>BSBK01008958.1:12500-322813 GCA_027943335.1 Chamaecyparis obtusa
CTAAGGTAGATAAGTTCTTCAACTTTTCCAATTGGAAATATATATTAAATGCATGTTTTATACCAATTACTAAAGAAATAAAATTATTTCAGAAAAATGACGTTTCAATAACTCCTCTTTTTAATGATATTTTTTTACAAATAGAAAATTACCATTTTTTAGAGCATAGAGTCAAGATTAGCATCATATGATTTTTATAGTATTTTAATTCGATCTAATATATTATAATTTCAAAATATTGCGAGTAGATATTTTAATATTAGAGAACATGTTGCTTCAAAAATAGAAAAAAATAGTAAAGCTTATAAAAAAAATTGAAATTTTATATTTAACACTAGAGGAGAGAGTTCTCTTCAAGAATGTGTACAATTTTTTTCCTGAATGGTTAGATTTGATAGGGGAAATTTGGTGGGAGATGACAACTGTCGATTTCAGGTATGTTCGACTTTGAGTAGTTATAACGAGAAAATATACATTGAAAACTAATTTTTCTTCTTTTCTACACTAGCTATACATTTTATCTGTAACATATTTTGAAATCAAAGCAAAAAAAGGATTATTTGCATATACTTTTTTGGTGGGAACAAGACCCTCATTTTTCAACATTTTTTAGCAAGTAACAAATGGACTTCAAAAATAAAAAAATATGTGAATTCTTGTTCAATTTTTTAAAAAAAAATTATAGGCATAAACTTCATCCACTTTTACACATTTCACTAGTTTACATCATCTCCAAATTCTAAACATAAATGCCATTTTTCTGTTGTTAAAGTTAAAAAGTTTGTGTTTTGTTGACATTTTCCTTTATAAAAGTGTGACAAAAGAACAAGAACAATCTTAAGGTCTTGGTTTCTATGAGAACTTTGAGAATGTATTTATGGCATGGTTTTGAGAACTAACTTACATTTTTCTTATAGTTTTATGGAACTAATTTTGATCATTATGTTATATATGGTTATGAGATTGGGGTAGATTATCTAGGTGTATAGGTGGGAGTCGCTTGCAATAAGTGTTGGGGCCCAAAAGTGGCTTCCAGGATCACTTATTGTAAGTAACTTAATAAAGTGATAACATGATACATTAAATGGAGCTTTAAAATTAATTAATAAGTCTTGTGTACCTCACCCATGCTTGAATTCTAGTATGGGATAGGATGGAGTATGAGATGTGTTATACTACAACTAATTGAATATCTTAAGGGAGAGATTGACAAATGATTGAATACTTCAAAGATAGAGATTGATGATCACTGAGCTACAAAGGTATATGTGACGTGCATTAAATTAGCTATTATATTGCCATTGATATCAACTAGTTTTGACTGTACTTATCATGATAGTTACAAACATCTAAAGAAAGAAATAATGGTGAAGGAATGAGATATTAACATGAAGATGAGATCTATGTGACAGATATGGATATGGTATTCATTGGGTAAATTATTGATGAGTATATGACATTATGTTAGTGATTTGATTGTATTACATAATTATTTTATGAATTGGAGATCTATAATATACAAGTTTATGTGGTCGGTAAATGAAGAACTTAGTATACACTGAGAAAGTGTAGTGTATACCGAGTACAATGTTAACCAAGTTACAAGTCACCGAAACATCACTGTATTGATAGAGTGAAAGGAATAAATGGAACATATGACTGCCCACTAAAGATAATGAGCTCAATGATTATGGATGATTTTGAGGTTAAAGATAAAGTTTGTTATGAAGATCAAATGACTGACAAAATTCAAGGATGATCAGATGATGAAGAATGAAATGTGTTAGAGACACAAGTTACGAGGAAGGTTGAAGTGGAAAAATGAATGGTGAATATTAAGAGGAACAATCTATGGCTGAGAAGAAAATAGTTTATTATGTCTATAAAAGGAGACAAAAGATTCATAATTAATTTCAGAATGTGCATGAGAATATTGCATTCATGAAAAGTTGGTCAAACAAGTTAAAGACAGAACCAAGCAATTATGCAGATAACAACAAGCATCAAAGAAAGGAAGTAACCGAGAAGAACAGAGTTGGAGAATACAAATAAATTAAAGATATTATATTGGCCAAAGGTATTTTGAGCTTAGCATAGATCTAAAAACTTGCAATGAAAGTTGTATTTGAATCAGATCATTTACTATTGCATTCTAACCATTGTTATAGATAAATATCTGATGCAGGAGCATCTTGGGTCTTTGAGCAATCTTGCATCAACCAAAAACATTTCTTGATTTTTGTAGCTATTTGCTGTTGTTTTTTTTATAATATTTTAATTTGATGGTTTCATGCTATGTAAATTTTATATGATATTGGGGCACTATTTGGGAACCTTCTCCTAAGGTCGCATAAAGATTGGATGGACAGTTTGAAAGCTAGAGTTATTTTCTTGCTGACAGAGTAGTATTTTCCTGCAGTTTTGGTGCTGATTGTTCATGTTGGAACTCTTGATCCATAATAAAATTTTCTTTTTCCACTTGGGGAATTAAATAGGACCTAATTTAATATCATTCCCCAAAGGCTCATCTCTTGATTCACTATCAGTCAAAAGTTATGGCCATTTTGGCACAAAACCTATTTTCTACCAGGTTTGGGTCCGAGCAGTTACTGCAGTTTTGGGTTTGATTGTTCATGGTGGAGACCTTGATCCATAAGGAATTTTAACTTGTGAAATTAATTAATTAAAGAGGACCTAAAGCACTATCATTTACCAAAGGCACATCCCATAATTCATTATGAGTAAAAATTTATGCCCATTTTTCCCGGGGACCTATTTTCTGGCAGTTTTCGGGTGAAACATGTAGTGTTTCTTCTTGCGATGTTCCGTATGATAATATAATGCCTTACACACTTAAAGGGATGTTCTTGGGTCATTTTAGGACCTAAATCCAAAGGAACATCAATTTATATTCATTCTAGCATTAGTTTTGGTTTAAATCTTGAGACTGGACCTATATTGTAATTAAATGCCTGACTGGCCAACCTGTGGCTTCGCTAGCTATATAAGGGGTCTAGATTGATGTTGTAGGGAAATAAGGAGGTAGATATAGAGAGGATTATCAAGATAAATAATTGGAGATAAATATAGGATGCAAGCTATAACTCTGATTTGATAATTTTCATTGTATAAGGCTGAAACCCAGAAGGCCTCACAGCCGGGCATGTTTGAAGAAATAATATAAATTCTTTGTTGTTGCTGCTAGTTGATTGTCTCATATCCATTGTGATTTTGATTGAATTCATGTGATTTCATATTTCTTCCATTGTGTAACTTTGAGCAAGGGCTTGTTGTTGATTCAAGTGGACTCAATTCTGCTTGATTCTGCTTGTATCTGCCCTGCCCCTATGTCAAGTGGTATCAGAGAAAGTTCTTTCTTATGGATTGGATTGTGGAGAACCTTGTTGGATTGGTTGTAGGGTGGAAGATCTAAGATCTGACCTATAACTTGTAGAAGGTTATGATCTTACTGGAACTTGATTGTCAAGATGGTTCATGGTAGAGGAAATGATAATGCTATCATGGATATGTTGAGGTAGATTGCAACTAGGCTTGAAGCTGTAGAGACAGCCCAAAGAAGAGGAGCACATCTTAAAGATGTTAGTGATGAAGAAGAAGAAGCACCTAATCTTGAACCTGAAGTTGAACAAGATGAGGAAAGACTTTTGAGAGTTTTGCCTAAGGCTAACTCCAGACCTGCAGTTGAAGTTGCTTGCTATGATGGAAGACTTGAGACTGATACATTTTTGGATTGGATCTCTAAGATGGATAAATACTTTGAATATGAAGGTACTCCTGATAATAAGAAAGTGAAGATTGTAGTCACAAAGTTGAAAGGTCATGCATCTCTTTGGTGGGATAATTTGCAAACTAAGAGACAAAAAAGAGGAAAAGAAAAGATCAAGTCATGGATGAAGATGCTTGGAAAGATGAAGAAGAAGTTTCTTCCAGCTGATTACCAAGATAGTTTGATGAGAAAGATGCAAAATCTAAGACAAAAGGACATGCGTGTGAAAGAATATATTGAGGACTTTTACAAATTAGATATCAGATCTGGACATGTGGATGATGAAGTTGAGAAGGTGGCTAGATATCTAAATGGCCTGAGGACATCAATTCAAGATGAGATCAGTTATGTGAAGATTGATAGTGTGGAGGAAGCATACCAATTTTCTTTGAAGGCTAAAGAGAGATTGACGAAAAGACATGATCAAAGACAAAGAGGAAGAGGTGGCTGATTTCAAAGAGGTAGAGGTAGATCTTATGGAGAAAGTAGCAGATCTGACAATGCAACACAAGATAAAGGCTAGAAAGATGAACCTGCTAAAAGAGGTAATTACTCTAGAGGTAGCTATACTGGTTACTCTAGGAATAATAATAATGGGAAAAGAGAAAGAAATCTTGGTTTAAAGGTACTTGTTACAAATGTGGTGAAGAAGGACATAGAGCTTTTGAATGTACTAACTCTGGAAAGAAGACTGGAGGTAATGGTAGAAATAATTTGGCTTGTGAAGAAGTTGAGGAAATGTCTAATGAACCTGAACATGGTGAGAACTTGATGCTAAGAAGGATCTTGTGGAATGAAGAAGCTGATGAGGAACCTATTTTGAGAAAAAGTTTGTTTAGAACCAGATGTAAGATCACTGATAAATGTTGCAAGGTAATCATTGATAGTGGAAGTTTTGATAATTTGGCATCCGAGGAGCTGGTTAACAAATTGCAGTTGTAGAGATTGAAACATCCTAAGCCATACCATATTGCTTGGATCCAGAAGGAGCATAAACTACTTGTAAGTGAACAATGCCTTGTTAAATTAAAAATTGGGAATTATTATGATGAAGTCTTGTGTGATATTATGCCTATGGACTGTTGTCATATTCTTTTGGGTAGACCTTGGTAGTATGATAGGAAAGCTTTGCATGATGGTAGATTAAATCAATATACTATTTTGATGGATAGAAAGAAACAAGTGTTTTTGCCTTTGATAGAAAATTTTGATGAAGGTCACTGTACTATAGTCAGAGTATGTTTGGTTGATGGTAAAAATTTTTCAAGGGAAATGAAAGAACAGAATGTTTGCTTTGCTTTAATTCCAAGGAAGATTGAGAAACAAGATGAGTTAGAACATGCACCTGAGGTTAAGCCTTTGTTGAATGAATTACATGACATCATTTTTGATAATGTACCTGGTGGTTTACTGCCTATGAGAAGTATAAGTCATTGTATGGATTTGATACCTAGAGCTAGTTTGCCTAATAAAGCACCACATAGGTTGACACCTGATGAAAAGACTGAATTGAATAGACAAGTGCAAGAATTGCTTGAGAGAGGTTTTATTAGGGAAAATTTGAGTCCTTGTGTAGTACCTACCGTATTAGCACCTAAAAGGAATGGAGAATATGTGCATTGATTCTAGAGCTATAAATAAGATAATAGTAAAATACAAATTTCCTTTTCCTAGGATGGATGACATAATGGATAGTTTGAGTGGAGCAAAGTATTTCACAAACATTGATTTGAAAAGTGGATATCATCATATTAGGATCAGAGAGGGGGGTGAATGGAAAACTGCTTTTAAGACTATTGAAGGTTTGTATGAATGGTTGATTATGCCTTTTGGTTTGACTAATGCACCTAGTACTTTCATGAGGTTGATGAATGAAGTTTTGAAAAGATTCTTGGGTAAGTTTGTGATTGTATATCTTGATGACATTTTGATATTCAGTAAGAGTAAGGAAGAACATCTTGAACATATCAGACAAGTATTGCAGAGATTGAAGGAAGAAAAGTTGTTGATTAATTTGAAGAAATGTTCATTTATGAAAGAAGAGATTGTATATCTTAGTTTTGTAATTTCAGCTGATGGATTGAAGATGGACCCTGAGAAAGTAAGAGCTATACTTGATTGGCCTACACTAGAGAATTTTGGAGAGGTAAGATCATTTCATGGATTGGCAAGTTTTTATAGGAAGTTCATCAGAAATTTTAGTTCTATTTGTAATGCTATGATTGAAACTATGAGAGGAGATAAAAAGGATTTCAAATGGACACATGGAGCACAAAAGAGTTTGAAACATTGAAACAAAGAATTTTAGAATTAGCTACACTTGATTTTCTTGATTTTAATAAAGTTTTTCAAGTTGAATGTGATGCTAGTGGAAGTGTAATTGGAGCCGTTTTGAGTCAAGAAGGGAAATCTATAGCTTTCTTTAGTGAGAAGTTGAATGATGCTAAGAGAAAATATTTAGTTTATGACTAGGAATACTATGCTATCTTTCAAGCTTTGAAGAAGTGGAGACATTATTTAATGCCTAAAGATTTTATGTTGTATACTGACCATAAAGCTTTTTTGTATTTGGGAAGTCAGAATAAGTTGAATCAGAGACATATGAAGTGGGTTGAGTTCTTATAGAATTTTTCCTTTTCATTGAACCATAAAAGTGGATAGTCGAATAAGGTTGCTGGTGCCTTGAGCTGAAGAAGAAATTTGCTAACAGAGATGAGAGTTGAGGTACTTGGTTTTGATGATTTGAAGTATTTGTATGAATCTGACATTGATTTTGTAGAGCCTTGGAAATCTTGTAAGGAACACACAGTGAGTGATAAGTGGTCTGATTATTTCATTCAAGAAGACATGTTGTTTAAGGGAATTCAGTTGTGCATACCTAGAGGATATATGAGAGAGAACATAATGAAGGAGAAACATAGTGGTGGACTTGCTGGACATTTTGGGATTGATAAGACTGTGACTTTGATTTTAGAAAGATACTTTTGGCCACAAATTTATAGAGATGTATAGATAATGGTTAGAGGTTGCAGAATTTGTCAAGTAGCAAAAGGAACTAGTCAGAATGTTAGATTGTATACACCTTTGCCTATACCAGATAGACCATGGGAAGATGTGAGTATGGACTTTGTTCTTGGATTGCCTAGAACTCAGATAGGTAATGATTCTATTTTGGTAGTGGTTGATAGATTTTCTAAGATGGCTCAATTCATACCTTGTAAGAAGACATCTGATGCATTGCATGTAGCTGAATTATTCTTCAAAGAAGTGGTAAGATTGCATGGTTTGCCTAAGTCTATTGTTTCAGATAGATATACTAAGTTTACTGGTTACTTTTGGAGAAAACTTTGGAAGAAGATGAATACTGATTTAAAGTTTAGTTCTACATTTCACCCTTAGATAGATGGACAGATTGAAGTTGTGAACAAAAGTTTGGAAAACTTGTTGAGATGTTTAGTTGGAGATAAGCCTACTAATTGGGATTTGATTTTGGCACAAGCTGAGTTTGCATACAATAATTCTATGAATAGAAGCACTAAGAGGACACCATTTGAGATTTTTACTGGATTTCATTGTAAGGGAACCAAAGAGTTGAGAGATTTACCCATTGAGACAAGAAGAAGTGTTGAAGCTAAAGATTTTGCAATATACATGAGAACTTTACATGATGAAGTTAAAAGGAATTTGGAAGATAGTAATCTAAAATATAAATAGAGAGGAAACAAGAGAAGGAGACATAAATATTTTGAAGTTGGAGATGAGGTTATGATTCATTTGAAGAAGAATAGCTTTCCAGTTGGTACCTTCAACAAGCTGAAAATGAAGAAGTTTGGACCTTGTAAGATTCTAAAGAAGTTTGACAGTGGAAATGCTTATGAAGTGGAATTACTAGAGGACATGGATATATCCCCTATATTCAACATTGTAGATATCTTTGAGTACTTTGAATCAAGTGATGATATTGAAGATGATCTAGATTATCCTAAGAAGAATAAGGACAACATTGAGAAGATCTTGAATAGCAGAGTTGGCAATATTACAAGAGGAAAAGACTACATGGAATATCTAGTTCAGTGGAAGAACAAGCTAGTTGAGGACAGTTCATGGATTACACAAGCTAAGTTGGATCTTTATGATTTAGGTCAAAGTTTAAGTAGTGCCTGATGAGGACATCAGTTCTTTATTTATCCCAGGTTTCTGATGTAGGAGCATCTTGGGTCTTTAAGCAATCTTGCATCAACCAAAAATATTTCCTGATTTCTATAGCTGTTTGCTATTGTTTTCTTTATAATATTTTCATTTTATGGTTTCATGATATGTAAAGCTTACATGATTTTGGGGCACTATTTGGTAACCTTCTCCTAAGGTCACATAAATATTGGATGGACAGTTTGAAAGCTAGAGTTATTTTCTTGCTGACGGAGTAGTATTTTCCTGTAGTTTTGGTGCTGATTGTTCATGTTGGAGCTCTTGATCCATAATTAATTTTTATTTTTTCACTTAGATAATTAAAGAGGACCTAATTTAATATCATGACCCAAAGGTACATCTCCTGATTCACTATGAGTCAAAAGTTATGGCCATTTTGGCACATGACCTATTTTCTACCAGGTTTGGGTCCGAGCCGTTACTGCAGTTTTGGGGTGGATTGTTCATGGTGGAGACCTTGATCCGTAAGAATTTTTCCTTTTCACAATTAATAAATTAAAGATGACCTAAATTAATATCATTTCCCAAAGGTGCATCCCATAATTCATTATGAGTAAAAAGTTATGCCCATTTTGCCTGGGGACCTATTTTCTGGTAGTTTTCAGGTGAAATGTGTAGTGTTTCTTCTTGCGATGTTCTGTATGATCATATAATGACTTTCAAACTTAAAGGGATGTTCTTGGGTCATGTTAGGACCTAAATACAAAGGAGCATCAATTTATATTCATTCTATCATTAGTTTTGGTTTAAATCTTGAGACTGGACCTATATTGTAATTAAATGCCTGACTGGCCGACTTGTGGCTTTGCTGGCTATATAAAGGGTCTTGATTGATGTTGTAGGGAAATAAGGAGGTAGATATAGAGAGGGTTATCAAGATACATCATTGGAGACAAAGATAGGATGCAAGCTATAACTTTGATTTGATAATTTTCATTGTATAAGACCGAAACCCGGAAGGCCTCACAGCCGGGCATGTTTGAAGAAATAATATAAATTCTTTGTTGTTGCTGCTAGTTGATTGTCTCATATCAATTGTGATTTTGATTGAATTCATGTGATTTCATATTTCTTCCATTGTGTAACTTTGAGCAAGGTCTTGTTGTTGATTCAAGTGGACTCAATTCTGCTTGATTCTGCTTGTATCTGCCCTGCCCCTACGTCAATATCTTAACCAAGTGGGACTTAACAGTCTTTATATTTCATTATGGCATTCAGTGAATGTTGATAGTTTTCATGTTGAATCCATAGTGAATGTTTGGTCATAGATAATGATTAGTGATAAATCCCCTAACAAGATCACACCTTACAGTGTGTGATCGTAACTTTTAATAGGGTTGGCTCTTAAGTGATCTCACTTCAGAAGAGTAAAATTATTTTGGGTACCGGTCCCAGGTGTATTTTCCCTTAAAAAGGTTTCCATGTTAAAAATCAAGTGTTATATGTGTATGGATGTGAAGATTTGTTATTTTACTTTAGACATTATAATTACTAGTTTGATCGGTCTATACACTAGTTAATTTACTGACATTCAGTTAATAAAAAGAAAGTCACAGACATAGTTTTACTGAGTTATTTTAATTGAATTGAAAGATTTGTTTTATACATAAGAGAGTGTTTGAGACTATAGGATAATTGGACATAACTCATTCAGCCCCCCTTTTAGTTATCTAACAATTTGTATTAGATCAAGAGTGCTTGAAAGGAAAAGTTTGAAGGACTTAAGTAAAAGATCAAAAGATGTAGAAGAGAGAGGTGCCAAAGATAAATAAAGACAACTTCTCAACATGGAAAAACATGATAAAGTTATATCTATCAGGGATTGGAGATTCTGTAATGTACTACTTGGAAAATGAGTTTATAACTCCTACTGGTCCTTTGACTATTAATTAGATGAAAGAAAGACAAGAACACACTTCTATGATGATTGAGATTGTGTCTTCTTTATCAGATGCTAAATTTGAAGACATTAAGACATGCACAAATACAAAACATAGGTGGGAAAATCTTACACTACTTCATGGAGGAGATGCAAATGTGCTAAGAGCTAAAGCTGAAAGTCTAAGAGGTAAGTTTGGTGACATTAAAATGAAAGAAGGTGAGAATATCACTCGGTACAACAACTGAGTCAAGGAAGTTGTGAATGCTATCCAAGGAGTAGGTGGAACTATTGATGAAGACATTGTGCTAAGTAAAATTCTCAGAACCTTGTTACCTGCCTATGTTATTAGAGTCTCTACAATTCATGAAATGAGAGTAGCTCTCGGTAATAATATTTCACTTGATAGTCTAATCAGTAGATTAACTGCATTTGAGCTAAATAACTATGACAATAGTATTATATCTATGGTAGAATCTACATTTATGTCATCTCTCAAAATTGGAAAATAAAGTAGCAAACAAAAGATAAGAAATGAAAGTGAAAGTGAAGCCGAAGAGGATGGACTTGATGAACTTGAAGAATTAATGGCTAGAAGACTACAAAAAGGCAAAGTAAGATATAGAGGTAAACTACCCTTGGTTTATTTTAAATGCAAAAGAGATTAGTCTATGATTGCTGCAAGATGTCCTAATAGGAAAGATGATGAGAAAACAAGTAAAAGATCTAATGAAAGGAAGTATTATAGAAGAGATTATCAAGATCACAAAGGAAACTGACAGTATGGAAACAAAGGAAACCATGACTATAGAGATAAAGGCAAGAAGGTATGTTACCTAGTTGAAGATGAAGATAATGACACTGAGATCGAGATTGATGAAGACATAGAAGTGGTATTTGTGGCATTGAAAAAATATTCTAAAGAAGAAGAAATGTATGTTGATCACTTATTTCTAAAGTTAGCAAGAATGATACTTCGATTATTGATAGTGGATGCACACATCATATGACTAGTGATGAAGATAAATTTGAATATCTTGAACATTAAAATGGTGGATGTGTGAAAATGAAAAATGATTGTTAGGATAGGAAAGATATAGTACTAAGAGGGGAGGGGTGAATCAGTACCCTCAATAATTTCCACTAAATAAAAATATGCAATAGTAGTGCTTAATTAACCATCTGAGTCCATTGTTTACAACATACATTCAAATATCTTGTAAATATAAAATGCATGTAGATGAAACAATAAAACATTTATGAAAATATTAACTCATGACTCAAGTATTTTCGTTATGTAGAAACCCTTGTTAGAAGGTAAAAACTATGGTGGGGATGACACCCATAAATTCTTCACTATTGTAGTAAATAAAGTATGTCAGTTAAGGCTACAATTGTGATCACTTCTAATGATCTTACCCTATTAGGAGTAACATAGGATCGATTAGATCTACCTTGTGAAACGATTTTAACAACACTAAATAAGTGTGCACTTGATTAGGAGATTTACAATAGACGGTTAAGTCTACTCTATTAAGATATTTACAATCATGCTATAATGGTTAAATAGATAACATAAAATATATGTAAATGAAAAAAATTTCTTGTCTGAATTAGATCTATGAAATATTAAGTAGATTTCACCTTGATGTGTAGAATATTACTCTCTGTCCTACTTGGTAGCCTTGTAAGTTTCTGTATCATCTTAAAATGGAAGCACTTCCATTTAAAGAGTGTTTAGCCCTCTAAGTAAGTGGTTTGGGGTCATGTCGAATGCCTTTAATTTATCTTTTCTTAGATTTGACTTTTTCCCCATTTTCCACTTCCTTTTTGCACTTGATTCCTTCATTCTAGGTTAAATTAAGGTTAGGATCCTGAGGATTCTCCTTAATTTCCCTCTTCTATGGCTCTATTTTCTAGGTAGGACTTACAAATAGGTCCTCCTAGCCTTCATCATGTTCATCATAGGATTTTCTGCCTCTCCCTGGCATTCTACCCTGTTCTAAAATCATTTCTAGGTCTTTGGGAACCCTCGGGACCTCCTGTTTCTCACTCTGACTAAGACCCTGAAATCTATGACCTCAAGGTCAATGAAAACCTTGAGGGGTCAATGACAACCTTGAGGGTAAATAATGACCTCATCCCTGACCTAGGTCAGGGTCAACCTTGTCCTTGACCCTAGGTTCAAGTTTCAAGGTCTCATAATCTCTGGATGTCAAGTTTTGAAGAGAATTGTTTTCCCGCTTGCAGGTCGGCTGTTTTGGTCTCTGAAATGGTCAACTCTTAAATTATATTTAATTTAGGTCCATTCATAAAGTGTTGAGGCCTAATTTGAATTTAATTCCCTAAGGTGGCCCCTCTAGAGGATTGTGTCCTAGATCACTATAAAAGGAAGCCTTCCTCTCTCATTTTCTCCATCAAGTTTTCATGGTCAAGCACTCTCAAGGAGACATTGGTGATCAAGAAAGAATTCATTCAATAAATCTTCCATTCAAGAATTCAAGAAATCATCCTCTTCTCCATTCAAGCTCTCCATTGAAGATCTAGGATTCAAGCATTCAAGCCTTTGAAGGGATTTGGTTCAAGCATTCAAGATTCATCATTCAAAACCCTTGATGCAGGAGCATCCTGGGTGTAAGAGCAATCTTGCATCACCCAAAAATATTTTTTGGTTTGTTTTTCAATAAGGGCTATCTTGTGTAGAGCTACTATTTATGGAAACTTACTATTTTTAGTAAGTTGTTCATATGATCTCGGAATGTTCTGATCTCATAGATGGAGGTTCATCTCAGTCATTTTAGCCTACCAATTGAGTTTCATCACCACATCATCAGTATTGGTGATGTTATTGAAGTTTTTGGGTATGAAATCTTTTAGGTCAATTTTGAAGGCCTTAGAGGCTCTGGATCGCGATCTTCCCCCAACTGACTGGCGCTTGTGCATGTCAAGCATTGTAGATCTTGTCATGGCATTTCTGAAAAGTGGTTACAATAGAAAAACGGAGCTACAGTTAGAAAGTTATGGCCTTCGGAAGTTGGGCTACCTAAAAGCATATTTTATATTTCTTTTGAGCCGACCCTATTGTAATAATTGTAAAAATAAAATAATTCTCTGTATTGTCGGCCTAAAGGGCTAAATTTCTAGAACCTTCTCGAGCGTTGGAAATTGCCTATATAAGAAAGGTCTGTAGTGTTGTCTTAGGTAGTTCAGAGCAGTTCTGGGTGTAGATCTGGGTAATGATTCGAGGCTTTGACCTACAGAATATTGTAAGGGAAATGCCCATGTGGATTTGCACATTGTAATTCTGCAATTTGTAATTCCACATTTGTGGAGATAATAAGAAGTCCATTTCTTGTTCTTGCAAATTGTTGTCATTTCTTTGTTTCTGCTATGTGTTTGTGGTATTAAGGGGAGCACCCTTCATCAACCCTAGCCATCATGGTGGTGTGATCTTCCTTCAAGATCCTTTGTTCACCTTCAAGATCTATTCATTCTTCCCTCAAGGTGGATTCCAAGCATATAATCATGGAGGTTTAGATTTACATTTGTTAGTGTTGATTCCAGTGTTTCATATTAACATACTTGATTACATTTCAAATACAATTGCATATCTATTGAATATCATAGCTTCGTTGTTAGATCTACTTCTACTACTTGCTAGCATTCTCTATTTCAATTTCATTATTAAGGTTGATTCCAAACCAGGGTTTGACTAAGGAAAATCCCCAAAACAAACAAAAAAAACCATTTTTCTTGTTGGTCCAGGTGTGGGATAGTGAATTAAAGTGCAGATCTGGATACCCTTTTCACCGAACTTCTAGGATCTACGAACACAGTCAAAGTCGACCTTCAAAATCTTGAGGTAGTCTTTGACCTTTTATCGGGGTCAAAGACTACCTACTTGCAGAAAGACAAAAGTTTTCTAGGTTTTCTCCGTCTTGACATTTCCAGTCCGAGACAGGTTGCAGAATTCCCCAAAACTATACACAGACACCAAAAAATAGGTATTTCCAAATTAATTTCATCATGAGGTATGTATTTTATTTTGTCTAATTTTAATTATTTCCCTTATAATTCAAATGTATGTATAAAATATTAGCTTTGGGGTCTCTTTTATGTGCAAATCATTATTCTAGGACCCCATCCATATTTTATACTACACTTTATATTATGTATTTTTGTTCTAACCTTTTGTTTTGTAGTACACTAAATCCTAGAAGGTAATGCACATAAGTTTCTAAATCTTGAATGGACATGCATTTTCAATTTTAAAATATGCTAAATCTTCCGAAGGTAACACACATAAGTTGCTAAATCCTAAGGAGACACGCATTTCATATTCATAGTGATACAAGTAGGTGGATCTATGGGTATTCCAAAAGCTGTCAGAAGATGCGTTACAATTGCAAGCACAGTTTATGGCTGAACCTATTGGGCTCTCCCTCTAGGATGATTCACGGTAAGGTGGGCATCTTATTAGGCGAGGTAATCACTTTCTCCTTTCTCTCTTTTCGCTTTCATGCTAGTAGGAATGGACCATGAAGCTATGTTATTTATAGTGTTTCTCTTGTCTTTCTTATGTAATCATTTATGCTTTTATGATAGCTTTCCAAATATGATATTAGTATGAGAAATATTTCTTAGCGAGGTTTCTTATGCTAATTGATTTGGGTTATTTAGTACTAACCTGTGTTCTTTTAGTTTTCACTTTTTTCACCCTCGTGCATGTATGTTGAGTTAAAATCCTTAGTTTGGGGGCTTGTTTTCTTAGCTAAGTGTTATTTTATCTCATTGTGAATCCACTTGGATCTCCTCTTTCTTCTCCTTTACCAAGAGTTTGCATTGAGTCCATACTCTTGCTAAAGTGGGGGCTTAATGTATCATCTTAAAATGGAAGCACTTCCATGTTAAGAGCATTTACCCCTCTAAGTAAGTGGTTTGAGGTCATGTCAAACACCTTGAATTGATATTTTCTTAGATCTAGCTTTTTCCCCATATTCCACTTCTTTTCTGCACTTGATTGCTTCATTCTAGGTGAAATTAGGGTTCGGATCCTGAGGATTCTCCTTAATTTCCCTCTTCTATGGATCTATTTTCTATGTAGGACTTACAAATAGGTCCTCCTAGTCTTCATCATGTTCATCATAGGATTTTGTGCCTCTTCTTGGCACTCTACCCTATTCTGACATCATTTCTAGGTCTTCGGGCACCCCCGGGACCTCCTATTTTTCACTCTAACTGAGACCTTGAGATATGTAACCTCAAGGTTAATGAAGACCTTGAGGGGTCAATGAAAACCTTGAGGGTCAAGGATTACCTCATCCCTGACCTAGGTCAGTGTTAACCTCATCCTTGACCTCGGGTTCAAGTTTCAAGGTCCTGTGATCTCCAGATGTCGGGTTTCAGAGAGAATTGTTTTCCCACTTCCGGGTCGGCTTTTTTGGTCTCTGAAATGGTAAAATCTTAAATTATATTTAATTTAGGTCCATTCCTAAAGGGTTGAGGCCTAATTTTAATTTAATTCCCCAAGGTGGCCCTTCTAGAGGATTGTGCCCTAGATCACTATAAAAGGAAGCCTTCCTCTCTCATTTTCTCCATCAAGTTTTCATGCTCAAGCACTCTCAAGGAGACATTGGTGATCAAGAAATCATTCATTCAAACAATCTTCCATTCAAGAATTCAATAAATTATCCTCTTCTCCATTCGAGTTCTCCATTGAAGATCTAGGATTCAAGCATTCAAGCTTTTGAAAGGATTTGGTTTAAGCATTCAAGATTCATCATTCAAAACCCTAGATCTAGCCATCATGGTGGTGTGATCTTCCTTCAAGATCTTTTGTTTATCTTCAAGATCTATTCATTCTTCCCTCAAGGTGGATTCCAAGCATACAATCATGGAGGTTTAGATTTACATTTGTTAGTGTTGATTCCAAGCTTTCATATTAACATACTTGATTACATTTCAAATACAATTGCATATCTATTGAATATCATAGCTTCGTTGTTAGATCTACTTCTACTACTTGTTAGCATTCTCTATTTCAATTCCATTATTAAGGTTGATTGCAAACTAGGGTTTGACTAAGGCAAATCCCCCAAATAGAAAAAAAACTATTTTTCTTGTAGGTACAAGTGTGGGACGATGAATTAAAGTGCAGATCTAGATACCCTTTTCGCCGAACTTCCGGGATTTGTGAACAATGTCAAAGTAGACCTTCAAAATCTTGAGGTAGTCTTTGACCTTTTATCGGGGTCAAAGACTACCTACTTCGAGAAAAACAAAATTTTTCTGGGTTTTCTCCGTCTCGACATTTCTAGTCTAGGATAGGTTGCAGAATTCCCCAAAACTATACACACACACCAGAAAACTTGTATTTCCAAATTAATTTCATCATGAGGTATGTATCTTATTTTATCTAATTTCAAGTATTTCACTTATAATTCAAATGTATGTGTAAAATATTGTCTTTGGGGTCTCTTTTATGTGTAAACCATTGTTCTAGGACCCCATCCATATTTTATACTATACAATTTCTGATAAACTAAATACTATCTTTGATAACTTTTCATTCTTCCAAACCTTTGTCTGATCTTTGATGTCCTATGTGCAGTTACTGCTTCATGATCTCCTTGTCATGTATATGTCAAAATGCTATCTATTACAATTATATAGAAAAATGCTTCGACCTAATTAGGTTAGGAACATCTTAGAAAACCTAATATCTATAGTGTACAAATATAACCTAGATCGAACTGTTACATAGGAATCATCACAAAATTAAATGATTGCATCCATAATAAATGTGTCTCGATCTTGGTAAATCATTTAAAGATCCATCTAAACTATTTACATAGATATATGTGCCATTGTTGATTACTATGTCATTTCTTGAATACCAAGTGGTAAAACACCACATTCACTGTTCAGTAATTAAACAGATGCTCAGTGTGTAGAATGCTCGGTGTTCACTGACTTGGTGCTTGGTAATGTTTGACGCTCAGTAAACATGCTTGATTAGAATTGTATTCTGATAGCTTGATGTTTTTCCTTATGACTTCTTGGTATGAAGGCTTTATAAGTTCAACCAACTAATTTCTATAGCTCCTTATTCCAACTTTTACCAATTTGAATAGCTTAGATTACCGACTGAACTTGTTTGATACTAATGACAATACTTAATGCTCAAATAGAGATAAAAATCTCCCCCTTTGGCATTAGTATCAAAACCATAATGTATATGTATTGAATACCTCAAAAATATTCTAACTCCATATATATACATATTCTCTAAAATTTTACTAACTTCTATATGACTACAAAATATATACATATCGACTAAGTCATTTACAAAACTCCCCCTTTTTGCATGCTCCCAGTATATAGTGAAGTACATAGGCATATACATGATTTCCCCCCTTTTGAAATTAATACCAAATAAAAAATGTACTTACAGTTTGTCAAATATATGCTAGTGGGTTTTCTTTAATGAAGCTAAGAGCTTTTCCCATTCCTCTTTCAAATTGTCAAGATCAATGTGCTCAAGATCGGCTTGTGCATGCATGTCAAAAATGTTTTCCAAACCTAAAATTTCTGGGGTGGATACTAATACCTTAGCCTTTTCAATATTTCTCTCTATGATCTTCAAGTGTGGAAGTATCTTGGCTTGCAACTCGGTGACTTGGTCACTTATGATTTCATCCTGCTTCCTTAAGTCTGATCTCAACTGCCTTAATTCTTGTACTTTCAATATATGCTTATGAAAAGCATTGGGCTTGGTTAGAGATATATTTTCACTGGCCAAAATTTCCTCATCAAATTTCTTTATCTTCTGATTGATCTTGGTAGTGAAGGTATCCACAATGTATAACTTAAACAAAATTTGGATGATTTTCTGAGCAATAGATTCTAACTCAGTTATGACCTCATAAAGTTTTACCTTATTTATAGCCACTTCTTGACTAATATTCTCTATGATTTTTTGTTTTATTTTTTCTTCTTCCCTCTCTTCAATCTTCTTCTCTACATCTACATCAAGGGAATTGATGTGGCTTGTAAGAGATGCAAGTTGATCCAATGTAGGAGTATCTTCACTTATTGTAATGTTGGGAACAACTTGCTGAAGGATCTCTTACATCTTCTAATATTTTCTTTCTCTTACTCTCTTTCCTTATCTTTTCTTGTTCATCATTCCTCCTACATAATTCTCCATATTTTCTCAACTCCTCAAGGTCCAAAGTCCTTGGGTCACATTCAGGAATCTCTATTATTTCATCCAAAGTGACTGGCCATTTTCCATGATTCTTTTTCTTCTTCTTGTTCTCTTGTGGAGATGACTTGACAAAAGGAAATAGAGATTTTACCTCTATATTTGTCTGTTCCATCTCAATTGAAACATTATCTTCCTTCTTCTTCTCCCTGGTGACCCGAGTCTTGGTTGATTGAGTGGGGGCCTCTGTTGTAGTGTTGATTGTGGTTGTCTCGGTGGTGTCTGCCAGCTTAGGGTCTTTCAATTCTTGTGTTTCAACCTCTTTCTCTTTAGGCTCATTTGTCTTAGTGGTACCTTGTGTACTTATTCCTTGTTCCCCTGTTGTGTCCTACTACTCAGGGGTTAAGCCTTCGAGTTCCTTCTAAGAAATAATCTCAACAAATTGTACTAATATTGAAAGGTCACCCAGTATAGTGCTTATTGCTTTCTCGATGGGAGCTAATTCTTTTGTTTGTGCTCCAGCAATGATGATGTCTTCATCATCCTTCACATCATCAAGATCACCATTAGTGATGTCTTCAATAAGAACATCATTTGTAACTATTATAATCACCTACTCAGGTGGATCCTAGTACACTTCTTGATAACCAGCTAGATAATAGTATGTGGAAATGGTTGTATTTGGCATCTCAGTGTCTGATAGTTCTATTTAGTCCTTTGTGGCTAGATTGACATCATCTGAGTGTAGGCCTTTTCCTTTTCTTCTTCTCTTCTTCTCAGGTATCACAACCAATGCTAGTTTATCAACTTCAGCTCAGGCTTGGAGAATGGAAGTCCATAATAGTTGACTGTTCTCATCAACTTCTGCAAGCTTCCCGGATAGAATTTTTGGTGCTCTACTTTTCACTAAAAACCTCTTTGAATATTTCTTCATCAACTCTTCAATCTCGGGGACTATTAATGTTGGCATTGCCAATATTAGGGAGTGTTCTCTCATTTTATTTTTAGTTCTTAGTGCATAAGTCCACCTAGAAGATACCTTATCATAAAAACTTTTAGGTACATACTTTGAAAATTCTATTGGTACCTTTTTGAAATTTATCATCATTTGAATCACTACTTCTTCTATCTTTTCCTAGTCCTCGATGGATATGTGAACATATCTACCCATCTTATGGTTACTTAGACCCTTAGTCTCAATCATTGTCTTTGCAATTTCATCAACAGATTGATCTCTATTTACAACAACCTTAAATTGACTTGTATCATCCTCTTCTTCATCATCAACATTATCCTTACCTCTTATCAGTTTTCTTCCCTTCTTTGGTGCCTCAAAGGTACCTTGAGTACTTCTCTTCTTCTAATAATTTTTTTTCTGTGTAGGCCTTGAAATATTAAAAACTCCTTTCTTCAGTGGTGGTGAGGCAATAGTGGTAGATCTTGTTTGGGCTCTAGTTTGCACTTCTACCTACTTTTTCTTAGGAGTGGGCTTAACTGGTGTAGATTCTACATCTTTATCAGACTTGATTACCTCTTCATCATATGTAGTGTCAGCTAATAGAAACTCAACCTTAGTTTCTACCTCAACTGAAATGTCCTCACATGCCTCATCATCATCTGCATCTTCTTCAAACCTTTTTACCAATTTTTTCATCATTTTTATAGACTTCTTTGTAATTTTACCAATGACTAGATCTATTTTTCTTCTATGTTTTGCTTCTTCATATGTCCCAAACCTAGTAGCATTAGGATCCTTAGGCTCTAGTAGTAAATCCTTAATTGACCTTGATGCTCATTCAATATCAATCTCATATCCCATTGGGGCTAACCATTTTGTTCTTGATTCAACTTTGTTAATCAGTGTATAGTCTGTGTCGACTAGGAAACAAATGTCATGCTCATACTCTTCAACCAACTATCTCGGTAGGGTGACCCCACAATAGTGGGTTACACCTTTTTAGACATGCTAATTTTTGCTGAAATAATAGATTTTTAATAAAATATGATTATTTAAGCCTTGAAAGGTTCCATTTGAAGGAATTAATTACAAATGGTTATCTTAAAACCTCTTAGATAAAAAAAAACATTGATATGACATCTATACTCCTCATGCATACCTACAATGGAGTCTCCTTCGCACCTATTAAAATGCTGACAAAAAATCACTTCGACTTTATCTTTTGGTAGATCAAATGAATCCATTTGAAAAACTTATCTATGTAGTAAGGTACTAATGATAAAACTCTTTCCAATGATTACAATTTTAATACATATTAAGTTTATTATGACTTTATATTTTTAGTTTTACTAAACATAGATATTTCATGATATGTCTACCTCTATGTTTGATACTTATAGAAAAATAGTAAATGAGAGAAAAAAAATTCTAAAAAATATCTATGCCCTAGGTATTGAATTTATCTTTCTATTCAAAAAACTAAAAAAGAAATTGGACAAATACATAACAAGTTATAAGCTATGTAGTCAAGGTATATCAAAATTACGGTTTAGTAAACTTCAAACATTAATAAAATATGAAATAATTATGATAATATCATAAAACCAGCTACATGCCCTCCATATAGATGTTAAAAAACTAAATTTGAAAGAATCACATTAATATATATTTTAGAAAAAAAGTTATGCTCTATGGAAACAATGTAATGTTGGATACAATTGTCTGAAGGAGATTGCTGGATACAATTATCTAATTGTGTTGTCTTTGATGTCACACAAATGTCATATCATTTATCATTCTTAGCTTAGTCGGTCAACAAGGTAGTTCCCAATGTCTACCGAGCTCAGTGGGTTAGCAAGGTGGTTTTCAGTGATTACCGAGTTCTCCCGGTCATCAAATGAAAGCATAGCAAAAATCAGTGTTAACTGAGCTTCTGTGGTTATCGAAATAAAAGTTAGTGGTTATCGAGTTAAATCGGTCTCCAAAAGATGTTGCCAAATTTGTAGTGGTAACTGAGTTCACTCGGTCACTAAAGGAAACCTTTTTCGAATTAGTGTTTACTGAGCAAGGTTGGCCTGATAAAAGATTTTGTTAATAAATTTTGTATTATTCCAGCTGACTTTTGGTAATGTTTATTGATGATTATTAGTGCCGACTTGACAATCTAATTGATCAATCTGAATGATATATATAGAAGGTCAAGTTGTGAGTTCAAGTGTGTAAGATTGTAAGACAAGGCAAGTATGGAAATGTGTATGTGTGGATGAGCGAACATGCAAATCATTTGAAGGATGGTGTGTGTGAATCTTGAGGAGCAGTAGAGATATATGTGATCAGGAAGGATCTAGTGAAGTAGAACAAAGATCTATAATCAGAAATTCAGTTGCATTATTATTCAGGTCACTTCATTGTTACTTTCTTACCATTGTAGCAGTGATTTCAAAATCTCTTAACTGAGATGGTTTAACAACCATTTTGTAAATCCTCTAACAAGGTGATAGTTCTATTGAATTGTTCAAAGACCTCTTACAAGGCCACTCCTAACAGGGTGATTAAATCCTCTAACAAGGTCACACCTAACAGTGTATTTTGTAACCTTTAATTGGGTTGGCTCCTAAGAGGGCATCACTTTAGAAGAGTGAAAAACAGTAACTAGTTACATTGGTGGTTTTTCCCATATTGGGTTTCCACGTTAAATCTGGTGTCTCTTGTGTTCATATTATTTATGCATGCATGTTAATCAGTGATGAATGCTTAAGAATAGTTATAATTTACACTCACTGCAATTACTGAGTTACAGTATTTTTGTATGATTACCAAGTAACAATAGAAAATGATTTAATAAGACATTTAAGGGATCTGTAGAAATATTTTGTGGTTAACTGATTCACCCCCCCCTCTCAATTACTGCATCTATATTTCCAACATGTAACTCTTTGAAAATGATGTTTTAAGACACCTACCAGTTTTCATGGGAGAAAGAAAAACCAATCAAATAAATTCAAAAATAAAAATAAAAAATATATTTAGAATCTAGATAGAAAACCTAAAAGACTCTAATTTATTTCATCTTTTGATTCCAAATGGTTTAAGGAGAATATGAATTCAAATATGAATTATTTTTTCAAAATGTAGAGTTTAGTGTTCGTTCAGGCAAAAAAGTGTATCCCACTATTGTGGATTCACCCGGTATCTTGCTGCTTGAGTTCATTCTATCTTTGAATTGTTCAAATTAAAAATCCATTATACTCACAAAATTTTCACCCAAACTTTGTATCAAATCATTGATTTGTAATGTCAAAGGTTTTTTGGTAGTCTAGTCTATATTATAGATGGAAGGGAAAAAAATTTGCACATAAAAGAATATGCAAAGTAACAATGATCCAAACTTACATGTATTTGATGTAGCTGACCGAATTATTTTCATGTTTTCTTCAACATGTTTTAGCAACAACTTGGCAAGGTCCAACTGAAATCCATTTTTCACCATCTTATAAGAAATATCTACTGCTCCACACAGTACACTATTAGGTCTACTTGATTGAAAGATTTTGTACCCAATAATATATGCACTGAACCTAGTTTTAGGATCTAAAATTGTGGTTACTTTCAATCCTCTACCGTCTCATTTTGCTCTAGTGTTTTTCTCCAAATCGATTCTCGGTGCACTCCTCAGTGCTTTCACTTTGTCGGTGTTAGGGTAACTTGTTATTGCATGAATGATATCCTTCATGATTTTCACGAGCTCATCTAGCCATAGTTTTTCATCATGAAAATGGCTCAGAATAATTCTAATCCATTCATTCCTAAATACTTTCAGGAAATGTAGGGCATTAATCAAAATCTTGAGTCTCAAATTCTCATGATCATCCTTTAATTTCCCATTAACACTTAGCTCTTGAAATATGGAAATGAGCTCAAAATCACCAATCTCACCAATTTTACAGTGAATTTAGGCATGTATATCTTCAACCATCAAAACCCTACGCGATATGCTTGATAAAGCTCTGGTTTAATTAGTCTGTGAAGCATCTTTGGGGTGAAGTTTTTACTTTGGCTTGTCACATGTAGCAGAAATGATCAACCTAATATCCTCCTCAACTACATTCTTAGATTTGTTAACTTTTGATGCAAACACCATTGTTCTTCAATTTAGGGCTTCAGGAAATAGTAAAGAAACAACTTGGTGATGATAGCACTTACTCGTAACAATGATGAATTTTCTTGAAATCCTTCAAATCTTTGATCAAACACTCTAAAAACCCTTTGCTCAAATTCTCTCTAAAGTATCTTATCTCTTCTTAATCGTAATGTAAAAAATAAGCTAAGTCCTTTGTGTATTTATAGAAATTTTCAAATTCCCACTCAAACCTTTTTGCAATAAATGCTTGACCTAACACGGCATGGTAACATTAGTCATGCTCGATGTATACTTCAAAATTTCCATATCTCGATTAATACAGGCACTCGGTTAACCTTGCTAATAGTCACCAACTAGAAACTTCTCACTCAGTCTAGCATATACCAACAGTAAACACTTGAAGCTCAAAATGTGTAAAACCATAGTGCATCTTAATTCATGAAAATTTGGTATGTGAATGCTTGATATAAGGAATTGTATGATAGATATAACCAACTAAAATTAGTAGTTGGGTGGTCCCACAATAGTGTGTCCCACTTTTTTAGACATGCTAATTTTTGCTGAAATAACACATTTTTAATAAAATATGATGATTTAAGCCTTGAGAGGTTCCATTTGAAGGAATTATTTACAAATGGTTAGATCAAAGCCTCTTAGATTAAAAAAACAAATTGATATAACATCTATACTCCTCATTCATACCTATAATGGAGTCTCCTTCACACCTATCAAAATGCTGACAAAAAATCACATCAACTTTATATTTTGGCACATCAAATGAATCCATTTGAAAAACCTATCTAGGTAGTATGATGCTATTCAGAACAAGCTTTCTAATGAATATAATTTTAATACATATTGATTTCATTATCACTTTCAAATATTACTTTAAATAAACATAGGTTGTTTGGTCATTCAAAAACCTGTCTCTTCAAGAGTTTGGGAAAAATAGTAAATTACAAAAAAAAATTATAAAAAAAATGTAGGAAAAGAGTATTTGTGTTACCTTTCTATTAAAAAAAAAAAAAATGAATTTTGATATACATAGATCAAGTTAGAGCGATCCAAGTGACCTTATGTCTAAATTAGAGTTACTGTCACTTTAGAACTAAATAAACTATGAAATATTTAGAAACTAGAAAGAAAATTCTAAAAGACTCTAGTTTACATCATCTTCAAATTCCTAATAGTTTTGCAGCAACAAGTGTTCAAAAGTGAAGTTTTTCTTAGAATGTTGATCTCTGTGTCAAGGTTGGACAAAAAGTGGGACACACTATTGTGGGACCACCCAATTCCATGCATACCTTTTTGACTTAGGTGGATGTGGTGATGTCACCCAATCCATTGGATGAGGTGTCATCGACTGCATTACTTAACTTGACATTATCACCTAATTTTTTTCTCCACATAGTGTTTCTTATCCTCATGATATCTTCAATTGTATTTCCATTCTCATAAGTTTTTGTTTCTAGTGCTTGGTCTTTGCAATCTTTACTTAAGTGACCGACCTTGTGACAATGTAAACATGTCATACTAGAGTTTGTCCAATAGTGAGATCTACCTCTCCAGTCCTTCCTCATGTATATAGCTACCATATGTCCATATCTTCCACATGCTATACAACTAACCCATGTGTTGTAATCCTAAGTATAAGCATTACCTTTTCTTCTTGGTTGATAGGTCTTGTCTTGTCCTTTCGGTTTCCAAACTTGCTTCCTTTTTGTTCTGCATTCTTATGATGTATGAACATGCATGTTGCAAGTGCGACAATGTTTCTCCATGTAGGGTTTGTTAGGATTCCTATTCAACTTAGATTTTCACTCATGTGCCTGATGTCCATACTTGTTACAACTATCAAAATAACCATTAAACTTAGGAGTGGTTTTAGGATTACCTTTAGCTTTGGTCCTACAAACATTTGATGTGTGGCCCAATTTACCATAGTGATAGCATGATAGTTTCTTAGATCTTTGATTTGTGTAGGCATTTATATATTCATCTTGTCTTAATGATTCTCCTTGCTTGGTATAGCCTAATCCAGTAATACTTCCAAGTCCTCTTTGACTGATAAAAAATTCATCAATTTTCTTGGAATTGTCTTCAACTTTCTTGATCATTTCATTGTGTTGTTCCTACATCTTCACTTCATTTTTCAGTCTCTCATTTTATTCTATGAGTTCACCAATGTCTTCAAGTTTTCTTGTTAGTTCACTATTCACTCGATTGACTTCCTGACTTATAACAACCATTTGATTAGATATTTCAAAGTGATGCTCAATAAGTCTCAGTATCTCAGATTATTTCTCTTGTAGTTTCTCAGTCATTTGTCTTCTATCTTCAACAACCAAGTTTATCTCTTGTTCATCTTGCCTAGCACTTTTCATAACATCAATCATTCTCACTATTTGTGCTTCTTGACCAATCTGTAGGGATTTAACTTATTTAGTAAGATGAATATTTTTCTTGTTAGGAATGAATGTTAAAAAATTGAGATATTTTTTTGGATGTTTTAGTAGTCATTCTATAGCATTGGTTGTTGCATTCATGACTTAGATTGTCATTGATGTCAATACAGTGATATTCTAGAAATTAGCAGGAAAGTAGGTACAATTTTGTTTGGCGCACATGCTGTATTGTAGATTGGCTTTTGCACAGTTGATAGTATGTTATTTGGTGTGTTATTAACCTATGGTTAATAGCACAAAAATAATTATACTCATTCATATGAGTTGTAAGCATTTTGATGAAAACAGTTTCCTGACAGAGTTCCTGAGTAGTGGTTTATGGAAATCAGAGGATATCTCTTAGTTGGGATGGAATCCGGTTTTGCACAGTTAAAGGGATGTTGGAGAGTCATTGATGATGATGTGTTTCATAGTGAAAACTTTGAGGATACATTCGGAGAAAGTTACAGTATTTGGAAGCCGACAGTTTTATGTGAGTTTTGATGTAGCATGTGGAAATTATTATTTTGTAATTGAGGACCGACTCATTTATAATTATTTGAGTGTGGTATATAGGAAGGAATTTTTTCCTTGTTGTAATATGTTAGAGAATGGTTGTGATGTGGATTGTGATGGTAATTGTAAGGATTATGGAAGTTGTGATGCGAATTCAGTGATGAAGGAAGACATGTGAGTACAGAGACCTGAATTGTGATCTTGTGTAGTAGAGAGTGCAGTTTTGGCAAAATATGAAGGATGTAACATATTTCATATTATTTTTATTGAATAATCTTAAGGTCTTTTGGACAATGGGTTCAGAGATCTTGCCTTGAAGCTGTTTGGGCAATGGGTCCTTCTGTCATCCATAACTCTTAACCGGGTTAGAATCTTTTAATAAGGATTCAAAATCTCCTAATAGGGATTCATATGTATTGAATGTATTTCATAAGACTCCTAACAGGGTCCATCCTATAACAAGGAACTTTTATATTAGTACATCATTTTGTGGGCATCATTCCCACCGGGGTTTACTCTTTTCAAGAGGTTCCCTAGTCAACATATCTTGTGTTATTGTGCAATTGTGTATGGTTATCTTTCTATGGTTTATTACTGAATTGGTTATATTATTTGAAGCTATAAATAATGAAGAATGGTTTAAATATTAGATAACTGATTGACCCCCCCCCTCTCAGTTATCTTGGGGATCTTTACTTTCTAACAATTGGTATCAGAGCAGCAGGTCCTTAAAGGAAAAGTTTAACAACTTTAGGAGATCCATGGAAAATTTTAGGAAACAAAGCCCTAAGTTTGATGGAGTAAATTTTGACAGTTGGAAAGAAAAAATGAAGACACATCTCTTGTGTTTAGGGCCAGGCTATTGGTTGATTACAAAGAATAACAAAACTATCATTGAGCTTGAAACAAGTTCTAAAGATGACATAGATCTATTCATGTGCGACATACTTGCAAGAGAAGCACTTTTATCAGCACTTTCAAAGAATGAATACAGTCAAGTAAAAAGTCTAACTAGATCTTATGATATTTGGAAATCTTTACATGCTACTTTTGAGGTGATGAGCATGCAAAGAAAGCTAGGTTACATAATTGGATTTTTGCATTTGAAGATATAAGAATGATGGAAGATGAATTTATTAGAAACTATATGGGTAGGATGTCTAAGATTGTTATAGGGATAAAGTCTTGTGGAGGTGAAAAGATAGAGAATGAAGTGATATGGATGATTTTAAGAACATTGACACCAATATTCAATGAAACAACACAAATGATTGAGCAAGTGATACCTTGCACACTGAACTTCTCAAGAGAGACTCTTCTTGGAAGACTAGAAGCAGTAGAGATGAATTTGAAGCTATCAAAAGAATTACCTAGAATGGAGATAGCATTCAGTGCTCTTAGCATTAGACCTACATTATCAAGAAGTACTAGTGTGAATGGAGATTATGCCAACAGTAGCAGATCTAGATCTGAAGAAGATAAGAAGATTGAAGAAGGTATTGCATTACTTGTGAAAAGAGAACCAGATGGTAAGAAAATATTTAAATGTTGGACTGTCAAGAATATGGTCATTTTGCATCTAAATGTCCTAAGAGAGTTAAGAAGTACAGAAACAATTTCAAATCTAGAAGACCTAAAGAATGTTATTATGCTAATGATGAAGAAATTGAAGTAGGAATTGAGAGACACTTGAGTGACAGTGACAATGATAACAATGATGACATAGGATTTGTGGCAATTAAGGAAGAAACTACTGAATCTAATATTAAGGAAGAAAAAGCCTTAGTTTCCCAAGTTGAAAAAAGAGCTGATTAGATTATAGACAGTGGTTGTTCACATCATATGGTGGGTGAAAAAGGAAAGTTCATAAAGTTTAGCAATTATGATGGAGGAGTTGTTAGAGTTGGTAACAATGCACCTTGCTTGATTAAAGGTATAGGATCTATCACTCTTGATGGAAAGACTAATACTGATGATGTTTACTTTGTGGATGGTTTGAAACATAACTTGTTAAGTGTTGGACAGTTAGTTGATAAAGGATATCAAGTTTGGTTTTCTAAGAAAACTTGTTTGATTAAGGATAAAGATGGAAATTTGATTGGAAAAGGACTTAGAACCAAAGGTAATGT
The DNA here is from genome assembly GCA_027943335.1 of Chamaecyparis obtusa. Taxonomy (NCBI): domain Eukaryota; kingdom Viridiplantae; phylum Streptophyta; class Pinopsida; order Cupressales; family Cupressaceae; genus Chamaecyparis; species Chamaecyparis obtusa. The sequence goes on from BSBK01008958.1 coordinate 40,770, forward strand.
ATTTCAATTGAACCCTACTGAGATGACATGTTTGATGACTAAGATTGATGATAGTTGGTTATGGCATAGAAGATTTTGTTATATAAACTTTGATAGCATTGTGAAAGTAAGTTCTACATTTGCAATAAGAGATTTTCCTAAGATTATGAAGCCTACTAACATGATTTGCAAAGAATGTGTGATGGCTAAGCAGAAAACGAGTTAATTTCCTAGCAAGAAGTTCACATCTACTAAGAAGTTGGAGATCATTCATACAGACTTGAGCGGTCCTACTAGGACTACAGGATTTTATGGTGAAAGGTACTTTATGATTATTTTTGATGATTTTACAAGAATGATGTGGATTTCATTTTTGAAAGAGAAATCTGAAGCATTTGATAAGTTTAAGGTCATTAAGAATAAACTTGAAAATGAATCAGGAATGAGGATTAAGTGTTTAAGATCCGATAGAGGAGGAGAATTTACATCTAAGGAATTTAACATCTTTTGTGAAATGAATGGTATTAAAAGACAGTACTCAGCCCCTAGAACACCTGAACAAAATGGTATTGCAGAAAGAAGAAACAGGTCAGTAACTAAAGCAACTAGAGCTATGTTATTTGAAAGTGATTTAGCTAAAATATTTTGGAGAGAAGCAGTGAACATAGCAGTATATACAATGAACAAAGTGCAAATCAGAGAAAATATAGAAAAGACACCTTATGAATTGTGGTTTGGGCACAAACCCTCAGTTAAGTATTTTAGAATTTTTGGAAGCAAATGCTATATTAAGAGAGAAGATGATATAGGAAAGTTTGATCCTAGAAGCGATGAAGGAATTTTTCTTGGATATTCTTTGAAAAGAAAAGCTTGTAGATGTTATAACAAGAGGACTAAGACTATTGTTAAAAGTGCAAATATTAGAGTTGATGAGAAATTTAGAATTTAGGAAAGAATGCTTGATTATGAATCTGATGAAGATAGTAACCCTCAGCCTAAGATTGAATCTATTGAACAATTCTTTGAGACTGACAGTGAATTGGTAAATGAAAGCAATGTTGAAGAAAGTGTTGATCAGAATAGGAAAGAATCTATAAATGAGACAAGAGGAGAAACTACAAATGAGACAAGAGGAGAAACTATGACACCTAATAGGTATACATCAAGGCATCATCCGGTTGAACAGATCATTGGAAGCTTGGATAGAGGAGTTCTTACTTGGAATAAGGTACACTTATGTTTGATTTCTCAAATTAAACCTAAGTCTACTAATGAAGCTTATAAAGATGAACATTGGATTAAAGCTATGAGAGAAGAATTAGATCAGATTATAAGAAACAAGACATGGGAATTGGTCCCTAGACCTAAAGATAAGAATGTGATTGGAACTAAATGGGTATTCAGAAACAAGATGAATGAGCAAGGAGAGGTAATAAAAAATAAAGCAAGATTGGTATGTAAAGGATATTTGGAACAAGAAGGAATTGATTATGAAGAAATTTTTTCTCCTGTGGCAAGACTTGAAGCAGTGGGAATGTTTTTGGCCTATGCAGCATTTAAGAAATTCAAGGTATATCAGATGGATGTAAAGTCAACATTTTTGAATGGTGAGTTAGAAGAAGAAGTCTACATTGAGCAGCCTGAAGGTTTTCCTTTGAATCAAGAAGGAGGCATGGTATGTAAACTTAAGAAAGCATTGTATGGATTAAAACAAGCACCTAGAACTTGGTATGCAAGATTAGACAAGTATCTACTGAAATTAGGATTTATAAAAGGAACATCATATAGTAACTTATACATAAAAGAAATTGAGAATGGATTGTTGGGTATAGTCATATTTTTTGATGACATTATCTTTGGAGGAGAAGATGAAGCTAGTGACAGATTTGTAGAAGAAATGAAAATAGAGTTTGAAATGAGCATGATTGGAGAAATGAAATAATTTTTGGGATTACAGATGACACAAAGCAAGGATGGTATATTTAAGTCAGACTAAGTACTTGAATGATTTGTTGAAAAGATTTGGTATGGAAGATTGTAAACTAGTTGGAACACCTATGATTACAGGACTTAAATTATCTAGCAAAGATGAGACACCAGCTGTTGAGCAGAAGAAGTACAAATCTGTGATTGGAGGATTGCAGTACTTGACACATACTAGACCAGATATAGCACATTCAGTTGGGATTGTAGCGAGATTGCAACATGTATGTGGGAGAGAAACATTTTTTGGAGAAATTGTATAATTGTAATGGTAGAGAAATGTATTGTAATAGTGGAAAGAAACATTTGATGCAGAGCAACATAACAGTTGAGCAGTAGTGACTGGATTCTTGGAACATTGGATGTTTTTCATCTATGTTACCATCAATGCCAATTGGGGAGATTGTTAGGAATGAATGATGAGACATTGAGATATTGTTTGGGATGTTTTAGTAGTCATTCTGTAGTAGTGGTTGTTTCATTCATGACTTAGATTGTCATTCATGTCAGCACAGTGATATTCTGGAAATTAGCAAGAAAGCAGGTATAATTTTGTTTGGCGCACATGCTGTATTGTAGATTGGCTTTTGAATAGTTGATAGTATGTTATTTGGTGTGTTATTAACCTATGGTTAACAACACAAAAATAATTATAATCATTCATGTGAGTTGTAAGCATTTTGGTGAAAATAGTTTCCTGACAGAGTTCCTGAGTAGCGGTTTATGGAAATCAGAGGATATCTCTTAGCTGGGATGGAATCTAGTTTTGCACAGTTAAAGGGATGTTGGAGACTCATTTATGATGATGTGGTTCATAGAGAAAACTTTGAGGATACATTTGGAGAAAGTTACAGTATTTGGAAGCCGACAGTTTTATGTGAGTTTTGATGTAGAGTGTGGAAATTATTATTTTGTAATTGAGGACTGACTCATTTGTAATTATTTGAGTGTGGTATATAGGAAGGAATGTTTTCCTTGTTGTAATATGTTAGAGAATGGTTGTAATGTGGATTGTGACGGTAATTGTAAGGATTATGGAAGTTGTGATGCAAATTCAGTGATGAAGGAAGACATGTGAGTACAGAGATCTGAATTGTGATCTTGTGTAGCAGAGAGTGTGGTTTTGGCATAGTATGAAGGAGGTAACATATTTCATATTATTTTGATTGAATAATCTTAAGGTCTTTTGGATAGTGGGTTCAGAGATCTTGCCTTGAAGCTGTTTAGGCAGTGGTTCCTTCTATCTTCCATAACTCTTAACCTGGTTAGAATCTTTTAATAGGGATTCATATGTACTGAATGTATTTCATAAGACTCCTAACAGGGTCCATCCTCTAACAAGGGACTTTTATATTAATACATCATTTTGTGGGCATCATTCCCACCGGGGTTTACTCTTTTCAAGAGGTTCCCTAGTCAACATATCTTGTGTTATTGTGTAATTGTGTATGGTTATCTTTCTATGGTTGATTAATGCATTGGTTATATTGTTTGAAGCTATAAATAATGAAGAATGGTTTAAATATCAAATAATTGATTCACCCTCCCCTCTCAGTTATCTTGGGGATCTTTACTTTCTAACATTTCTCAGATAAATTAGATATACTTCCTTCAAATATGTCAGATATACTACCTTAACTAGATCCAATATTCTCAAATGGGTCATCAATTTTTCCTTCATGATAGTTAGTTCCACTATACCAAATAGCCATATCTTTTCTTTGAACCACTAAATTATTCATTTCATCCCTTTCTTGCTTGTATTGCTCAATGAAGATTTTCATCTAAGTCTTTTGATTTTCAATTGTCTTGTTCAACTTATATATCTCCATCCTGAGATCTTTCCTCTTTAGTGATTAAACTTCCAAATAAGAAATCTAGCTCTGATACCAATTATCAAGATAGGAAATATATAGTACTGAAAGGGGAGGGGTGAATATGTACCCTCAAAAACTTTAACTAAATAACAATTTGCAATAGTAGTTCTTAACTAACAACTGAATCCATTGTTTAAAACATACATTAAAATAGCTTGTAAATATAAAATGCATGTAGATAAAACAATAAAACATTCATGAAAATGTTAACTCATGACTCAAGTATTTTGGTTATGCAAAAACCCTTGTTAGAAGGTAAAAACTACAGTGGGGATGACACCCACAAATTATTCACTACTACAGTAAATAAAGTATGCCAATTAAGGCTACAATTGTGATCAGTTTTGATGATCTTACCCTATAAAGAGTAACATAAGATCGATTAGATCTACCTTGTGAAAGGATTTTAACAACACCAAATAAGTGTGCACTCAGTTAGGAGATTTACAATAGACGGTTAAGTCTACTCTGTTAAGAGATTTACAATCATGCTACAATGGTTAAATTGATAACAAAAAATATCTATAAATGATAAATTATTCTTGTCCAAATCAAATCTATGAAATACTAAGTAGATTTCACCTTGATGTGTAGAATATTACTCTCTGTCCTGCTCGGTAACCTTGTATGTTTCCTATAAACTAAATATTGTCTCTGATAACTTTTCATTCATACAAACCTTTGTCTAATCTCCGATGTCATGTGTGCGGCTACTTCTTCATGAGCTCCTTGACATGTATATGTCAAAATGACATATATTACAATTATATAGTAAACTGCTTTGACCTAATTAGGTTTGGAACATCTTAGAAAACCTAAGATCTATAGTGTACAAGTATAACCTAGATCTAACTATTACATAAGAATCGTCATAAAATTAAATGATTACATCCATAATAAATGTGTCTCAATCTTGGTAAATTGTTTAAAGATCCATTTAAAATGTTTACATAGATATATGTGCCATTGTTGATTATTATGTCATTTCTTGAATAACTTGGTAAAATAATGCATTCCTTGTTCAGTGATTAAACTGATGCTCAGTGTGTATAATGCTTAGTGTTCACTGACTTGGTGCTTAGTAATAGTTGACGCTCGGTAAACATGCTCGGTTAAACTTGTATTCTGATAGCTTGATGTTTTTACTTGTGACTACTCGGTATGAAGGCTTTATAAGTTCAACCAATTAACTTTTATAGCTCCTTACTCCAACTTTTACCAACTTGAATAGCTTAGATTATCGACTGAACTTGTTTGATACTAATGATAATACTTAATGCTCAAATAAAGATAACAATGATACACCTTGTCAAGTAAAAGGAAAAGGATCTATATTGTTGAATAATAAAATTAGATGTGAGAATTTATATTGGGTGAAAGGACTTAACCATAATCTATTGAGTGTAGCACAACTAAATAATATAGGTCACTGAGTTGCATTTGAGAATAGAAAGGTGAAAATCTATGATGAAGCTGAAAAATTGATTGGTACAATTGAATAATCAAAAGGTAACTTATTCTATCTAGACAATTGTGAAACTTATTGTTTATTAGCTAAAAATGAAGATGTATGGTTATGGCACCAGATGTTATGCAATGTGAACTTTGACAACATGGTTAAGATCAGTAAGAAAAGGAAAGTTAGAGGTTTACCAAGCATATCTAAACTTGATCTTTTAATATGAAAACAATGTCAAATGGGTAAGATGTCAAAGTCTAGTTTCAAGAGAAAACATTACTCATCTAATGCTATTTTGGAGTTATTTCATACTAACTTGTGTAGTCCAATGAGAACTCAGAGTTATTATGGAGACATATATTTTATCTTGTTTGTTGATGATTTCTTGAGGATGATGACTGCCATATTTTTAAAAGAAAAATATGAAGCTTTCAAAATGTTTAAACATTACAAAGAAAAAGTGGAAAGAGAAAGTGGTAAGGAACTAAAATGCTTAAGATCAAATAGAGGTGGTGAATTTATTTGTGATGAGTTCATTAATTTTTGTAATGAGCATGGAATTAAGAGATAGGTATCTTCACTGAGGACACCCCAACATAATGGAATTGATGAATGGAGGAACAAAACAATTGTCGATTGTGTTAGAGCACTGATGACTGAAAAATATGCTCCACAAATATATTGTAGAGAAGTTGTTAGTACTATTGTTTACACACTGAGCCGAGTTCAACTAAAGAAATAATCAAATAAGACACCTTATGAATTTTGGTATGGTTACACACCTAATATGAGTTATTTCAAAATATTTGGAAGTAGATGTTACATTCTGAAAGATGATAGAAATAGAAAATTTGATTCAAAAGGTGATGAAGGGATATTTCTAGGATATTATAATGAAAGAAAGGCTTATAAATGTTTGAACAAGGCTACTAACAAGATGATTGAAAGTGAAAATGTGAGAGTTGATGAGTTTGCAAAAAAGAATGATGAAGAAAGTAAAAAGGAACCAGAAGACTATGGTAGATTTTTTTATATTGAAGAACCTAAATCTCTACCCATGCAACATAATAATACTACAAAACAACACTCTTTATAGATAAAGTGTCAACAATAAGTTACTAATGAAGATAATTATCATGCATCGAATGGAGAACACATTGAAGAACAAAGACTTGAACCTATACTAGCAAAGTATGTGAGGAGACACCATCCACAAGATTAGATAATTGGAGATAAAAGAGAAATAATGATGACACAAAGTAAGATGAGGAAAAACACATGTTTAATTTGTGAATTTGAGCCTATATTTGTTAGAGATGCATTGGAAAATGATGAATAGATCAAGGAAATGAATAAAGAAATTAAGCAAATACAGAGAAAAAAAAAAAAAGACATGGACATTGGTACTGAGACCCAAAAAAAAAAAATGTAATTGGAACCAAATGGATATTTAGAAACAAATTGAATGACAATGGAGATGTCACAAGGAAAAAAGAAAGATTATTTTGCAAAGGTTATGCACAAGAAGAAAGAATTGACTATGTGGAAACTTTTGCATCCATTGCTAGACTTGAAGGAGTAGAATATTTCTTGCATATGCTTCTTACAAAGGATTTAAGGTATATCAAATGGATGTGAAATTTGCATTTTTGAATGGGATACTTTAGGAAGAGATATACATTGAACAACTTGAAGGTTGTGTTAATCCTAATTAGAGGAATATGGTATGTAAAATGCACAAGGCATTATATGGACTGAAAAAAGCACTGAGAGCATGGTATGAAAGACTACAATCTTATCTCATAAGAATTAGATTTGTTAGAAAAAGTGACAATAATAATTTGTATTTTAAATGTGAAACTGATGAAAAAATTCTTATTGCTAAAATATTTGTTGATGATATCATATTTGGAGGACATGATAATTTATGCAAATCTTTTGTTGATGAAATGATGAAAGAATTTGAAATGTCGATGTTTGGTAAGATCAATTTTTTTCTTGGATTGAAAATACTACAATAGAAGGAAGACATATACATCACACAATATAAATACATCAAAGAAGTCTTAAAGACATTCAGTATGGAAGATTCAAAACTAGTTGATACGCCTATGGTAACCAGATGCAAATTGACAAAGGATGACAAGTCAACCACGGTAAATCAAACCTTGTATAGATCTATGATTGACAAGTTAATGTATGTTGTGCATAGTAGACTAGATATTAAACATGTGGTTGGAATTTTAGCTATATTTTCTACTAATCCTAAAGAATCACACATGACTATTGTGAAAAGAATTTTGAGATACTTCAAGAATACTGAAAATTATGGTTTATGATACAAAAAAGTGTTGGATACAAGTGTCTGAAGGACATTGTTGGATTAGCTATGTGTTGTCTTTGATGTCACACAAATGTCATATCAATTATCATTCTCAATGGTTACCGAGCTCAGTCGGTAAGCTAGGTGGTTCTCAGTGGTTACCGAGCTCATTCGGTAAGCTAGGCAGTTTTTCAGTGTCTACCGAGACCTCTCGAGTGTCAAAAGAAAAAATGACAAAAAATAGTGTTAACTGAGCCTCCTCGGTTATCGAAGGAAAGTTAGTGGTTACCGAGCTCACTCGGTCTCCAAAGGAAGTTGCAGAATTCATTGTGGTTACCGAGTTCACTTGGTCACCGAAGGAAATATTTTCAGGATTAATATTTACCGAGCAAGGTTGGCTCTTCAAAAGATTTTGTTATTAAATTTTGTTTATCCTAGCCAACTATTGTAATGATTATTAGTGCCAACTTGATGATCTGAATGATTAATCTGAATGGTATATATAAATAGAAGGTCAAGTGGTGAAGAAGAGATACAGCATGCAGAAATCATTTTGAAGAAAGGTGTATGTGAATTTGGAAGGATGGTTAGATATCCTTGAGGAGCAGCAAAGATTTATTTGATCAGGAAGGATCTAGTGAAGCAGAACATAGATCTGGAATCAACAATTCAGTTGCAGGTCATTTCATTGTTACTCTCTTACAATTGTAGTAGTGATATCAAAATCTCTTAACCGAGTTGGTTTAACAACCATTTTGTAAATCCTCTAACAAGGTGATAGTTCTGTTGAATTGTTTCAAAAGACCTCTTACAAGGCCACTCCTAATAGGGTGATTAAATCCTCTAACAAGGTCACACTTAACAGTGTGTTTTGTAACCTTTTACTGGGTTGGCTTCTAACCGGGCATCACTTCAGAAGAGTGAAAAATAGTAACTAGTTACATTGGTGGTTTTTTCCATATTGGGTTTCCACGGTAAATCTAGTGTCTCTTGTGTTCATGTTATTTTCTTTACTCATGCATGTTAATCAGTGATGAATGCTTTAGAACAGTTATAATTAATATACACTGCACAGACTGAGTTTCAGTATTTTTCTGTATGTTTACCGAGTGACATCAGTAAATTATTTAATAAGATATCTAAGGGATTTGTGGTTAACTGATTCACCCCCCCTCTCAGTTACTGCATCTATATTTCCAACAATTGGTATCAGAGCTTTTGGTGCTTGCAGGAAGGGTTTCAAGGACCTAAGCTAAAGATCATGATGTCTTACAAGAGAGAAATTCCAAGGCTTAATAGAAATAACTTTTCAGCATGGCAAGGTCTCATGAGACTTCATCTAGCTTCCATTGGTGATTCAAGATGCAAATACATCGATCAAGAATATACAGTTCCTAATGGCACATTAACTGCTGAAGACATTGCAGAGAAGAAGAACCATAACACTATGATGATAGACATTGCATTAGCTCTTAGCTATGAATAATTTGATGAAATCAAAGACCGCACAACTGCTCATGAAATGTGGAACAAGCTGAAGAAAATCTATGGTGGTGATGACAATGTGAAGAGAGCCAAAGCAAAAAGCCTAAGAGGACAGTTTGATAAGATGACAATGAAAGAAGATGAAAACATTGCAAGATATGTTGAAAGGATCAAGGCAAGTGTTAGTGCAATCAAAGCTTCTGGAGGAACAATTGATGATGAAACCGTTGTAAGTAAGGTTCTTAGAACATTACTTCCTATCTATGCAATAAGAGTATTTTCTATTCAAGAAAGAAGATGTGAAGAAAATCACAATATAACTTTAGATGCCTTAGTTGGGAGATTGATAGTATTTGAACTGGATAACTATGACAACTATGTTCCAACTTTTAAAAATATTGAATCAGCTTTTGAGGCCAAACTTTCACTTAAGAAGGGAAAGAAAATTCAATCAGAAAGTGAAGAAGATTCAAAGGAAAGTTCTGATAGTGATCTTGAAGTTATTGAAGCATTACTTGCAAAGAAATATTCAAGAGGAAGAGGAAAATACAGAGGTAAAACTCCCTTAATTTGTTTTTCATGTGAAGAAATTGGTCATATTACAGCTAGGTGCCCTAACAAGCAAAGCAAATATGAGAAGAAAGGTTTCAGGTACAATGGCAAGAATAATTTCAAATCATTCAAGGATAAAGGTAAGAAAACATGTTTCTTGCCTAAAGATTCTGATGATAGTGAAGAAGAAATTGTTTTCATTGCTATAAAAGATGAATCTAATGATGATGAAGATGAGATGGCACTTATTTCTCATATAAGCAAGAATGATACATGGATCATAGACAGTGGATGTTCACATCATATGACTGGTGACAGGACTAAGTTTGAACACTTTGAAAGCTATGATGGTGGTAATGTAAGGTTTGGAAACAATGAACCTTGTTGTATAAAAGGAAAGGGATGAATTTCATTAACCAAAGAACTTATATGTGATAATGCATATTGGGTTGAAGGACTAAAGCATAATCTTCTAAGTGTAGCATAACTAATTAACATTGGATGCAAAGTTGAATTCATGAATGGCAAAGCAAGACTTCTGGATGACAAAGGAAAACCGATAGGATTAGACAAACAAACCAAAGGTAACCTGTTTTATCTTGATCTTGGTGAATACTCATGTTTTATAGCTCAAATTAAAGAAAGTTGGTTATGGCACAAAAGGTTATGTCATGTAAATTTTGATAACATGATGAAAATAAGCAAATTCAAGAAAGTAAGAGGTATTCCTACTTTGAAGAAACTTGATGTTGGTCTATGCAAGAATTGTCAGATTGGTAAAATGGGAAAGTCTAGTTTTAAAAGTAAAAACTATCAGTCTGAAGATATTTTGGAAATTGTGCATATTGATTTATGTGGACCTATTGGAATTGAGAGCTATACTGGAGAAAAATTCTTTATTCTCTTTGTTGATGATTAGTCTGGAATGATGACTGTTATCTATTTAAGAGAAAAGTCAGAAGCATTTGAGAAATTCAAATGGTATTTGGCAAGAGTAGAAAAGGAAACAGGAAAAAGAATAAAATGCTTAAGATCAGATAGAGGTGGTGAATTCATCTCCCATGAATTCAATAATTTCTTCATTGAAAGAGGAATCAAAAGATAGGTATCAGCTCTGAGAACTCTTGAGCAGAATGGAATAGCTGAAAGAAGGAATAGATCTATCATGGATTGTGTAAGGACTTTAATGATTGAAAAGAACATTGCTATGAAATACTGGAAGGAAGCTATCAGCACTGCAGTTCATACCTTGAACCGAGTACAGTTGAGGAAAGACACATTCAAGACTCCTTATGAGCTATGGTATGGCTATAAACCCAATGTAAGTTACCTAAAAGTATTTGGTAGTAAATGTTATATCTTGAAAGAATCTAGAAAAGGCAAATTTGATGTAAAAGGTGATGAAGGAATATTTTTGGGATATTCTTGCAAAAGTAAGGCATATAGATGTCTAAATTTGTCTACTCACAAAATCATAGAAAGTGCACATGTGAGAATTGATGAGTTTGCAGAAAAGACTGAAGAAGAAAGCAAAAGGGAACTAGAGGATTATAGAAGATTTGTTTACATTGAACCTGATACATTGCCAGACACATTTATCAATAAGGAAACTACATCTACTGAGCCCAGTATAGTAACCGAGTCACAAGAAGAAGTTCAGACCGAGTCACAGAGTACCAAGTCTCAGCCTGAAGCTACCGAGCAAGTATCTACCGAGCCCGAGCAACCTGAACCTGAAGATGAAATTCAAGATGATGACAGTGTAACTCATTCAGGAAGCAAGGAACCTGTATTGGCCAAGTATGTCAAGAAGCATCACACACCAGATCAAATTATTGGAAACAAATTAGATGGTACTATGACAAGAAGTAAACTAAAAGGTACATGTTTATTTGCTGATTTTGAACCTAAAAATGTTAAAGATGCATTGGAAAGTGAAAGCTAGATTGAGGCTGTGACTGAAGAAATGGAGAAAATGGAGAAAAATAAGACATGGACTCTTGTACCTAGGCCTAAAGATAAAAATGTAATTGGGACAAAATGGGTTTTTAGAAATAAGTTGAATGAAGATGGTCAAGTATCAAGAAACAAAGCAGGATTGGTATGTAAAGGATATTCTCAAGAAGAAGGAATAGATTATGGAGAGACTTTTGCTCCTGTTGCAATATTAGAAGGTGTGAGGACTTTAATTGCATATGCTACACATAAAGGATTTAAGGTATATCAGATGGATATAAAATCTACATTTCTCAATGGTATTCTTGATGAAGAAGTCTACATTGAACAAGTTGAAGGTTTTATTGATCCAGACAAAAGGGATATGGTCTACAAATTACACAAAGCATTGTATGGTCTGAAACAAGCCCCTAGAGAATGGAATGAAAGATTACATAACTATCTTACTCAGATTGATTTCAAAAGAGCTAATGACAACAGTAATTTATACATCAAAGAAGGATCAGATAACAAAATTGTTTTGGCAGAAATATTTGTGGATGATACTGTGTTTACAGGAAATGATGATCAATGCAAAGAATTTTTAGAGCATATGAACAAAGAATTTGAAATGTCTATGTTTGGTCAGATAAATTTTTTTGTTGGACTTCAGATTCAGCAGAACAAAAATGGTATCTACATTACTCAGTCTAAATATATTAGGGAAATACTTAAGAAATTTGGTATGGAAGATTCAAAACTAGTTGGTACACCCATGTGTACTGGATTGAAGCTTACCAAAGATGATGATTCAAAAGAAGTAGATCAGACCTTATACAGATCAGTGATTGGAAAATTACAGTATGTAGTGCACACAAGGCTTGATATTGCCTTAGCAGTTGGTATGGTAGCAAGATTCTCAGCAAAACCCAAAGAAAATCACATGATGGAAATCAAAATAATCTTGAGGTATTTAAGGGGAACTGAAGAGTATGGCTTGTGGTATAAATTTGAAGGCAATCTGGACTTAAAAGTGTTTACTAATGCTGATTGGGCAGAAACATTGATGACAGAAAGAGTACAAGTGGTGGAGCATTCTTTCTTGGCAAGAGGTTAGTATCTTGGACTAGTAAAAAGCAAAACTGCACATCCCAATCCATAGCAGAAGTAGAATATGTTGCTATAGTAGTAAACTACTCTAATATTGTATAGTTTAAATAGTTATTGGAAGGCATGAAGGTTGAGATCAAAGAACCAGTTGTTATGTTTTGTGATAATACAAGTGCAATAAATATTTCAAAGAATCCAGTAATGCATTCCAAAACCAAGCACATTGCTATAAAATATCACTTTATCAGAGAATTGGTGTAGGAAAAGGAAATCAGATTGGAATATGTTCATACAAAAGAACAAATTGCAGATATCTTCACCAAACCACTACCTAAGGATGCATTCTTGCATCTAAGAGGTAAGTTAGGGGTCACTCCCCTGTCTAAGGTTCACTAAATAAAGTTTTAGTGATGCATCAACCAAGACATGTTGAAGATCAATTAGTTGATGTAGAAAAGTCAAGGAATCATTGCATATGAATCAGTACTTAAGGTAGATTGATATTCACCGAAACTATGTAAGTTGTCTTTGGCATGTGTTGTCAAAGAGGGATAGTTTGCTGTCATTTCAAGAAATTTCTAAGGAGAATAATTTGAGAAGTTAAGAGGTCCAGAGTTCTCAGTCAGAGAGAGAAGTTTGAAGATGATGAGAATCAGAATGAAGCTAAGGATATGTTCCTTACTCTATGTTTCTATATGAAATTTCATTGTGCTATGACATGTTGTGTTGCCATCAATGCCAAAGAGGGAGATTGTTGGATACAAGTGTCTAAAGGACATTTTTGGATTAGCTATGTGTTGTCTTTGATGTCACACAAATGTCATATCAATTATCATTCTTAGTGGTTACCGAGCTCAGTCGGTAAGCTAGGCAATTCTCAGTGGTTACCGAGCTCAATCGGCAAGCTAGGCGGTTTTTCAGTGTCTACCGAGACCTCTCAGGTGTCAAAAGAAAATATGATAGAAAATAGTGTTAATCGAGCCTCCTTGGTTATCAAAGGAAAGTTAGTGGTTATCGAGCTCACTCGGTCTCCAAAGGAAGTTGCAGAATTCGCTGTGGTTACCGAGTTCACTTGGTCACTGAAGGAAATCTTTTCAGGATTAATGTTTATTGAGCAAGGTCGGCTCTTCAAAGGATTTTGTTATTAAAGTTTGTTTATCCCAGTTGCCTATTGTAATGATTATTAGTGCCGACTTGATGATCTGAATGATTAATCCGAATGGTATATATAAATAGAAGGTCAAGTGGTGAAGAAGAGATACAGCATGCAGAAATCATTTTGAAGAAAGGTGTATGTGAATTTGGAAGGATGGTTAGATATCCTTGAGGAGAAACAAAGATTTATTTGATTAGGAAGGATCTAGTGAAGCAGAACAGAGATCTGGAATCAGCAATTCAGTTGCAGGTCATTTCATTGTTACTCTCTTACAATTGTAGTAGTGATATCAAAATCTCTTAACCGAGTTGGTTTAATAACCATTTTGTAAATCCTCTAACAAGGTGACAGTTCTGTTGAATTGTTTCAAAAGACCTCTTACAAGGCCACTCCTAATAGGGTGATTAAATCCTCTAACAAGGTCACACTTAACAGTGTGTTTTTTAACCTTTTACCGGGTTGGTTTCTAACCAGGCATCACTTCAAAAGAGTGAAAAATAGTAACTAGTTACATTGGTGGTTTTTCCCATATTGGGTTTCCATGGTAAATCTGGTGTCTCTTGTGTTTATGTTATTTTCTTTACTCATGCATGTTAATCAGTGATGAATGCTTTAGAACAGTTATAATTAATATACACTGCACAAACCGAGTTTCAGTATTTCTCTGTATGTTTACCAAGTGACAGTAGTAAATTATTTAATAAGATATCTAAGGGATCTGTGGTAATATTTTTGTGGTTAACTGATTCACCCCCCCTCTTAGTTATTGCATCTATATTTCCAACAAAAAGAAGGCAATTTTGAACTGAAAGTTTACATAGATGCTAATTGGGCTGGAAACATCAATGATAGAAAAAGCACTATAGGTGGAACATTCTTTTTAGCAAAAAGACTGGTAACTTGGATAAATAAGAAAAAAGGATGCATTTCTCAGTCCATTACAAAAGTAGAATATGTTGCTACTACTGCAAATTGTTCAAATATTACATGGATAAAGAAATTACTAAAAGGTATGAATGAGGAGTGTTGGAAACTAAAATTGAAATAATTGTTATATTGTCATTGATGTTAAACCTTAACTGGTAAGACAGTTTCTATCTAGTAGAGTACCATATATTTTGATTGATGGAGAGGATTTAAAAAGATGAGATAACAAGAGGACCTAAGGAAATGTTGATTTATGTGATACTTCAATGGGTACTTAATTAGTTGGGACATTGACAAGGTAATGTGTTGTTTATCTTTAACATCAAGTAGAGAAGAAAGACTAGAAACATAGGCTTAACCGAGAAAAAGTGAAGAAATGTAGTTTAAGCCAAGTGATGCTAGTGTTGAATGAGCACCATTATATGTCGAGAAAATTTCATGTTGGCCGAGCATCAGTAATTTCCTAGCAATAGATAATTAACTGAGAAAAGACAATGTTTGTTGAGAAGAAAAGTTTTAGCAATGACCGAGATATCCACTAATGATTGAGGAGATGAACACAGTATTGACTGAATGTCAGTAATTTATAGTTTGTGAAAGAATTGAGAATCCTAGCTAACATAGTTTAATTCTTGGGATATGTAAAACTTGTTGAAATTATTAATGAATGATATGGAGCATTTAATGAATGATAAACCATTTTATTATGAATTCAAGGAGAATTTTTAAGATGTATCTAGAGGAAAAGTAAGAGAATAAAATGATAGAAGGATTCGATGAATCTGACCTAAACCTAAGATCTATGAAAGAGATTAAGAAACAAAAGATTAATCTACCTGATCAAGGAGATACAAGGATGACCTAATTATGAGGTTAAATAGAGTGTGTGGAAGAGGTTGATGTTATTGACTGATGAATCTAAGAAGAAGGCTAAGGTGAATCTATGAAGAGCTTAACAAATTTATGGTAATTGCTTGAAGAGAATTATGAGAAGATCAAAGATGGAGATGGAAATACAAGTTAGTTAGTAAATCAACATATGAGAAAATTTGATCTATATTTGCAAAGTGAGTTGTATATTTCAGATCAGAACCTATTGTTACTTTCTAACAATTTTATCAGTCTAAATCCTTTAACCAAGGTTGACCTAACAATCATTTTATAAACCCTTTCATCAAGGTGACATTCTGATGGAATGTTCTTAAGCCCTCTAACCAGGCCACTCTTAACAGGGTGATTAAATCCTTTAACAGGGTCACACCTAACAATGTGTATTGTAAACCTTTAATCAAGTTGTCTTCTCATAGAGCTCACTTTAGAAGAGTGAAAATCTATAGCAAGTTACAAGTAATTTTTCCCAAATTGGGTTTCCACATTAAATCCTATTGTTATACTTGTCTAAATGTTATTGGGTGAACCCACAATAGTGGGTTGCACTTTTAGCCTGAACGGACACTGAACTCTACATTTTGAGAAAAGCTTTCAGATGCAGATGCATATTGCCGTTGAACTGCTCAAAATCGGAGGATGAAGTAAATTAGAGTCTTTTAGGATTTTCTATCTAGTTTCTAAATATATATATTTTTATTTTTTTAAAATTTATTTGAATGCTTTTTTCTTTCTCCCACAAAAACTTGTATGGTGCTGAAAACGTCATTTTCAAATAGTAACACTATTTTCATAGAGCATAACTTTTTTTTGTAAAATAGATATGAATGCGATTCTTTTGAATTTAGTTTTGTAACATCCATATGCAGGGCATGCAATTGGTTTGACAACATTAGCACTATTATTGTATTTTATTAATGTTTGAAGTTGACTAAACCAAAATTTTGACCTACCTTGACTACATAGCTTATAACTTATTGTGTATTTATCGAATTTCAAATTTTTTTTTAATAGAAAGTAGACTCGAATACAGAGGGCATTGTTTATTTTCCAAATTTTTTTCCTTGTTTTACTATTTTTCATTGAATGTCAAACTCAGATGTTTATATTTGATAAAAAACCTACATTCATTTAACATCAAAAATCATACACATAATAAATTTTAAAATAGTCAAATATATAACCATTTGAAAGCTAGTTCTAAGTACTTTTTGAATGCAAAAGGATGTCTTCTTATTCATCCATTTGATTAGCGCACTTGAGGCCCAAAGCCATGAAATTCTCATAATTTCTTGAAAACTTGAAACCATGGCTCAAACCAGGGACTTTCGATAGAAAGTAATTTCAATCAAAAGTATTGACTTTCGATCGAAAGTACTTTCTATCAAAAGTACTTTACCCAAAAATGGAAAATTTAGTTAAAACTAACCAGGTTTCGATCGAAAGTCATTTACTTTCAATAGAAAGTCAACTTTGACTTTCGATCAAAAGTAATGTCAGCCTTTTTGGTGGCATTCCCAGTTGATAAGAATTAGGTATAAATAAATGTATGTTTTTTTCATTTCTTAAATCTGAAAGCTGTAAAATAATTCACAAATTTAAGAGAAGAAAGACATTTTGGCATGGAATAATTTTCTAAGTTGTGATGGGAAATAAAAAGAGAAGGCTAAACAAAAGTACATGACATTATTCAGAAGAGGCTAAACAAAGACTACGTGAAGAATCACGAGAAAGATATCATCGTTAGAAACAATGTATGTCTAAGATGTCTAGATAGATAGATATTTTAAGTTGATGGTCAAGACTTGTCTTAATGTTCATGTAAATGTGATATTGTAGGTCTATTAGACTTAACTAGACCTAATTGTAGACCTATTTGAACTAATAGGACTTATTAGGACTAATTATGACCTATTCTAGGACTAATAGGACCTATTAGGACCCAATTAGGACCAATTATACCCAATTAGGACCAATTAGAACTAATTAGAACCAAATAGTACCTAATAGGACCTATTTGGACTAATTAGGACCTAATAGGACCTATTAAGACTAATTAGGACTAATTAGGACCTATTATGACTTATTAGGACTAATAGGACCTATTAGGACTAATTAGGACTAATTAGGACCTATTAGAACCAATTAGGACTAATTAAGACCTAATAGGTCCTATTAGGACTAATTAGAACCTAATTAGGACTAATTAGGACCAACTAGACTCAATTAGGACCAATTAGGACCTAATTAGGACCTATTAGATTCAATTATGACCTATTACATCTAATTAGATTCAATTAGGACCAATTAGGACCTAATATGGACTAACTAGACTCAATTAGGACCAATTATGACCTAATATGGACTAACTAGACTCAATTAGGGCCAACTAGACTAAATTAGGACCAATTAGGACATAATATGGACCTAATATGACCTATTAGACTCAATTATGGCCACTTAGATTCAATTATGACCTATTAGATCTAATTAGACTCAATTAGAACCAATTATGACCTATTAGAACCAATTAGGACTAATTAGACCTATTAGACTCAATTAGGGCCACTTAGATTCAATTGTGACCTATTAGATCTAGAATTAGACTCAATTAGTGTATGCACCCTAAAATGGTCACCTAGACTTTGGGCCCCATTTATTCAATTTATCAATCCTGAATCAGTTTTATCAATAATCAATATTTTCAACAATATCAATTTCTTAATCAAATCCTAATTTCGATCATATATTGGATTTTTTATCCTTGGGCTAACCATTTATCCTAAGTCTTTATTTAATTAAAAGGAATATTTCCTCCCCTTTTAATAAATAAAAAGCCCCCACTTTCCTCTTATCCTAAGTTGCACAAATAAAGCATTATTCTTATTTTACAAAAAGGAGAAAAGCACTTTTTGTCTCATATGGACATAAAGTCAACTCTTATTTTCCTATTGGAGGATACTTGTGTACATGGATTGCTCCTCTTTCAAGCTCCACCGCTGATTAAGACTTTTTGCCTCTTAATCTCAATGGTCCATTTCACCTCATTTCTTATAAAAGGAGAGCTCTCTCCTTCATTTATATATCCACTTGTTTTATGCTATTGTTATGCTGCAGGTTTTCTAGGTCATTTGGAGCTTTCTTTGAAGACACTCTTGCATCCAAGCTTTGAAGATCTTTGTTGCATTCCATCTAGTTCATATTTGCTTTCATAGTTGCATGATAATGGCATTCTTAGTGTAGACTTCCTTTTATGCAATAGATTAATCTTACATAGTCTAAATAGGAAGGCTTGGTAATACTTGTTCTTTCCTTTCATAGCATAGTTTGTACTTCTATTTTCATAGCATAGCTTGCACATTTGCATCTTTATTTTAGTTGCATTGCATTTCATAGTGATTCTTGGAGATATTGGCATTGTTGCCCTTGTCTTCACTTGAATCTCTCATTGTGTGGTTGACTAGCAAGGTCACAAGTTTATAGCTCTAGCTGAGAGCAATTTTCAACCTTGCAACTCCATACATAGAGAGCTATGAGCCGCTTTGTGAGGCCTCATTCTTGAGCAACCTTGCATGTAATGGTTCATAGAAGTGCACCTTTTTAGTGTGTACAATTAGGACCAATTATGACCTAATATGGACTAACTAAACTCAATTAGGACCAACTAGACTCAATTAGGACCAACTAGGACCAATTAGGACCTAACATGACTTATTAGACTCAATTATGACCTATTAGATTCAATTAGGGCCAACTACACTCAAGTTGGACCTATTAGATTCAATTAGGACCAACTCTAAACTCAATTAGGACCAATTAGGACCTAATATGGACTAACTAGACTCAATTAGGACCAACTAGACTCAATTAGGATCAATTAGGACCTAATATGGACCAATTAGGATCTAATATGACCTATTAGACTCAATTAGGGCCACTTAGATTCAATTATGACCTATTAGATCTAATTAGACTCAATTAGAACCAATTAGGATCAATTAGATTCAATTAGGACCAATTATGACCTATTAGACTCAATTAGGACCAATTAGGACCAATTAGATTTAAATATGACCTATTAGACTCAATTAGGACCAATTAGACTCAATTAGGACCTAATATGACCTATTAGACTCAATTAGGACCAATTAGGACTTATTAGACTCAATTAGGACCAATTAGATTCAATTATGACCTATTAGATCTAATTAGACTCAATTATGACCAATTAGGACCTAATATGACCTATTATACTCAATTAGGACCTATTAGGACCTATTAGACTCAATTAGGACCAATTAGGACCAATTAGGACCAATTAGATTTAGTTATGACCTATTAGATCAATTAGGACCTATTAGACTCAATTATGACCAATTAGGACCTAATATGGCCTATTAGATTCAATTAGGACCAATTAGGACCTATTAGACTCAATTAGGACAAGTAATATGGACCAATTAGGACCTAATATGACCTATTAGACTCAATTAGGACCAATTAGGACTTATTAGACTCAATTAGGACCAATTAGATTAAGTTATGACCTATTAGATCTAATTAGACTCAATTCTAGGACCAATTAGGACCTAATATGACCTATTAGACTCAATTAGGACCAATTAGGACCTATTAGACACAATTAGGACCAATTAGGACTTATTAGACTCAATTAGACTTAATATGGAGCTATTAGATCTAATTAGACTCAATTATGACCAATTAGGACCTAATATGACCTATTATGTACTCAATTAGGACCAATTATACTCAATTAGGACCAATTAGGACCTATTAGACTCAATTAGGACCAATTAGGACCTATTAGACTCAATTATGACCAATTAGGACCTAATATGACCTATTAGATTCAATTAGGACTTAATATGGACCAATTAAGACTTAATATGGACCAATTAGGACCTAATACGACCTATTAGACTCAATTAGGACCAATTAGGACTTACTAGACTCAATTAGGACCAATTAGATTCAATTATGACCTATTAGATCTAATTAGACTCATTTCTAAGACCAATTAGGACCTAATATGACCTATACTCAATTAGTACCTATTAGACTCAATTAGGACCAATTAGGACCTATTAGACTCAATTTAGACCAATTAGGACTTATTAGACTCAATTAGGACCAATTAGATTCAATTATGACCTATTAGATCTAATTAGACTCAATTATGACCAATTAGGACCTAATATGACCTATTATGTACTCAATTAGGACCAATTAGGACCTATTAGACTCAATTAGGACCAATTAGACTTAATTAGGACCTATTAGACTCAATTAAGACCAATTAGGACCTATTAGGACCTATTAGACTCAATTATGACCAATTAGGACCTAATATGACCTATTAGATTCAATTAGGACCAATTAGGACCTATTAGACTCAATTAGGACTTAATATGGACCAATTAAGACTTAATATGGACCAATTAGGACCTAATATGACCTATTAGACTCAATTAGGACCAATTAGGACTTATTAGACTCAATTAGGACCAATTAGGACCAATTAGATTCAATTATGACCTATTAGATGTAATTAGACTCAATTAGGACCAATTAGGACCTATTAGACTCAATTAGGACCAATTAGGACCAATTAGGACTAATTTATACTTCATACATGTGTAGGAAATGCTCAAGAATCACAAGCTCAACAAGCTACCCAACCTTCTGAAGTTGGAGAAGGGTCATCACAAGCTCAACAAGCCCAACCTTCAAAAGTTGGAGAAGGGCCATCACAAGCTCAACAAGCCCAACCTTCAGAAGTTGGAGAAGGGTCATTACAAGCTCAACAAGCCCAACCTATAGAAGTTGGAGAAGGGTCATCAGAAGCTCAACAAGCACAAGTCTCAGAATATCAAATAAGTACACATCTCTCTCTTTCTCTCACAGACTCTCTTGATTTAGTCACTATCTCGATTTAGTTTCTTATTGGTGAATATATATTTTGGGTCTTTCCCCTAAGAATCTAAGTTATTGAACTTTTGTTGTGTACATGCAGCCTTTGATGATGAAAATATTGGACAAGGGGCATCCCAAGTTGAATCAACCCAAGGTCAAACAAGTATGTGTTTCAAGAGCTTGTAAATACTTATTTCATGAAGGTCCCTTAAGATGAGATATTAAGATTATTTTATTTTATTTTATTTGCAATGGAAGTGCAAGAAACATATGTGAATGATAATATACTCCAACAGTTGAAGAGAAAAATTAATCATAAAAGAATAGATCATTTAATTGAAATTGATGTGGAAAAATTGAGAGATTATGCTAAACAACCCATAAATATTACGAAGAGGGCATTGAATAAAAAGTCTAAGAAAATAATGAAACAATTTGAGAATCTTGGTACAGTTTAAAAAACTCAACTGTTATCAATTACACTTCTTAAAGATGAGTTAAAAGAGCCATTAAAATTATTGGGTGTAGATGCAAGTTTGAAAAAGTTAAAATCAAGTAATGTACAAAAAAATATTGTTGACAGTGTTAAGGAAGGTTTGCATTCCATTGGGAAAACAACTAGATGTATAGATAGGTCCATTTCAAGAAGAGTGATACTAACATCTATTTTAAATAAAAACATGTCCCAAAGAAGACAAATTTCTTCACTTTCATCTTAGATTAGGTACAGTAGGAAGACAATGACACACTATTTGAAAAGAAGAATCAATTTGGATGATACTACATTGGCAGGTAATTGGGCACTAATGTGTAGAGCTCCTCAGTCTGATAGAATTAATGAAATAGTTAGGAACTTAGTAATGTCATTTTGGACTGATCATACTCATCCTTCACCAAATACAAGAGATGTTATCAAGAAGAGGACTGGGCCTAAGGAATATTTTCAGCACACAAAACATTGGTTGGACACCACACAGCATGAATTGTATCTCTCATTTTGTAACTCAAATCCTGACATTAAGATTGGACAAACACTATTTGAAAGATTAAAGCCATTTTTTGTAAAGATAAATAAATCTTTTGAAACTTGTTGTTTTCGATATCACATTGAATTCAATCTCTACTACCAAGGGTTTAGAAAGATGATAGAAGAAAGTGGTGGTTCTCAAAATGATTTTCCTAAACGTCCAAGTCAATTCATAACATCAATCTTATGTAACAAATCAATTGATCATGAAATACCTGAAATAGATTGCATAAGAGGAACTTGTCAAACATGCGGGGATTTGGCTAAATTTCCTTTAAGACTTGAAGATACTAACATGGCGAGGATGATAAAATGCAAGAGATACAAGTACATAAAGTCTGAAACAAAAGTCAGGAAAGAATCAACAAGGTTGGAATATGTAGAAGATGAGATACCTGTTGCAACATTTATGGAGAATTTTTGTAAATTGATTCAACCATACATACGACATGTTTTTTTTTCTAAATGGCAGGCAGAACAATTCTAAATACAAAAAGAATCTTTTCCAGTTGGAACGATTTTATCGGTTGTTGATTTTTCAGAGAACTACTCCTTTGTATCTCAAAAACAACTTCAAGTAGAATACTACTATATAGAGTAGGTGACTATCATGGTACATGTGTCTTATCAACATGCACAATTAGATTTGGATGGTGTTGAAAGTACATATGAAGCACGAGTCATAAAGAAAGAATATCACTTTTACATTAGTGGTGATAAAGAGCATGACATACATTTTGTCGAGCATTTCTTTAAGACATTTTTTGGATATTTGGAAAATAAAGGCATCAAAATTGAAAAGCATTTTGTTTGGTCAGATGGATGTGCAGCACAATTTAAATCAGCAAGGCCATTTTATGCACTATGTAGATATCATCGATACCAAAAGATACCACATATTTGGAGTTTCTTTGAGAGTGGACATGGAAAAGGAGAGCATGATGGTGTAGGAGCTTGTATCAAACCTGCTTTAAGAAAGTATCAACTGGACTATCAAGGATATCATATAAATAATGCTCATGATGTAGATGAGTGGTGCAATATGCATTTTATGGTGCCAAATCATGATAAAACATCATCATGATCAGATCGAGTCATACCCTTCCAAGTATTCTGGGAGATAATAGGTACTAATTTTAAATTTATTGATCATTGTTTGAGAACTAACTTATATATATGTCTTTAATTTTTACATGTGACCTCTCTATTGTTCAAGTGTTGATAGAAGATCAATCCATGGATGCAAGAGAGTAGACAAAACAAGATCCCTACATTTAGTTATGAGTACAGATAGTAATGTGTGGTCATTGTACACTAGAGATTATTCATGCTTTTGTTATGACTGCATTTTTTAAAACTATGACGAATGTATCAACCAAAAATTTGGATATGTTTGTGAATGGAATTTGGTTCCACTAGATGTTACAAACACAAATGACGTTCAGGATGAAAGCTTTGATGACATTCCATTGATTTCTATAGATTATGACCATATTTCAGGTTTGATCAAAATTGGTACATGTGTGTTTATGTACATGTTTTTAAAAAGGACTCATAAACTTTCTCAATTCATTTAAATAAAGTTTGTTTAATTTATATTTACAAGTTCCTAAAATTAAAAGTTCACTTTAAATGCAGAACATATTTTTGCAATAGTAGCAGAGCCTAGAAATGTGGAAGGTGTTAGTTACTATTTATTACATTGCTGTAAGGAGAGGATGAAGCTAACACAGAGTGAAACAAGTGATGGAATTATGTTTCCCATAGGTTCTAGTATTGTATTTAAGTTTGTTTATATGGTTAGTATTTATCACATCTATATATATTTAACATTGAGGAACACATTGTGCAGGTTCAGTTGTCGTGCAAGGAACATATTTGAAGCAAACCAAAATACTTAAACAAGGGATTCATTTTATTGATTATAAACCTAACAATAAGGTTTATCAGTATAGTCATCTTGTAATTTCCACCGTCCTATCTCTTGTTCCTATGACAGGACATGGCATTCGTAAGTGGAGACTTGATACTGACGACCATGAGAGAATATTAAATGTTATTCAAGAGAGAGATGAACCACTTGAGGTGGACTAAATCACGCATGAAATATGATTTGAACTAAATTTTTCACGGGTGAGACCAGAGGTTTTCCTAGATCCATTCTTTCCTACTTGTGCCCATAGTGAATGGAGCTTGAATTAAATTAAAAATTAAGAATATATAGATCTCAAATTTATGTCTTACAAGTGGATATGATATATTAATTATCTACCTGAATATGAAGTACTCTAAATTTTTGGAATATATGAATGTGTGTATGTACATTGAATTTGCATGTGTTACATTAGGACGTGCATGTTTTAAATATAAAATCTACTTGAAGTACAACAACTATTATCAAATGTACATTTAAATCAAACATGTGTACAATCAAAAATCATTCATGTATCTAATTTCTATTGAATTCAAACATGATTCATGTATGTTTAATCTATTGAAATCAAGTTCATCAAATTTAAATTAAACATGTGTACATGTAATCTATTCAAAGTATTGAAAATTTACAAGTTCATCACACACATGCACATGTATCTAGAGTGAAAGTATATATATATATATATATATATATATATATATATATATATATATATATATATATATATATATATATATATATATATATATATATATATATATATATATATATATATATGCATGAAACATCAATCATGTAGATCAAGTACTATAAATATGAAACATATGAATCAATCATGCATGTCAAACATTCTATCAAAAGCCCGTCTAGAAATGAAATATAGTTCATCAAACATGAATATATATATATATATATATATATATATATATATAATATGAAATATGTCTCTAATCAAATATGAAAGTGGGCCTAGGACTCATCATGTGACTGACTCCTCACTAAGCAGTCACACCTAGAGTGACTATCATGCTGTGAAGGATGTGCAGATCCCTACAAAGAAAGAGATATATAAATTAAAACATATAAACATTGAACAAAAATCTCTTAAGTTTGATTTTAAATATTGTACAAGAAAACATGTTATAAAGTGTGTACACATAGATAATAAATTAAAAACTCACCTATCCACTACTGATGTCATCATTGAGTGAGTCCCGACGACATACACAATCAATACCCAAAGAAGGAGTAACAAGAGGCATATCCTGGTAGACAAAAAATAAATCAATTTCATTGAAATTTTGAAAATAAATTTAAGTATTTATAAAATTGTAACATTAAATACATGTATATAATCAAATTTATACCTATGTAGGTGGTGCAAACTGATAGTACTTGGATTCACTGGCCTCAATCCTATCAACCAAGGTATCAAGATTTTGTTGTGGCTAGTCCAAGCTCAAATTTGCATCTGCAACATGAGTAGACTGCACACGCCTCTCTAATGATGAATTTAATGGACTAACTAGATGAGATCGCATGGGAGTCCTATCATCATGTGTCAACAAATCTAGATAACTTGCATTGGTCATGCTAAACTCAACATCATCAAGACCAACATTAGAGAGTTGATGGTCTACATTGACTGAAGGGTTTGTATGCTATGCCTCTCCCCGTGTAGCAATAGAGTGGTCAGTACATGGATCCTCATGAGCACTACCACTATGGTCACGATCTAGGTGAGAAGGATGTGACTGAGCGTATCTGACAGTACCCACATGAGATCTAACCTCTGATATGAGGATATGATGCTCTGCTACTATAAATACATATGCATCTAATAGATCCTCAGCCAAGCTATTCAGTGTCACCTGTGTCATCTCCCCTGTAAGTCCCTCCAGGCTAGAAAGTGAAGGGATCCCTGCTGCAATGCACATGTCATCTGCAATCCTGCTAGCGGATGCTCCACCTGATGATCTGGAGTGTCATCGAGACATCAGGTACTGACCAACCTGATCACTAGATACGGATGTGGCAGCTACTACAATGTCCCCCACACTATCAATCACAACTCATAGTTGGGTGCTACGAATAACATCATCTGCAATAGGGCCCAATGAAGGAGCTATAGCAGGTGCCCTCTAACCAACAATGGCCCTATGTAATGGTCTCTATCGATCAGCTTGATGATAAGCATCTCTATCAACAAGCCTACCATGCCCCTATCCTAGATGTGCTGGAAAATTAGTGTAATTAATAGCATGACCTAAATGAACCTCAACAAAAATCTATTGTGCAAAGTACAGTGGGATCTGGTCATTATTTGAATAATGACCATGGGCAGCTAAAAATCTAAGGTATATCAATGCTGATATAGCAGGATCCACACACCTAGTAACCTGATATCCCTTCACATAATTTTTATTTGCATAAGAGGGGAAAACTTCCCCTTTCAGGGTCGCTTTAGGCACTAAAGCCTGTACCTCCTTAAGAGAAAGACTAGAGCCAACCTCTTCTCTCTTCCTCTGAAGTATGGTCTCTATAATATCTGGGGCATATGGAGTGGTACCATGAATGTCATCCCTCATGCTAATCAAACTATTAAGGATGGACTGACATGTGCTCTTATAGACAGTAGAGCTAGATGGATTATTTATAGATTCTTGGAGCCGTTGAATCTCTCTATTAGTGTGTGAAAATAGTTTTGCAAGGGGAATCAGTGCATCTACCATGTGTGATGGGTAATAATGTCTGATAGAGACAGAATATGTATGTACCTGAAAGATTTTATTTAACTGTCAAATAAAGTCTACTTATACATACATACGTTTTCCTAATTTAAATAAAAATAAAATTAAATACTATGCATGCATTTCACTACATTATAATTTGAAAGTAAAATCAATTATATAAATTACATGAAACTAATTGGGTCTAATTAGGTACTAATAGGTCTAATTAGGTGCTTTAATATAGGTCAAGTAAGGGGTCATGTTACTCATAGTGGGTCTAATGGGGTCATATAACCTGTCATAGGTCCTAATAGGTTTAATTAGGACATAATTGGTTTAATTGGGTATTAAATTAGGACTAATAGGTCTAATTTGGTCAAATCAGGTCCTAATAGGTCTAATTGGGTCTATTTAAGTGCTAATTAGGTCTAATTCAGTTGTAATAGGTCTTATCTAGGTCTAATTAGGTCCTAATACATCTAATTGGGTAGATAATTAGGTGAACTAATAGGTCTAATAAGGTGAACTAATAGGTCTAATTAGGTGAACTAATAGGTCTACTTTGGTCTTAAGAGCTCATAAATTAAGCATGTATTAAGTCTAATTAGGTCTTAAAGGATCATGTAGTACTAGAGTATATTAGGTGTTAATTAGTCTTTAAATTCGATCTAATTACAAGGTTAGAAGGGGTCCTATTACTCATATTGTACATAGATAATTAGGGCAAGCTATTATGATTAATTTGGTCTAAGGGGTCCTATTAAGTTCATAAATATGTCCCTAAGTAGGCATTATTACTATTCAATATTAGTTCCTATTACTTATATTAGGTATGTATTACTCACATGTATTTAAAGGTAAATTGAATAGTATAAAATTAGGTATAATTTAAAGGTCTTGTTATGGGTTAATTAGTCTAATTATGCCTAAGGGATCATATTGCTCATATTAGGTGTACTAGTAGGTCCTATTACTCATGATATTAGGTGTTAATTAGTCTTAATTAAAGGTCTAATTAGGTCTTAAAGGGTCCTCAAACTCATATTAGGTATACTCGAGACTAGTTACACATGTCTTATTAGGTGTTAATTGGTCAAGTATTCTAGGTCTAATTATGTCTTTAAAGCCCATCTTATTAATGATATTAGGTCCTAATTTGCATCTTATTACTCATATTAGGTCAGGTAATAGGTTAAAAATTAGGTCTTAATGGGTCACAATTTACTCAAGGGGTCTAATTTTAAGTATATTTAATTATGTCTTCTTAGTCAAGTATTAGGTCTAATTAGTCTTATCTCTAGGTCTTGTTAGGTACATAATCAGTCTTATTTAGGTCTTATGTACATACACAATGTATACATAAAAATTTATCTATACACATGTACATGTATGTATACATACATATATAAATGCACATGCATGTACATGCACACATGCACATACATATATATGCACATACATATATATACATGCACACACACACACACACACACACACACACATATTGTATGCATATATATATAATAATGAAAAATCTATATATTTAATCAATACACACATGTATATCACAAACTTTAAATAAAGAAAAATTATATAATTATATATACACATGTGCATATATACACATATATACATGTGTATATATATGCATATATACATGTGTATATATGCATATACACAT
Organism: Chamaecyparis obtusa; assembly: GCA_027943335.1. Classification (NCBI taxonomy): domain Eukaryota; kingdom Viridiplantae; phylum Streptophyta; class Pinopsida; order Cupressales; family Cupressaceae; genus Chamaecyparis; species Chamaecyparis obtusa. The sequence goes on from BSBK01008958.1 coordinate 69,754, forward strand.
GTATATGCGCACACACACACACACACACACACACACACACACACACACACACACACACACACACACACACACACACACACACATATATATATATATATATATATATATATATATATATATATATATATATATATATATATATATATATATATATATATATATATATATATATATATATATATATATATATATATATATATGCATAGACATGTGTATATATGCATATATACACATGTATATATGCATATATGCATGTATATATGCATATATACACATGTATATATGCATATATACACATGTATATATGCATATACATGTATATATATGCATATATACACATGTATATAAACATGTATATGCATATATACATGTGTATATATGCATATATACACATGTGTATATGCATATACACATGTGTATATGCATATACACATGTGTATATGCATATATACATGTGTATATATGCATATACACATGTGTATATATGCATATATACATGTGTATATATGCATATATACACATGTATATGCATATATACACATGTATATATGTATATATACAATGTATATATGCATATATACAATGTATATATGCATATATACACATGTATATATATGCATATATACACATGTATATATGCATATATACTATTTATGCATCTATCAAAAATTGAAAATAATAAAAACAAACAATAAAAATACCTCAAAATCGTGTTTGATAATTCAGAAGCCATTCACTGTTCCACTGTTTCACTGTCACCGAAAGTGACAGTGAAACTCAACTTTCAACGGTTATAAACTTTTGCAAAAAAAAAACCCTAAATAAATGACTTTCGATCAAAAGTCCCTAGTAACTTTCGATCAAAAGTTACTAAGGGACTTTCAATCGAAAGTTACTTGCGATCAAAAGTTGTTTGTTTAAGGACTTTTGATCGTAAGTTTAGTACTTACGATCAAAAGTTGAAGCTAGTTTCTATTGAAAGTTGATAAATATTATTTTTCCAAAAATGCTTTTCGGGATGGATTCCTTCCTCCGAAAAATTGTAACCTAGTATTGTGGGTTCACCCTATTTGATATATTTTGTAAGTTGATTAATACTGGATAGTGGACTACAAGTTTTATGTAACTGATATATGCTATAGAGACTGAGTGAATTTCTGATTAGATCTGAGTTTGTTGAAGAGCTAGAAAGTTGAATTGGTACATCTGGACCTGAGGATAATTGATTCACCCACCCCCGCCCCCTCAGTTATTCTAAAATCATTCTAAAAATTGGTATTAGAGTTGTTGGTGCTTGTAGAGAAAGAGTTTAAAGGTACTTGAAGCTATTGATCAAGAAGTACAAAAAGGAGGTACCAAAGCTGAATAAGGAGAACTTCCCTGCATGGTAGAGTTTGATGAAATTGCACCTAGCTAGTATTGATGATTCGGTAAAATACTACGTGGAAAATGAATATGTAACACCTATTGTACCTTTGATTGTCGAGGAGATGAAAGAAAAACAAGAACACAATCAGGAAATGTTGGAAATTGCATCTGCCCTAAGCTATCCCAAATGTGAAGACATCAAGGACTATACTAATGAAACAAAAATATGGGACACTATAGCAGCGATCTATGGTGGGGACACAAATGTACTAAGAGACAAATCTGAAATCTTGAGAGGTAAGTTTGATGAAAAGAAAATACAAGAAGGTAAAATGTTGCTCAGTATTGTGGCAAAATTAAGAAGGTAGTAAATTCTATTAGAGGAGCTAATGTAAACATTGATGATGAAACTATTATCAGTAAAGTGTTGATAAATTTGCTTCCTATCTATGCTATTAGAGTTTTTGCAATACAAGAATCAAGATGTAATCCTGGTAATGTCCTAACTTTGGAAAGTCTTGTTGGCAAGCTTACTACTTTTGAGTTTTCCAATTTTGATAATTTCACTATTCACAACATTGAATCTTCATTCAAGTCTCAAATGGTTCTTCGTAAGCCTAAGAAGGCAAAAGAAAGATGTGTGAGTAGTGAAAGTAACAATGATAGTGATAGTGACACTTTTGATGATGATCTAGATGATCTTGAGGCACTTATGGCTAGAAGGATACAAAGAGGAAAACAAAAATACAAAGGTAAACTTCTTATAATCTATTTTTCATGTAACAAAGTTGGCCATGTTGTAGAAAGATGCCCTGACATGATTGACAAGGATGAAAGAAGGGAAAGAAAGTACAAAGGAAAAAGAAATGACAAAGATAACTGAAGGTACAAAGACAAAGGTAAGAAATCTTGCTATATTGCTGAAGTGAAAACTAATAGTGAAACTGGTGAATCTGATGAATGTGATATAGAATTTGTTTATATTTCTATGAAATATGATTCTGATGAAGATGGGAAAACTACACTTATTTTATATGTGAGTAAATGTGATAAATGGATTATTGATAGTGGTTTCTTGCATCACATGATTAGTGATAAAAGTATGTTTGAAACCATAAATAATTACAAAGGTAGAAGTGTTAAGTTTGTTAATGATGCACCATGTGCTGTGAAAGGAAAAGGATCAATAAGATTAACTGATATGATGAGATGTGATGATTCTTATTGGGTTAAAGGTCTTAACTATAATTTTCTGAGTGTTGCATAGTTGAACAATACCAGTTACCAAGTTGAATTTCATCATAGAAAGGCTAAAATATTTGATGCCACTGGTGAACTAATTGGAAGTGGAGAACAAACAAGAGGTAATTTTTTCTATCTAGACCTATATGAAGAAACATATTTGTTTGCACAATTTTATTATGTATGTGTATGGCATAGGAGGTTGTGCCATTGGAAATTTGACAATTTGGTAAATATCAGTAAGATGAAGAAAGTTGGAGGTTTTCCAAGATTGAAGAAACCAGAAAATGTGATGTGTAAACAATGTCAATTGGGAAAAATGACAAAGTCTAATTTTAAGAAAAAGACATATACTTTTGACAATATTTTGGAATTTCTTCATACTAACCTTTGTGGACCTATGGGTGTGCAAAGTTATCATGGTGATAAGTATTTCATTTTTTTTATTGATAACTATTCTAGAATGATGACTATGATATTTCTAAAAAAACAAATCTGATGCATTTTAGTTGTTTAAGTGGTATTTTGAAAAAGTTAAAAAAGAAATAGGTAAAAGATTAAAATTATTGAGATCTGATAGAGGAGGAGAGTTTATATCAAATGAGTTCAATATATTCTACAATGATAGAGGAATAAAGAGACAAATGTCTGCACCTAGGACACCTCCAAAAAATGGTATTGCAGAAAGAAGAAATAGATCAATTATGGATTGTGCTAGAACACTAATTATAGAGAAGAATGTTGCACAAAATTACTAGAGAGAAGTTGTAAGTACAACTGTTTATACCTTGAACCGAGTTCAAATCAAGAAAGGTACAAATACTACACCTTTTGAGTTGTGGTATGGATATGCACCTAGTGTGAAATATTTTAAATTCTTTGGAAGTAAATTTTATATACTGAAAGACATAGGAATGGAAAACTTGATGCAAAAAGTGATGAAGGCATATTCTTAGGATTTTCCACTAAGATACAAGCTTACAATTGTTTGAATTCTAACACTAAAAAAATTGTGGAAAGTACAAATGTTAGAGTTGATGAATATGCAGAAAAAAATGAAGTTGAGTGCAAGAAAGAACTTAAAGATTACAGATCATTTGTATATATGGATGAAGGAGAAGCTAGTAATGTACCTAAACTAGATGCTGAGGAACAACATGAATCTACCAAGCCACAAAAAGAAAATGTCAAGCATAAGGATGATGCTATCAAGCAATTAGAATAAAAGAGAGAATCTACAAGATGAACTTGAAGATCAAGATCAAGTAGAAAAGAAATATGAGCCTACATTGACACTATATGTAAGAAGACATCATAAGCCTGAACAAATCATTAGAGATAAAGAATCTAGAGTTATGACAAGAAGTAATTTGAAAGATTATGCATGCTTACTATGTGAATTTGAGCCCAAGAAAATAAAAGATTATTTAGAGAATAAAGATTGGATACATGTCATGAATGAAGAAATAGAGAAGATAGAGAATAACAAAACCTGGACACTAGTGTTGAGACCATAAGACAAGAATATTATTAGAACAAAATGGATATTTAGAAATAAGCTAAATGAACATAGAGAAGTCACTAGGAATAAAGCCATATTGGTATGAAAAGGATATGCACAAGAAGAAGGGATTGACTATGGGGATACATTTTCCCTTGTTGCAAGATTGGAAGGAGTGAGGACTCTACTTGCATATGTACCATATAAAGGATTCAAAGTATATCAAATGGATGTCAAATCTACATTTTTGAATGGGATATTGGAGGAAGAAGTATGAATTGAACAACTTGAAGGATTTGTTGAACCAAGTAAGAAAAATATGGTCTATAAACTACATAAGACATTGTATGGATTAAAGTAAGCCCCTAGAGCATGGTATGAGAGACTACATAATTATTTCATAAAGATTGGATTTGTTAGGAAAAATGACAATAACAATCTGTATGAAGACTGAAAAAGGTAAAGGGATTTTGTTAGTTGAAATATTTGTTGATGATATCACATTTGGAGGATAAGATTCTCTATGTCAAATCTTTTCAAATGAGATGCAAACTAAATTTGAAATGTCTCTGTTTGGTGAGATGAAATTCTTTGTTGGTTTGCAAGTTTATCAGATGAAGAAAGGTATCTATATTACTTAATCTATGTATGTCAAGGAAATACTAAATTTTTTTGGTATGGAAGATTCTAAACTAGTAAGTACACCTATGGCTAGTGGACAAAAATGATAAAAAAATGAGGATAAAGATGAATTCAATGAAACCCTGTATAGATCTATGATTGGAAAGCTACAATTTTGTCCATAGAAGACAAAATATTTCCCTAGAAGTTGGGATTGTAGCAAGATTTTTTGCAAATCCTAAAGAGAGTGACATGATGGTAGTGAAAAGGATATTGAGATATCTAAAAGGAATAGAGGAATATGGATTGTATTACAAGAAGAATGATAAGTTTGAACTAAAATTTTATACTGGTGCAGATTGGGAAGGAAATGTGGATGACAAAAATAGTACAACTGGTGGTGCATCCTTTCTAGGAAAGAGATTAGTATCTTGGACAAGAAAGAAACAAAATTGAATGTATAGTAGAAGTTGAATATGTAGCAACATCAGTGAATTGTTCAAATTTAGTGTGGATCAAGAAATTATTAAAAGGTATGAAGGAGGAAATCAATGATCTAGTTTTTATTTTCTATGATAAAACAAGTGGTATTAACATATCCAAAAATCCTGTTATGCACACTAAGACTAAACATATTTCTATCAAGTATCATTACTCAAGAGAGTTAGTTCAAGATAAGGAAGTGAGAATGGAATATGTGAATACAAAGGAACAATTAGTAGATATATTCACAAAAGCATTACCTAAATATGCTAATGAATACCTTAGAGGTAAATTAAGGTTGATTCTCCAAACTGAGGCTACCTAGAAACATATAGAAGCATTGCATCAAATGTGCTAATTAGAATATCTGACAAATTGATGCAAAAGAGGTCACACTTTAGGAGTTTCCTAGAGTTGTGAGAGGTAAAGAAAAGATGTAAATCAGTCATAAGAAAGATGACAGAGGGAGTATACAACATATAGAACTCACATGAAGACATCTACATGGTAAAGATGCAAGAGATAGACACAAGTTTCTTTGGCATTGATGTCAAAGAGGGAGAGATAAAGAAGAGAGATACAACATTGAGGGATAAATTCAATGAACTTGAGGGATAAATACAAAAAAAGATTCATTGAATAGACAAAGCAAAATTTATCCAAGAGGGAGGTGGTACTTAGATGTGAATTAGAATGAAGCTAAGGATATTAATGAAGATCTAATGTACATAGATTTTGGATTATATTGTAAATCACATGGTGTTCATGTGGTGTTTCCATCAATTCCAAAGAAGGAGATTGTTTGAAACTATAATTGAAACAATTTTTATATTTTCATTGATGTCAAACCTTAACTGGTAAGACAATCTATATCTAGTAGAGTACCATATCTTTTGATTAATGAAAAGGATTTGAAAAGAGGAGATAACAAGAGGACCTAAGGAAAGGTTGACTTATGTGATACTTCAATGGGTAGTTGATTGGTTGCCACATTTACAAGGTAATGTGTTGTTTATCTTTAACACCAAGTGGAGAAGAAAGACTAGAACCATAGGCTTAACCGAGAAAGAGTGAAGAAATATAGTTTAATTCGAGTGATGATAGTGTCGACTGAGCACTAGTATATGCCAAGAAAATCTAGTGTCGACCGAGCATCAGTCATTGCCTAGTGAAAGATAATTAACCAAGAAAAGACAGTGTTTATTGAGAAGAATTTTTTTAGTGGTGACTGAGATATCCACTAATGACCGAGGAGATGAGCACAATATTGAACGAGTGTCATTAATTTATAGTTTGTGAAAGAATTGAGAATCACAGTTGATATAGTTGAATTCTTGGGATATATAAAACATGTTGAAATAATTAATGAATGATATGGAGCATTTAATGCATGGTAAACTATTTTATTATGGATTCAAGGAGAAGTTTGAACATTTATATAGAGGAAAAGTAGGATAAAAAAATGATGGAAGGATATGATGAATCTGACCTAAACCTAAGATCTACGGAAGAGATTAAGAAGCACAAGATTAATCTACCTGATCAAGGAGGTATAATGATGACCTAATTGTGAGGTTAAATAGAGTGTGTAAAAGAGTTTGATGTTATTGACTATTGAATTTCAGCAGAAGGCTAAGGTGAAGTTGTGAAGAGCTGAATAGAGTTGTGGTGATGCACTTGAAGAGAATTCTGAGCAGATCAGAGATGGAGATGGAAATGAACACCAATCAATAAATCATCATATGAGCGAGTTGGATCTATATTTGCAAAGTGAGTTGTATATTTTAGATTAGAACCTACTGTTACTTTCTAACTATTATATTAGTCTAAATCATTTAATCAAGGTTGACATAAAAGTCATTTTGCAAACCCTTTAATCAAGGTGACATTTTGATGGAATATTCTTAATCCCTCTAACCAGACCACTCTTAACATGGTGATTAAATCCTTTAACAAGGTCACACCTAATAGTGTGTATTGTAAACCTTTAATCAGGCTGGCTTCTCATAGAGCTCACTTCAGAAGAGTGAAATTCAATAGCATGTTACAAGTGGTTTTTTCCAAATTGGGTTTCCATGTTAAATCCTAGTGCTATACTTGTGTGAATGTTATTTGATGTGAATGTTGTTGAAAGTTTTATATTCTACAAGTTGATTACTTTTGGATAGTGGACTGTAAGTTTTATGTAAATGATATATGCTATAGAGACTGAGTGGATTGTTGATTAGATATGAGTTTTTTGAAGATCTAGAGAGTTGAATTGGTACATCTGTACATGAGTATAACCAATTCACCCCCCCTCTCAGTTATTCTAAAATCATTCTAACAAAGGAGATCATTGATCCAGTGATAATCTATTGTGATAACACAAGTGCAATTAATATTTATAAGAATCTAGTGATGCATGCAAAGAAAAATCATATATCTAAAGAGTATCACTATTTGAGGGAACAAGTTCAAGAAAAGCAAGTTAGATTGGACTATGTGAAATCACAAGAGAAACTTGCTGATATATTCACTAAACCCTTACCAAAAGACACATTTGAATACTTGAGAAGTAGACTAGGGGTCCATCCCCTATCTAACAGTCACTAAGGTGATATGAGGTTGCATCAACCTATACTTTATTATAAAATCTAATGATGTTTATGCATGATATTCACACTTTGGGATTCCTAAGGTTGTTAAAGATGGAAGAGAAGCTGAAACTGCATATAGATACATGCAAGGTACTAGAATTTGAACTGAACAACAAAGATATTGAGTTGGCTACTAAAAAGCTGATTATTTTAGTTTTGGCATTGTTGTTAAAGGGATAGATGATTGCGTGAAATATTTAGGAAAGATCTAAAGGCAGAGAATGAATCAATGAAATATCTATCTGCAGGGAGAGATGATTACGTGGAATAAAGGAGAGAGATATCAGTTACAACTAAAGCTAATTGAAAAGAAAAGACATTGATGTTGTGTAGTGATTAAACATATTAAATGCATAAGCTAGGGAGAGCTTACCGAGTCACAACATATATAAACATTTGTAGACAAATATTTGGTATTCTATTGAATATTTCATATTGTGTTGCCACCAATGCCAAAGGGAGAGATTGGTATACTACAATCGATTGAATATCTTAAGGGAGATATTGACAACTGATTGAATACTTTAAAGATAAAGATTAATGATCACTGAGCTACAAAGGTATATGTGACACATTAAATCAGTTATTATATTTTCATTGATGTCAACAAGTTTTTACTATAGTTATCATGATAGTTACAAACATCTAAAGAAGAAAACAATGGTGAAGGAATGAGATATTAACATGAAGATGAGATGTATGTGAAAGATATGGATATGGTATTTATTGGGTAACTTATTGATGAGTTTATGACATTATGTTAGTGATTTGATTATATTACATAATTTTTTTATGAATTAAAGATCTAGAATGTACAAGTTTAGGTGGTTGGTAAATGAAGAACTTAGTATACACTGAGAAAGTGTAGTGTATATACTGAGTATAGTGTTAATCAAGTTAGAAGTCACCAACACATCATGGTATTGACTGATTGGAAGGAATAAATGAAACATATTCTTGTCGACTAAAGATGATGACTTGGATGAATATGGATGATTATGAGGTTAAAGATAAAGTTTTTTATGAAGATCAAACAACTACCAAAATTCAAGGATGATCAGATGATGAAAAATGAAACGTGTTAGAGACACAAGTTTTGAGGAAGGTTAAAGAGAAAAAATCAACAGTGAAGATTAAGAGGCAAAATATATGGCTGAGAAGACAATGGTTTATTATGTCCATAAAAGGAGATAAAAGATTCATTATTAATTCTAGAATGCACGTGAGAAGACTGCATTCATGCAAAGCTAGTCAAACAAGTTAAAGATAGAACTAAGAAATTCTGTAGACAACACCAAGTGTCATAGAAAGGAAGTAAGCAAGCAGAAAAGAGTTGGAGGATACAAAGAAATTGAAGAGATTATATTGGCCAGAGGTATTTTGAGCTTAGCATAGATCTAAAAGTCTGCAAAGAAAGTTTTAATTGAATCAAATTATTTACTATTGCATTCTAACCATTTCTAAAGATAAATCTCTTAACTGAGTGGAACTTAACAATCTTTATATTCTATTATGACATTCAATGAATGTTGATTGTTTTCATGTTGACCCTAGGGTATGTGCAGGATCATGGTATGCCAAACTAGGCCCTTAAGTGGCAATGAAAATTTAGAAAATCAGGTTTAGGCAAGTTGACATAAAAATTTGAACAAGTTATAAATATTATATCAAAAATATGTAAGAAGAGAATCTGTAGAAAATTGAATTTAGTTTCTAAGATACTAGGCTTTTTTGAAAAATAATTATTCTATATGTTAAAAATCTCAAATTTCAATGTAGTAGTACAAAATTTTCAGGAAAAAGGAAGAAGTATGTGTATGTTTGACCACCTTAAACACAATCAAATGATTATTATTTTTTTTACAATATTATAGATATAAGTAGTAGACTCATGTCTAGATGTGACACATATTTTTTTGTAATTTATTTCCAAGTAAATAATTAATTATAATTTTTCTTCTACAACTTTTCTAGAATACAAAAACTCTCATGTCTAACCACATTAACTTAGTCTAAACTTTATCAAATTGAAAACATTTTTTATTTTTCTTGTAGTAGGAAAATTATAGAATGCAACACATGTTTTGGATTTCAAAAATGTTATATAGTTTGAAAGTTATAGCTATTTTTCAATAAGTCTATCAATCAGGACTAGAAAGGTAACAAGTAGGTGTATGTCTAACCACATTAAACAAAATAAAATGATAATATTTTTTTATAAGATTCTAGATAAAAGTAGTAAACTCACGTCTGGATGTGATGTATATTTTTTTGTATATTTTTTTCAAGTAATTAATTATGATTTTTCTACTACAAATTTTCTTGAATATAAAAACTCTTATGTCTGACCACCTTAACTTAGTCTAAACTTCATCAAATTGAAAGAATTGTTTATTATTATTGTATTAGGTGAAGCATAGAATGTGATGTATAATTCAAATTTCAAAAATTTTATATTGTTAGAAAGTTATAGTTGTTTTTCAAAGAGTCTATCAACCAGGATTTCTTTTTCTTATTGCCACTTTTTGGCATGCCATGATCCTGCACATGCCCCCCATAGTGATTGTTTTGTTATGGAGAAATGTTCGTAAAAAAATCCTCTAAAAATGTCACACCTTATAGTATGTTTTAATATTGTAACCTTTAACGGGGTTGGCTCTTAACTAAGCTCACTTCAGCAGAGTGAAATTATTTTGGGTACCGGTCCCAGGTGGTTTTTCCATTAATAGGGTTTCCATGTAAAAAATCAAGTGTTATATGTGTATAGATGTAAAGATTTGTTATTTTAGTTTACATTGTACAATTAATGGTTTGATCGGTCTATACAATAGTTAATTTACTAGCATTTGATTAATGAACAGAAAGGCACAGACAAAGTTTTACCGAGTTATTTTAATTGAATTGCAAAATTTGTTTTATACATTAGAGATTGTTTGGGACTATAGGATAAGTGGACTTAAAAGAATCACCACCCCTCTTAGTTATCTAATAAGCTGATGCTTATTTTCTACTATGGCATGTGTTCTAGCATAGTTAGTAGCCTTGTCTATAAGAAAGGTTTATTGATGTACCACATATGGTCACTTGAGTATCGAGCTCCAGAGAGACTATCAAGACAAAACTCAAAGGTTAGATGTATGTGATGAAACTTCCCTATATGAATCTTACGTTTCCTACATGTGTTGGTTACCTTTGGATTAGTGTGTATTACCTTTGCAGTATGAGTGGTACTTCTTTTGATAGAGGGATTTTAGAGTCCCTTTCTTAGGTTTTATGTTGTGGTTGATCTTATGATTGATATCTAAGTAGGGTCTGATGTTATCTCCTTGACATGGTGGGAGTGGACCTTCAGGTTCCATGTGGTTGGATGGTAGTGATTCTATTACCATATGAGCTTTTGATGTTCTTGTTTATGTGCTAGATTATCCTTGTAGCAGATACATTCTTCTTTCATCATTGGAGTTATGTTCTTGTCTTTATATGTTATATACGTGTATCAGTATATTAGTTGTGATACCTTTTTAGGATATTGTAAATGTAATTTTTATATGATTTGTTATTTTGAATACCCTATGACTCGTATAGTGGATGTTGGTTCACTATGTACATTATATTGTATCATTTATATCTATATGTTCATATTTATTTGATGATGTACAAAAGTGTTATTCATTTGCATATGTGATATTTTTACTTGTAGTTAATCTAAATAATTAACATATATAATTATATGTCATGGGACCCTCAACATTTTTAATCAGTGATTGAGTTACATTTATGTGTAGGGTATGTTCAAGATCATGGTATACCAAACTATGGCCTTAAGTGGAAATAAAAAATTAGAAAATCAGGGTTAGTCAAATTGACGTAAAAGGTTGAAAATCATATGAACCTTATGTGAAAAAGTTGTAAGAATAGAATCTGTAGGAAATTGAATGTAGTTTCTAAACTACTAGCCCTTGTTTGAAATTTTTTTGTCTAATTATCCAAAATTTTAGATTTCAATGCAGTACTACAAAAATTTTAGGGAAAACATAAAAAGTACATGTATGTCTGACCACCTTAATCACAATCAAATGATGATATATTTTCCCAAGATTATAGATATAAGTAGTAGACTCATGCCCAGATGTGACGCATATTCTTTTGTAATTTTTGGTCAAATAAATAATTAATTATGAATTTTCTGCTACAACTTTTTCAGAATAAAAAAACTCTCGTGTCTAACCACCTTAACTAATTCAAAATTTTACCAAATTCAAAACTTTTTTTTTTCTTATAGCAGCTGAAGCATAGAATGTGATGCATATTTCGGATTTCAAAAAGGTTAAATGTTTTGAAAGTTATAGTTGTTTTTCAATCAGTATGTTAGTTACAACTTTAAAGATAACTCAATTGAAAAATAAGTAATAATTAATTATAGAACTCAAAATTTGACAACAATTATATCGATGGAAAGCTAGGAATGTCTTTAAGAAACCATTTTCATTTCACCAATTTCAGGTGAAAAAATAGTCGTCAGCTACATGGTCGAAGTCTCGGTATCAAGAACTATCTCCTAAAACATGCCTAAAGGGTTGACCGCCCACATTTGGTAATGTCGAAGCAAATACCAAGCCTAATCGGATATCTGATATTTTTGGATATCCAATAATATTAGATATTCGATAAATCCCACCTATTTTGAAATTTCAAATACCCCACTTTTCCCAAATTCTGTTTCATCATAAATGTTATTTTTTAATAGTAATATTAATTGTCTTATAAATTAAGTTGTATTCTTTTTATGTTAATATTAATTCAAGTTTCATATTAAATTAAATTTTTGTTATGTTAATATTAATTTAATTTTAAATATTAATATTAAATAATAATAGCATAGCATAAATATTATAATATAAATATTTATATTAGTATGTATTATATTATTTGATATACAAAATGATTTCAAAAAAATACCTGCACAGTTGATTTGAGGACAGATAGTTTCAGCCAAAATCCTCTTGAAAATATCCAACACAAGATTTTTCTACAGACTCCTTGTAATTTTGGTGGTCTGAATATACTGAATAAGTAGATGTTAATGGACTTTCCCTCAATTGAATAAAATCAATTGATTTTTTAACTCTCGAAAAGAAATTTCACACAGTTGAAGAACCACCGTACTCTCATCATCTCTTCTAGAAACTAACAGTGGCATAAAAATTGATGTAAGAATATTTAAGGTACATTGTCCACAAAAAGGTATATGAAACCTTTAAATATACATTAAAAAGTGGAGGTGAAGGCTCTAGATGTGTGTGTGTGTGAGAGAGAGAGAGAGAGGTCATGAGGACTTCCTAGGGGTCCTAACATGTGATAAGCGGTACTAGGACACCTAGGAAGTCCCCATGACACCTTTCAACACATTAGAACCCTCAAATGTATCCTCAAGGGTCATAGGACCCCTCAAGACACACTTGAGCACTCAAATGTGTTGGAAGGGGTCATTGTGACTTCCTAGGTGTCCTAGTACCCCTTATCACATGTTAGGACCCCTAGGTAGTCCTCATGACCCCTTTTGACACAATTTAATGCTCAAGTGTGTCTTAAGGGGTTGTAGAACCCCTTAGGACACATTTGAGGGTTCTAATGTGTCAAAAGGGGTCCTGAGGACTTCATACGGGTCCTAATGCATGATAAGGCATACTAGGACCTCTAGGAAGTCCTCATGACCCCTTTTGACACATTTGAATGCTCAAGTGTGTGCTAAGGGGTAGTAGGATCTCTTAGGACACACTTGAGAGTTATAATGTGTCGAAAGGGGTCATGAGGACTTCCTACGGGTCCTAGTATGCTTTATCATGTGTTAGGACTCCTAGGAAGTCCTCATGACCCCTTTCGACACATTTGAATGCTCAAGTGTGTCTGAAGGGGTCACAAGACACACTTGAGCATTCAAATGTGTCAAAAGGGGTCATGAGGGCTTCCTAGGGGTCCTAGTATGCCTTATCACATGTTAGGACCCCTAGAACGTCCTCATGACACCATTTGACACATTAGAACCCTCAAGTGTGTCCTAAGGGTTCCTACAACCCTTTAGGACACACTTGAGCATTCAAATGTGTCAAAAGGGGTCATGAGGACTTTTTAGGAGTCCTAATACACCTTATCACATGTTAGGACCCCTACAAAGTCCTCATGACCCCATTCGAGATATTAGAACCCTCAAGTGTGTCCTAAGAGGTCCTACAACCCCTTAGGACACACTTGAGCATTCAAATGTGTCAAAAGGGGCCATGAGGACTTCCTAGGGGTCCTAATATGCTTTATCACTCATTAGGACCCCTAGGAAGTCCTCATGACCCCATTCGACACATTAGAACCCTCAAGTGTGTCCTAAGGGGTCCTACGACCCCTTAGGATACACTTGAGCATTCAAATGTGTCGAAAGGTGTCATGAGGACTTTCTAAGGGTCCTAGTATGCCTAATCACATAGGACACCTAGGAAGTCCTCATGACCCCATTCGAGACATTAGAACCTTCAAGTGTGTCCTAAGGGGTCCAATGACCCCCTAGGACACACTTAAGCATTCAAATGTGTTGAAAGGGGTCATGAGGACTTCCTAGGGGTCCTAGTATGCCTTATCATGCATTAGGACCCCTAGGAAGTCCCCATGACCCCATTTGACACATTTGGATGCTCAAGTGTGTCCTAAGGAGTCCTACAACTCTTTAGGACACACTTGAGCATTCAAATGTGTTGAAAGGGGTCATGAGGACTTCCTAGGGGTCCTAGTACGCCTTATCATGAGTTAGGACCCCTAGGAAGTCCTCATGACCCCATTCGACACATTAGAACCCTCAAGTGTCCTAAGGGGTCCCATGATCCCTTAGGACATACTTGAGCATTCAAATGTATTGAAAGGGGTCATGTGGACTTACTAGGGGTCCTAGTAAGTCCTCATGACCCCATTTGACACATTTGAACCCTCAAGTGTGTCCTAAGGGGTCCTACGACCCCTTAGGACACATTTGAACCCTCAAGTGTGTCCTAAGGGGTCCTACGACCCCTTAGGACACATTTGAACCCTCAAGTGTGTCCTAAGGGGTCCTACGACCCCTTAGGACACACTTGAGTATTCAAATGTGTTGAAATGTGTCATGAGGACTTCCTAGGGGTCCTAGTACACCTTATCATGTGTTAGGACCCCTAGGAAGTCCTCATGACCCCTTTCAACACATTAGAACCCTCAAGTGTGTCCTAGGGGTCCTAGTATGCCTTATCATGTGTTAGGACCCCTAGAAAGTCCTCATGACCTCTCTCTCTAGGTGAGAGAGAAAAGAGAGGAGAGAGAAAGGTGAGTGAGATCTCTCTCTCTCTCTAGATGAGAGAGAAAGAGAGGAGAGAGTAGAGAAAGAGAGGAGAGAGAAAGGTGAGTGAGATCTCTCTTTGTCTCTATCTCTGTCTCTCTCTCTCTAGGTGAGAGAGAGAGAGGAGAGAGGAGAGAAAGAGAGGAGAGAGAAAGAGTAAGATATCAAATATCTAATAATATCAGATATCTGATATTATTGGATATCCGATTCTTTTCACTGGTGTTAAAAGAAAACAAGATTCTCTGGGTCCCTCTAGAGAGTCACATGTTTTTCCTGAATTATGGGATTCAAGTTGCATCGAGAAGAAAAAAAACCACTTTTTGGGGTGATTTTCTCTATTACCAAAGGTATTTCATCTTTTTTGGGGTGATTTTCTCGATTACCAAGGGTAAAAAACCACTTTTTGGGGTAATTTTCTCTATTAGCAAAGGTATTTCATCTTTTTGTGGGGTGATTTTCTCGATTACCAAAGGTATTTCATCTTTTTTGGGGGAGATTTTCTCTATTACCAAAGGTATTTTCATCTACTTTTTGGTCTAACTATGGGGAGTAGTAGTCATCGAAAGCATAAACAGAAGAGGAGAGTCACAAATGAAGATGTTGAAGTGTATAGAGAAATGGATAGGGTTTCCCATCAGAATAAGAGACAAGGAATGTTAAATATGAATGAATATGTCGGCATAGACCCACCTTTGAATGTGGTTTCAAGTGAAGAACATGAATTTGAAGATGAAAATGTAGGTTTTGAAAATAAGAATTTAGGTTTTGAAGATGAAAATGTAGGTTTTGAAAATGCACATGTAGATGTGGCCAATGGAAGTGTGAACATTGCCAATGACAATCCATCAATTGAATATGAAGGAATTGACAATGATAATAGTGCTGAAGAACCAAATCAACATTACACATCTCCAAATTATATGAGAAATGAAGTCCCATCAGAGGAAGAAAGAAAAACTTCAAAATTGAGACTTTCAAGAAGAACTAAATAGTTACTTGAAATTGATGAGAACATAATGAGCAATTTCGATGGAAAGAGATCAGAAAGAACCGTTCGGTTGTGGGTTTCAAAACTTTTTGATCAATTTTGTAGGCACAAGACATTGGTTGAGAAATGTCAAATGTTTGTGCAATTGTTAAAGATGTAGAAGATGAGACCTATACTAGTCAAATTGAAGATTAGTGTGAACAAGGAAAAGGAGTGTTATTATTGTAAGAAATATTTTTAGTGCTCTCAATTCCATTGGGAAGACTACCAAGGAAAAAGATAAGAGAGCCTCTAGGAGGGTTATTACAACCTCCTTGGTAAGTCATCATTTGAGAAAGGCTCATTTGATGAGACAAACTTGTGTTGACTTGAATCTAAATCATAAAACTTTGGATAGAGCACTTGCAAGAAGAGAAAGACTTGATGATCCTCTTCAAAATGATACATGGGCTTATGGCGGGAGACTTTCACATTGTGATAAGAATCTTACTGATGCTGTGAAGGATCAAATTCAACTATTTTGGTAGTCTAACTCAAGAGTGTCACCAATTGTGAAGGATGTCTTGAAGTTGAGAATTGGTATTCGAAACCACACCCCACGCCCCACATCCCAAACATTATTTGGAGGTGAGTCAATCAATGTTCAAAATTTTTTGTGAGACACATCCAACATTTCAAATATAATGAAGATCTTTTGAAGCCTTGAAGCCTTTTTTTTGTGTGTCTCTTATGATTCAAAATACTTTTTGTTGCAAATATCATGTAGTGTTTTCAATGCACCATGAATTGTTACGATCTATTCATTCTACTTTGCATATATAGTAGTGAAATGTTGGAGGAGTGTGGTGTACCTTCTCTTCCAAAATCATCAAGAGAGTTGCTAGATCATTTTTTATGTCCTAGAGATGATGGATGTTTCTTTTATATAAAAGATTGCTTAAATGACAAGTGCTTAGAGTGTGGTGGGCTAGTGAAGTTTGTTGAATGTTTTCATGAGGGCTGCAAACATGATTTTGGAAAGACAATTGTCCATAAAAAGGTATATGAAACCATTAAATATACATTAAAAAGTGGAGGTGAAGGCTCTAGATGTTAGTTGGTTACTAAAGAATGCAAGGTAGCTGATTTTATTTCAAATTTCAGGAAGAATCTTTTTTACAAGTATGCAAGGCATAGTCATAGGTCTCAATGGTTGGATCAACAATTCAAGATGTGTAAGGACACTTTCCCGATTAGCACAATTATATCAATTTTTGAATTTGAAGAGAACTATACATTTCAGCCCCAAAATGAGTTGCAAGATCAATATTACAATTCTATTCAGGTTTCTATTTTTGTGCACATAACATATAAACATTCCCCTGATAGTACAGAAGATGACCAAAAGATAATTAGAGAGTACCATTTTTATATGAGTGATGGTAGATCACACTCATCCAAGTTTGTCCAACATTTCTTTGAGAATTATTTTGAGTGGGTGCGGGAAAATAATATTGCTATGGATAGACATCTCATTTGGTCAGATAATTGCACAAGTCAATTCAAAAATGCTCATATGTTTTATTGGTTATGTAGAATGCATGTAGAGAGAGGTGTACCTCATATTTGGAGTTTTTTTGAGGCTGATAATGGAAAAGGGGAGCATGATGGAGCAGGTGCATGCATAAAGAGAGCTCTAGTTAAGAAGAAACTGAGGATTTCAGGTGTAGAATTCATTGATGCCCATTCTATTGTTGATTGGTGTACTTCAACATTGTCATAGGGGGGACTCTTGATTTAGTGGTGCACATATTATTTTGGTTGGTTGAGTTGGGCACAATAGGAGATAGGTTGGATTGTCAAACTATTAAAGATTCTTAAAAAATGCATTCATTTCAAAGCTCGGATGCTGTTACATGGACAATTTGGACATGAGAGTTGGCTTGTTATTGTCTGAGTTGTCTTCACTATGATTGGGATCAGTGTGAGTCAAGTGAGTGGGTTGATACATGGGTTCCACATTATCTTACTCCTTTATCTCTCACAATCTCTGTAATAAATGATGACATAGATTGTTTTCTTGACTACAACCATCTTTCAGATCTTCTACAACCATCTTTCAGATCTTCTACAACCAGGACATGTTTTTGCATTGGTTGCACCAGAAGGGAATGATGAGAGATCATATTACTGGTTAGCACGCTATGTACGAGGAAAGAAAAAACTTGTACAACTAATGAAAGATGATGATATGTTCACATATCCAACAGGATCACATGTTGTTGTGGGTACATGGTTGCACATATATATAATTATAAATAATGGCATTCTTGCGTTTGAAGACTATGAGAAGCACAAAACCATTCTCATGTATTCACACCTTGTTATAGCAGCCAATGTTAAGTTGTTGAAACATTAAGGAAAACCAAAGACAAAGGAACTTTGGACTATTAGTACTATTGATCATGAAGTAATACTGAATACTCTCAAGAAAAGAGACAACCCTTCAGGCACACTGCAATAGGTAAGTTCAATTCAAGTTAAAATATAGTTCTGTAATTTGCATATTTAGATGCCAAAAGAGCACTTCTTATATTCTCTATTAACTTTTCTTCTGCCTTCTGAATGCATGGATTGCGGTGGAAAGGACACTTATTTTTTATATATAGTTGTGTAATTTTCATATTTAGATTCCAAATTTTGTATATAAAACCAACAATCGAATGTAATGTGCATAGTTATATGCCAAATTTTGTATAGAAAAACAACAATTGAATGTAATGTGCATATTTAGATGCCAAATTTTGTATATAAAAACAACAATTGAATGTAATGTGCATATTTAGATGCCAAATTTTGTGTATACAAAATTTGATGCAAAATTGGAAATATAAAAGAGCCCATGGGGTTAATTTGCAAATATTAAAAGCCCACATTTGTATTGTCTTGATGCCATGTAAAGTGCAAAAAATGTGTTTCCTTACTATGAATGTTGTATCCTTATATAATTTGTATCATCTTAATTTTGTATCCTTACATTTCTATTGTCTTAATTGTATTACATTTGTATCGTCAAATGATGTAATAGTTGGAGTCATTGAGTCAAAATTGGTCAAATGTCCAAAGTAAAATGATGATTCCCTGGGTGAAGGGATAGTGTTCAAGGATTGCATCCTAGCACCAAATGGATTGTGCCATTAGCTCTAGTTGGGTGGGTAAGCACTAGGAACAACCCCATTTTGACCATTGAGTCAGTAGAATGTTTCAGACCACGCCAGACCAAAGTGTCCCCAAGGTGCACTAAGCATGATTGGGCAAAAATCTTTCTAGGCTCATAACTCGGACCTTGTGAGAGGTATTGTAGATTTGTGAGATGCTACAAGATGGTGTTTTTGAGGCCTAAAATAACCTCTCTCCATTATGGGAGGTTCAAATTTGTTTGAATTTGGCATTCTAGTCTCGCTCGATGACAAAACTTGCAGTGAGGGTCAGTTGAAAGTTGCCCCAATAGATTGCTTCCAAACTATTCATCTGAGCACTGAATGGACTAGGCCATTAGCTTTGATTGGGAAATTAAATGCTAGAAACAACCCCATTTTGACTACTGAGTCAGTAGAACATTCTGGACCATGCCGGACCAAAGTGTCCCCAAGGTGCACTAAGCACGATTGGGCAGTGAACTTTCAAGGCTCATAACTCAAACCCCGTGAGAGGTATCAAAGATTCATGAGATGCTAAAATATGATCCTTTCAAGGCCTACAATAACCTCTCTCCATTCTGGGAGATTCAAATTTTTTTAAATTTGGCACACCAGTCTGGCTCGATGCCAAAACTTGCAGTGAGGGTCAGTTGAAAGTTGCACCAATGGATTAATTCCAAACCATTTGTCCCAGCACTGAATAGACTATGCCATTAGCTCCTATTGGGTAGGTAAATGCTAGGCACAACCCTATTTTGATCACTAAGTCAGCAGAACATTCCGGACCACACCGAACCAAAGTGTCCCCAAGGTGCACTAAGCATGATTAGGCAGTGAAATTTCAAGCCTCATAACTCAAACCCCATGAGAGGTATTGGAGATTTGTGAGATGATGCAAGACAATGTTCCTAAGGCCTACAATAACCTCTCTCTATTTTGGGAGATTCAAGTTTTTTTGAATTTGGCATGCCATCTCGCTCAATGCCAAAACTTGCAGTGAGGGTCAGTTGAAAGTTGCACCAATGGATTACTTCCAAATCGTTTGTCTTGGCATCAAATGGAATATTCTCTTAGCTCTAGTTGGGTGGGTAAATGCTAGGCACAACCTTTTTTTGACCACTAAATTAGCAGAATGTTCCGGACCATGTCAGACCAAAGTGTCCCCAAGGTGGACTAAGCATGATTGGGCAGTGAACTTTTGAGCCTTGTAACTTAGACCCCATGAGAGGTATTAGAGATCTATGAGATGCTACAGGATGTTGTTTTTGAGGCCTACAATAACCTCTCTCCATTCTAGGAGATTCAATTTTTTTTGAATTTGGCACGCCAGTCTCGCTCGATGCCAAAACTTGTAGCGAGGGTCAGTTCAAAGTTCCACCAATGGATTACTTCCAAACATTCATCCTAGCACTGAATGGACTACACCGTTAGCTCCGGTTAGGTAGATAAACTCTAGGCACAACGTCATCTTTACCACCGAGTCAACACAATGTTCTGAACCATGCTAGACCAAAGTGTCCCTAAGGTGCACTTAGCACGATTGGGCAGCAAAATTTTGAGGCTCATAACTGGGACTTTGTACGAGATATCAGAGATTTGTGAGATGCTACAAGATGGAATTTTCAAGGCCTAAAATAACCTCTCTCTATTCTGGGAGATTCAAATTTGTTTAAATTTGGCACGCTAGTCTCGCTCAATGCCAAAACTTGTAGTGAGGGTCAGTTGAAAGTTGCACCAATGGATTACTTCCAAACCATTCATCCTAACACCAAATGGACTGCACCATTAGCTCTAATTGCATGGTAAAATGCTAGGCACAACCCCATTTCAACCACGGAGTCTATAGAATGATTTGGACCACACTAGACCAAAGTGTCCCCAAGGTGCACTAAGCACGATTGGGCAGAGAACTTTTGAGGCTTGTAACTCAGACCCCATAAGAGGTATCAAAGATCTGTGAGATGCTATAGGATGACATTTTTGAGGCCTACAATAACATCTCTCCATTCTGGGAGATTCAAATTTATTTGAATTTGGCATGCCAGTCTCACTCGATGCCAAAACTTGTAGTGAGGGTCAGTTGAAAGTTGCACTAAGCATGATTAGTCAGCAAACTATCAGGCCTCATAACTCAAACCCTATGAGAGGTATTAGTGATCCATGAGATGCTACAAGACTATGTTTCTTAGGCATTCCTAGTGCATTTTTAGGGGTACAGACAAAGTACTGATATTTTGTCCAAAAGACCAATATGTTTTGATATGGCTAAAAGGGTGTTTGATTATTGCCAAAAGGGTGTTTGATTATGTAATTAGGCTAGTTTGAAGTGTTTTAGCCACTAGGAGTAAAAGGTAAGTCTACAAACCTTGAAACCACTTTAATAGATATCCTTATATACCTCAAATGATGAATTACACGTGTGAACACACGTAGCACATAAAACGTACACATAAATTTTTGTAAGTCATGAAGCATGTACATGTAGCACATAATTATAAAGCATACAACATGAATTCACTTAAGTCATGCACGTAGCCCATACATGTGAATTTAGGTGATGAATATTGTACTTGAATATACATGAATATACTTAAGGCATAAATTTTACACATGAGTAAATACACACAAGCATATTTACATACTAACAATGAATAAATGAACACACAATTAACAAATTGGATCGAATATCAAGTTTGATATATATATATATATATATATATATATATATATATATATATATATATCAAAATGAACAATAATTTTATCCTCATGATTATATGTCAACATATCTAGATACAATGTGGCATACGCCATCTCAAAATATGTCATATGACATCTCAAAATAAGAAGTTCAATGACAAATATTTCTAGGACATCCTATTCTACTAGTGGATCATCAAAATGGAGCCTCTTTGAAGTACTCTTTGGCTCTAACTGATCCTGCATTCAAACACAAAAGTGAAACCCCAAGTTAGATTAAAATTCAGAATCATAGTCAACAATAATAAATAAAATTTAAACTAAAATTGAACTCTCATATACCTCGCCTCTCTGTCTCCTCCCACGGGTAGGAGACCTAATATATGTCCTAGGTAGCACAAGAATAGTGCCACCAATGATGACTCATACCTATATATGTTTACAAACATGAGATTGATCTACAAGTTATACTATTTAATGTTAAAAACTTGGTAGAAAATATATGTTTACAAAATAACTGAATTAACTTTAAAACTTACCTCTGTCAAACTTTCTTCAGGGATTGTTGGCTGAGTCATCAACAATACAAACCCTTGTCATTCTGGCTCCCTCAAACTAGGAGTGACCTACAAAAGTCAAATAGATACTTCATATTATCATAACTTGACCATACTATATATACTTGATAGAAAAATACACACAAATAACTTTAGAAATGTACGTACCATGGGGATATCACTCCGAATGGAAATGCTTGTGACTCTATCATGATGATAGGGTCTCACGACATCATCACATGCCACTCTCTATCAAATAAACCATGTACATTAAAAATGAGTACACATAATTAACAAGTATACATGTATGCATAAACAAACTAAATTACTTAATTAGCTTTCCTTTATCAACAGATGACACCTGCACCCCCTCACATTGCCCTTTGGTGGCAACTGGTGACACCTACATCAGTATGTAAAAGATGATCATAAAAATTAAAAAAAAATGTACATATACTATTATCATAATTTAAAAGGAAACTAATGAGTACATTAAAACATATGTACTGTGGAAGAGTCAAGACCAAATGATATGGCCGAAAGCATGGACCCCCCACCTATGCCATCTCCTCCTCTATCATCAACTGAACATAAATGTAACACATAAAAATAAATAAGTGGGAAATTATTATAAGGAAATTCTACTAAAAATACAAACAATAAAATTTAAGAACAATGTAAAAAGTGAACGGTTTACCCTTACTGTAAAAGTGGGAGTCCATGGCACTGTAGGCTCCTGATGTACATCTCCATGAGCTGCTTCAGTGCTTGTAGTGTGATGTGTAGACTCATCCCCATTGAAGCCAAAACTATATGTATCACTATCAGTCAGGGGACCAAGGTAAATATTCTTACATATAACACAAGTTTGGGCCACACAAACATGTGAGCTCATGGAAGCGCTAGAAGCATCAAGACGAGGAGGCAACAATGTTGTGCTCTACATAACCATCAGATCACTCAATGTGCGAATGGCTTGAATAGTCTATGAGCTAGCCTCAACAATAATGTCTGGATGCTACACTATGGGAGGTGGTGAAATCTAAGGAGGGGGGACATATGTGCAGGATTTCACCCATTGTACAGATGGCCTATCTTGCGGAGCACCTAAAACTACACCTTGGTTTTGTCTCATACTCCAATAATCCACCTTGTGATTGAGCACAAATTTAGCATACAATTTTCTAAGAAAATAAATTGGGACATCCAAATTGTTGTGAGGTGGTCTATCAAAAACCATCCACCAACGGTCCCAAAAGTTGTCACGTATTGCACTATTTGTGCACCATTTAACTGACAACTTGGTTTTTTTAGGGTCTACTTTTAGATCAGTTTTAGGATCCACAAAAAGATTAGCTATGTCATGTTTTGTTATATTTAGGTTCATGACTTGATCATAATCAAGCCCATCATCAAATTGGGTGTGCATGGAATCGCGCCAAAGAAGTGCAGCATTATGTTGCCATGTCAATTTCTCCATGTTTTCAATTATTGTGTTCAATGTCGTAAACATGGGACACAATGTGGGGATATTGGCATATGTAGTTTCAAATCCTCTAAGTTCATTTAGATTATCTCCTATTAGATCTTTTAAACAGTGAGGGTTTTTGACAAGTATGTCTTCTGGAGGTGGGGGATTGTTGGGAGGTGGGTCTAGATTGTTTGCGAGATCATTAGGAGGGTTTTCTAATTCCATGTCTAATAGCAATGAAAAAAAATAGATAATTTCAATGAATTTTAAAAAACAATACAAAAACACATTGCTACCCTAATTTTTATATAAAAAACTATATATTTATATTTAAAAACAAAAAAAAACAATTAGAACAATAAAAAATAGAAGCTTCACTTACCTAGGCAATTTGGGAAAAATCGGATAGGGGATTTGGGATCGGATATTCGAAAGCCTAGCTACGTTCACATTTTTGCAATGAAAAAATGTTGAACGCGGCTGGGTATAGTGATTTATATTCACAGGAAAATATCAGATATCCGATATTATCAGATATCCGATTATGCCTTCAGGTTTGGCTTTTGGTTTGGCCAAGTGTACTGACACCCAAGCCTACCAAAAACTCAACAAATCTATTTGTGCACTTTTGGATGAGTGAAAATAAGTTTTTTTCACATCGCCACTTTTTGGCATACAATGATCCTGCACATACCCTGTATGTACTATCTTATGTTGTAATTCTTTCACATTGTTATGAACAATGAGTTTTCATTTAGTAATAATTGTTTAAAAAAAGAAAGAGATGATCATTTAGATAGGGAAACATTTTAAGGAGTGAAAAGCATCTAGATATCAAACATAAACACTTACCAATCAAGGGTAGGGTATCCAAAGGAATTAACAATGAGAATAACTCAATTTTGAAAATAAATAGAAGATTTAAGGGTAAGAAGCATGAGTTTGTTGAGAAGACATTAGGTCAACATGATGTGAATAATAGTTATAACAAAGAGTCCAAGAAGAAGTGAACAAAATATATAAGAAGACGAGTAGTAGATTACAAAGGAAAATCAACAATTTTTAAGAAAATTCACATTGGAGGTAGGATTTAGAATCTACTATGAACACTTTTTTTCATAAATGCCTTTCATTCTTATTGGTCAAATGCTCATGGTAGGGCTATAATATTCAAATTAGGAGGTCTTTTATTTGTTATCATGGAATTTTCTAGGTTCTTTGAAAGCATTATGTTCAATGTAATGGCATTGCATAAGATATTAGTAGAGAATGTAGGGAAGAGACAATAAACACTCTTAAGAATTATAGTAAATGGAGTAAGCTTAGGACAATGAGGATTTTTGGAAATTTAATAAAATAGTGATTCAAGAAGAGTGGTGTATGAGAGAACTAGTATCACAAAACAAAGATCATAAAAATATGTATTGATGTTAAAATAGTGATTTCAAATGTTGTCCAAACAAATGATAAGACATGAAACACTGTTGTTGCTATCATAATAGTGAATGAAAAGACATTAAAATCAAGGAAAATCATAGTGATCTTAGGAGATGATTGAATGATTTGAGTATGCTTTTAAGCATTGAGAAAGGGAATCAAGAGAAAATTTAAATATTCAACTCAGTGATGTTCAAGGTTCAAGACAATGATCTAGGTAGTGTATCAAAAGACAATAACAATAGAGTTCAAAACCACTATTTTGAAATCTATGTTTCTAGAAGAAGGATAGTAAGAAAAGAACACATCAGAGTGAGGCTGAGTTATCAATTATTGTTTGTGATCAAGCACTATTTTGAATGAGAAAAAAAAGTATAATCATCGCCTTGAATAATTAGTGGTATAAAAGATACAAAGAGTAATAAAATAGTAATTTAAAAAAGTGATGACAATAAAAATATAACATAACAATTTTCTTTATGAATATCTTTTAACAATGATGTTTAAAGTAGTCAAGCCTCCTAAGAATAACAGTGACAAAGAAGGAATGCATGGAGTTAACAACACATAATATAAAGCATAGTGGAAAAAGGTATTCATAGATGCAAGAACAGATAGTAATATCAACAATAATGAATAAAAAAATATTGAATGAGAAGTATTTAAAAGAATGATATGATAAAATCATAGAAATGTCAATATATGATGAAAAAGTAGTGCTATATTTTGTTATAGTAGATCATATCAATGTTTTATATTAGTTCCAATGAATGTTCAAATTGTGAGAATGAAGCATAATCACGACAATAAGGAGAAATGATAGTTTCAGATGTCATGATAGTGGAAATGACACTAGTAAAAATTGATGATGCCTATGTATATTAATTAACAAGGGTGAGATGGCTCTCATGGAATAAAGACCATCTTTGTTAGAAGATGTAGTCATAATGACCACAATCCTTAGCAACAGTAGAGTTGAAAAGGGAATATATTTCATAAAGGAATGTGTGACAATAAGAAGGGTATTAGTGAATATATTTATAAGGATTGTGAGGAGACCTAAAGACATAATGAAAAATGTTGTTGTTGTTCTAAAGAAAATATTCAAAGATTAAAATATAGCCATTCAATGAGTTAGTTATAACAATCATGCAAAGGTGAAATGAAGACCCCAGAGGTAAAACATAGAGATAAATAACATTGCAATGAAGAGTGTCCACAAAATAGTAGCCATGAATACATTGCTATAATTATAATTAATAGACAACAATCAAATATTGAAGATAAAATTCAGAAAAAGTGGCATATTATATGATAAGAACAAAAACATGGCAAGTGGATATTAGTAGCCTATAGCATACTTAAAGGCTCCTAGTTTTCAATCTATGAAGGACATCATTAGATATTCAAGGAGTAGTTGAAGGCTTTAAAAGCTAGTGTTTGGAGAAAATAACCTTTAGTTGAGACTCCACATGGGTGGTGCATGACCAAAGGGTAGTTTTGAGAGCATAGTTGATCAGTTCACATCAGTTTCAACCCCTGATTTTCAGGCTTTTTTGAGATGCATAAACCAAGAATAGTTTTTTATGCAAGCTAGAGGAGAGATCAAGTTTAGAGACTTATAGTTATGGAAAATTTTAAGGGATTTCTTTTAGTTTAGCAAATTTCTCCTTGTTTCTTTCTTTCAATTAGAGTCAAGCATTCCTTTCTATAAGGAAAAATGTTACTTTTTTCATTTTGGAGATCTTTCTTCTTAAATTTCTTGCACGTAGAAGAAAGAAGAATATTTTATAACTCTTCCAAATCCCTTTTACATTTGTAGCAACAATTTGTTTTCATTTAATTTTAGTAGATGAGCATTAGTTTTCCTTCCCAAATAACTTTTATGTTGATGTTTTGGATTAATTATTTTATGTATTTACTATGCTTTCCTCTAAATATGTCTCATTCCGGCATTGTAAAGGAATTTTTTTTTATGATGGAGAAAGTCATAGGATGTGTTTGACCATTTTAAGTAAG
Organism: Chamaecyparis obtusa; assembly: GCA_027943335.1. Taxonomy (NCBI): domain Eukaryota; kingdom Viridiplantae; phylum Streptophyta; class Pinopsida; order Cupressales; family Cupressaceae; genus Chamaecyparis; species Chamaecyparis obtusa. Next base: position 97,316 of record BSBK01008958.1, read on the forward strand.
TTAAAGTTGTGAATCTTTGTTTTCCTTCATGCAAATATTGAACACAAGACTTCTTATGAAATGTTTATGTATTTGATTATCTGAGTTAAGTTGTGATGAACAAGAGTCTCCTTTATTGAATGAATTATGAGTTAGAACAACTATTTGGCTTTCTCATGAATTTTGTGAATCAAATCCTAGGATAGAGTTTCCTTCTTCCCTTTTCCCAAGAAGAGCTCAATAGTATTATGAGGTACCTAAAGGGGACCAAATCATAACTTGGATATTGATCTTTACAATAGGTAATCCACAACCTAAATATCATTCCATGCTGCACAAAATAGATGAGTTCACAACTTAGCATAAGGGTGCAATCCTCCTAATGATAAGAACACTTGCATCATGAGGTTTATGAAAGGGTATTGTGTAAGGATGTATAGTAGGAGGATTGATATATATATATATATATGTGTGTGTGTGTGTGTGTGTGTGTGTGTGTGTGTGTGTGTGTGTGTGTGTGTGTGTGTGTGTGAGAGAGAGAGAGAGAGAGAGAGAGAGTTATATCCATAATCTCATCAACATGATTGAAAAATAGTTTAGTAGGTTGGTTAGAAGAGTTCTCATCAAGGTCTTCATTTGCACTCAATGATATGTTAGGAGGTAGATCATGAATAGAATGCATAGCATAATCTTCTCTCTAAAGAGATTGATGATTATGCTAAGATGTAGGAGAGGAAGAATGATCTAGAGGGGTAACATGCTTAATCTGTTGCACCAAGATACCTCTGGAAGGAGATGGTTTAGTGAGAATGACTCTTGAATTTTGCATCTCCATTGAGGACATCATTAACATGAATATGAACATCTTCCTCATTAACAAAGACCTATACAAATTTTGTTCATCAATGCTTAATCTATGGGATATGTATCATTTGGATAAAGTAAAGATAAAGTATCCTTTAAAAGAGAGGTAATATCATTCTCTTTCTTCAAAACATCATTATGAGTAAAATGATCTTTAGGAGAGGGACAAACATAACTCATTAAGGACTCATCTATAGAAGGATTGTCAATCAAATACACAAAAAAAATATATTATTAATAGGAATAGACATGATATCATCCTCTTGCACCAAATGGTCCTCATAAGGGACATACATTTTATGAGAAAGATCATCATTGTTCTTGAAGGTCTCATCCCTAGGGGGGAGATCCTCAAAATAAATGTTGATAGTGTCTTCTACCATAAAAATATCCCCATGTATAAGAGGGCCCATGTTAGGAGAGAATAATTAAATTAATCTAGATAGAATATGTAGATTGTGAAACTAGTCTAGTTGAAAATAGAACGCATTTGTTTTTTCAAGTGAAAGTATATACGAAATGCCTAAAATAAGAGTTAACAAATTGCATTTTTTGTGTCTTTTTTACCAATGAATGCAAAAAAGAACTAAATGCACAAAATGGAATGATGAATTGTTCATAAAAATTAGACCTAAAAACAACATTGGAAGTGGAAATTTTATGAGTCAGGTTCACCAAAATCTATCATAAGAAATATGGATATGTGTGTGCAATAGGGGGTCTTGATCCTATTTCTTTTGTCATATTTGAAATAAAGATGACCTGCTAGGCCCAAAAAGGCTCAAGTGCAATGGTCATTCACTTTGTGGAAAATGAAAATGGAATAATTGATTGGGAGATGGAAGATTTTTGACCAAATGGGGAAAAAGATTGACTTTCAGTCAACACTGACTAAAAACTTACTGACTAATTCTAATGCTAGAAATGGTGCTTTGAGATAGTGACTAACATACAAATTCAATTTGGAGATAAACTAGAGAGAACAAGTTGGCTAGGATAACATTTTCCTAGCACTAAGTCAGTTGGATCGAATTGTTCTTGGGACTAAGTTGGCTGGGTCAACATGCCTTGTGCACTTTTGACTATTTTTAGTTGCAAACTATAGTCAATATTATGCACTTTCTAGATCCATATCCAAAACATGTGCAACTATTCCATTACATAGAAAATATATATTTTTTGTGGAGAGGGGTTTGTCTTAGTCAAACCCTAGTTCAAAATCAACCTTGAAAATGAAATAAAAAAATAATTTTATTGAAAGTGTTTTGAAATAAAGAAGAGGCCAGATCTGAAACATAAAGTGTCTTATACCTTGATAATGCAACAATTCATTGAATATGATCACAAATGTTAATGTAATGTATTCACTCCACACAAAAACCTAAAATAAAATTATGAAAGATGTGCCTAACACATTTATTGTTGTAATTTCCCACAATAATTGATATGGAAAAGGAGAATACTTGAATGCTTTTGAATAGATGGTTGTATTATGATCTTGTTTCTTAATTGTGGTATCCTCTACTTAGCCTTCAATGAGGAAGATACACTTGGTACAATGGAGAAGGTTATCTTGGAAATTTCTTGGATACTTGAAATTTTTCGTAGAATGATTGAGATATCAAAGAGATTGAACTTACACTTGAGGTTAGGATTGCATATCATCTTGTTACCTAAATTTTAGAGCTCAAAACTCAAAGAAAGTCGATGGGAGTTTGAATATACTGCTCAACCATTAAGACCACCTCCTGGTTCCAATTTCAAGGCAAACATTAGGGACATAGCTGACCAATCCAATGATGTCCTAGGAATAGGTCAACTAGGTCAAATTGTTCTCACCAAAATGCCTCAAGATCTGGACCAGGGGTTCTAATTGTGGATGGGGTATCAAAATAGAAAGGAGAATCGAACCTAGGATACTGAAAAAATGATGTGAGAAAATGGGACCTAGTTAAATGAGGAATTACATAGTGATGCAATTATGGGATGGTAGACTACCTCACCAAATTAATTAATTAATATTAATTATGGAGATCTACATAGAGGTCACCACTTGTAGTTGATGAGACAAATAATATGATATGGTTTCTTTATGTGCCTTTATCTTCTTAGTCTCAAGGCATAAATACTTATTTTGTAGAGTTGTATGTAAGTTTAGAATGAAACTTTGAAGTTACTTGGATGTAAGTAGGCTTGGAAGGAAGTTTCATCAACATGCATAGGACACAAATATATAAAGATATTTTGTTCGATGACTATAAATATGATGGTAACCCACATATGTAGTTTTCTAAAATTTTAAGTGTGTTAATAATGTATTATATTTATGGGGGCATTTTAAAGATTAAGAGAATGCATAAAGCTTTCCATAGAGATATTTTCTTGCTTTGATTTTTTTTTACATAGGAGATTTTAAATGGGGTGAATTTTCATTGAGTCATTATCATATATATGGTTCTTTGAGGGTTAGATTATACTTGTCTAGTTGGTAGTTTTGAAAGTTGTGTTAATCCATGGAGAAATTTTATATTTTTTTAGGAAGGCAACAACTGTTTCTAAGGCCAACAAGATGTTAGTATATTGTGATAATTTTTTACTTGGTATTTTTATTAGTATACCTTCTTTAGGCAGTTGTTCCTTATTTTAATAGATGATCCTCATTATACATTCTTAGTAATTAATTTTAGAATTATAAGAACAAATTTAATTCACATAATGATTTAAAATCATTTAATTTAAGAGTGCATTTATTAATAAGAATAGAGGTGATATTTTTAACTCTTTTTGATGCAGCAGTGGCAAGCAGAAGCCTTCAAATTGTGAGCAATTGGTAAGTTTTCAATCCCTCAACACCCAAGCTGAAAGGGTCAAGTGATAAATACCTATCATAGGTATAAAAAAGGGACTTAGGGAAGGTTATCACAACCCTACTATGCAAGGTAACCTACTCACTAGGCTTACCAAGGTCCTAAGCACCCAAGCACAAAAGTTCACCAAGAGATCTCTTCAAAAAAAAGAATGAAAACCCCATGAAATGGATACTAAGACCAAGGGTGGCCTAAAATCACTTCTGTGACCTTTTTAGGTCTTATTCTTATAGTTCCAATGGTTCTTTCATTCAAAAGCAACCCATAACACTGAGATGCTTCATAACCTAGGAATTTGGCTTGTAGCCTTTCCAAACTAGTGTTTTGAATCTAGATCAAAATCACTCCAAAAAAGTTATGAATTGGATTAAGGATCCTAACACCCTTTTGGGACTTATGGAATATATCCAATCACTAGGACTTGAAACCAAATGGAGGTCACTGATTTATCCAAATTTAGGATAGGGCTAATAGGTCTAATTAGGTCTGGTTTGCACTACAAGTGCTTCTTCCTCCAAGCCAATGCCAAGATCAATGATGGGATCCTTTGAGGGTATGCATAAGGGATTCAAATCCAAAATCTTGGGTCTTGATGAATCCCCAACCGAGTTTTATCATGATTGTACTAAGTCATTGGTAGGTGCACATATGGGCTTGTACACCTAGGGATTTGTGGCAAACACACCTCCCTGCAAAACTCCACCTCTAACCTACATTTTCTTAAAGCACATAAGAAAAGGTTGAATTCCACCAAGGGGCATTAGATTCCCATGGTGGAATTGGGTCAAAAGGTCAAGCCCTATCAAAAACCTGCTGGAAACCCTCAATCTGGGCAAGCAGTCAAGAAACTTTGATAACTTTTGATCTAGGATGAGTTAGATCATGAAACCTACTGCATTTGAAATTGGATTTGATACACAAACTTCTAAACTCAAAAACTCATGCACACCAATCTGTACCTATCTGTACTAGGGCATTGTTCTCAAGGATTGCAGGGAAATGGTTGATATTTTATTGATTAATTGCCAAATTACATCTTCATAGCCTAGCACCCGCTTATAAGGGATTATGTAGGTACTCCCAATGGATACATAACTTTTTTGAACCAACTAGCCATTTGGGAGTTGTGTTAAGCATGTTTGACAACTTTTAAGAAGTTGCTTGAAAGTTGCATGACAACTTTTAGAGCAACTTTTGCCCAATTTGCAAAATTGCAAATCTAATGACCAAACTTGGTCCTAGCACTAAGATAATGATCCAACATGGATCTAAAACCTTAAAACATGAAAAATCCTAAGACCCTATGATTTTTAGACCCATTGACCATTTGGACCATAGTTAGCCAGGGGCTTATAATTGTGTGAATCCTGTAACTAGGCCTTACAACTTGGTCTAGGTGCCTGACTAAACTAAGTAGAGAGTTTAGGACTCTTAGGTGCATTGCTTGATGAGTTTAGAGTAGGTTCTCCTGCACCATACTCCCCTTGAGTTTTAGAACTCAAGTCCCTACTGGAGGGAAACAAATCCACTGAAGTCCCATGTTGTTTGATTTGGTCTTCGATTAGCCAAGTACCATCTATGTTGGGAAGACCCTTCCATTTGATTAAGTACTGCATGTACTTCTTAGTCTTGGTCTACCTTAGTATCTTTGTGTCCAAGATTTCTTCAAACTCCACTGGTTTGATTTGGGGAAGATTGGTAACATATTCTTCATCTTTTGTGTCCTCACCTTGCTCATTTAATGAACCTACTATAGCTTTGTATGGTGTGAGGTCTGCCACATTGATTATAGGAGAGATTTGCAAAGTTGGAGGAAGAGAGATTTCATAGGCGTTGTCACCTATTTTGTTAAGTATGCTGCAGGGACCTACTTTCTTCATTTATAGTTTGGAGTATCTACCCTTGGGTAGTCTCTCCTTTCTGAGGAAGGCCCAAACCCTATCTCCCACTTTGAAGTGGACCTCTCTCCTTCTTTTGTCAGCATTCTCTTTATACTTCAAACTAGACCTTTGCAATGTTTCCTTTACTTGTTGCTGTACCTTTTTTATGAGCTCTACCAGTTCTTGGCCTTGAGCACTAATTTTGAAATCAGAGGGGAGTTCCATCAGATTCAATGGTCCCTTGGGGTGCAAACCATACACTACTTGGAATGGAGTCTTATCAATTGACCTATTTATAGAGTCATTGAAGGCAAACTCTACTTGGGGCAAGATTGTATCCCAACTTTGTGAGTATTGCTTGGTTAGGCATCTTAGGAGATTTCCTAGGGACCTGTTTACCACCTCAATTTTCCCATCTATTTGTGGGTGATAGGCAGAGCTATAGGTGAGATTTGTACCCAACTTCTTAAAGAGTGTCCTTGAAAAGTTCCCTTGGAACTTTACATCCCTGTCTGATATAATTGTCTAAGGTAAGCCATGAATTCTAACTACTTCTTTGAAGAAGAGATTGGCTATATGAGAAGCATCATTTGTGCTCTTGCATGGCACAAAGTGGGCCATTTTACTAAACCTATCCACTAGGACAAACAGACTATCAAATCCTTGCTTGGTTTTAGGTAGTCCCATGACAAAATCCATTGAGATGGACTCCCAAGGTCTTGAAGGGATTGGTAAGGGTTGGTAGAGCCCTTGATTTGTTGTCATCCCTTTAGCTTGTTGGAAAATAGTACAGGATTCAATAAACTTCTTAACTTCATTGTTCAACTTGGGCCAAAAATAGCTCCTCTTCACCATGTCTCGTGTCTTGTCAATGCCAAAGTGACCTCCTAGGCCACCACAATGCTTTTCCTTGATTATATTTTCTCTCATTGAAAATTTTGGTATGCATAATAGTGCTCCCATGAATAGAAGCCCATTCTAAATCAGATATTCAGAAAAATCAATGTGATATCTACCCTCCATTTTTGTGCAAATCTGATATATCTCTACAAAATCAGGGTCATCCAGGTACAAGTGTTTGATGGACTCAATTCCCACACTTTGTAGTTGAACTTATTCAATCAGACCAATCCTCTTGCTAAGGGCATCAACAAGTTTGTTTGCTACACCCTTTTTATGCTTAATGTTGAAGGTATAGGCCTACAATTGCTCTACCCATTTGAGATGTCTGACTGAGAGTTTTTCTTGTGAATTGAGGAAGCTTAATGCATGGTTGTCAGTGTAGACTACAAACTCTTTTGGGATCAAATAGTGCCTCCATTTCTTGAGGGCTTGGACCATGGCATTGTATACACCCAAAAATGGTCACCTAGACTATTAGCCCCTTTTGCTAAATCATAAATTGCTTATTCTTGATCAAATCTTAGTTCTATCATTTATTTGATTATTTTCTATGGGCTAACCATCTTATCCTAAGTCTTTATTTATTAAAAGGAATATTTCCTCCCCTTTTAATAAATAAAAAGCCCCCACTTTTCCTCTTATCCTAAGTTGCACAAATAAAACATTATTCTTATTTTATAAAAAAGGGAAAAAGCACTTTTTGTCTCATATGGACACAAAAGTCAACTCCTATTTTCCTATTGGAGGATATTTGTGCACATGGATTGCTCCTCTTTCAAGCTCTACCGTTGATTAAATCTTTTGCCTCTTAATCTCCATGGTCCATTTCTCCTCATTTCCTATAAAAGAAAAGCTCTCTTCTTCACACACAACTTTTTATGCTAATATTATGCTGCAGGTTTTCTAGGTCATCTTGGAGCTTTTGGAGACATTCTTGCATCTAGGGTTTGAAGATTTGGAGCATTGTTGGCATTCATCTTGGATCTTCATCAACACTCTATCTTCTTGTCTTCATTCTTGCATCATCATGGCTTTCTTGCTTCATAGTTAGATTTCATTTCTTGCATAGTAGTTTCATTTTCATAGCATTCTTAGCTTAGATTTTCTTTATGCTTTAGATTAATTCATCTAGTTTAACTAGGAGGCTTTGTAATACTTGCATCTTTCATTTCCATAGTTTAGCTTGCATTTCCATTCTTAATCTAGCTTGCATTGCATTTCATTCTTGATTCTTGAGGATATTGGCATTCTTGCCCTTGTCTTCATTGAATCTCCCATTGCATGGTTTACTAGCAAGGTTATTGGCTTAATAGCTCTAGCTGAGAGCATTCTCAAAAACCCTTGCACTCCATGCCTAGGGAGCTATGGATTGATTTGTGAGGGCTCATTCTTGAGTTTCCTTGCATGTAATGATCCATAAAAGTGTGACACATTTATTGCACACATTTTTTGGCGCCCACCGTGGGGCAGAGTAGATAAACTTTGTCCTTTAAATTCTGCATTTTCGTCAATTTCCGTCAATTTCCGTCAATTTTTCGGCAAGTTTTTAGCGTAATTTTTGTTCTCTGGTTTTTTGTCTCAGAATATCGTGCGATACTTCTCCGGTATATCGCGCGATATACCTTACTATACGCGTGCAACACTTTGCGCTAGAGAAGAATCGCACGGTAGTATTGAGGTATATCGCCTGGTCTCGGCCGAAGTATCGCCTGGCATAGGGCGAAATATCGTGTGGACTGAGAAGTATCGCCTGGTGTCGGGCGAAGTATCGCGCGATACTGTGTCTGAACCTGGCAGTGAGCTATTTTTAGGCTATTTTATCTATCTTGCAAGTTTCAGGTTCTTAGCTATCTTTTTGAAATTTTTTGAAATTTCCAGCGTTTTCAAATTTGTGCCACTCTAGAAAACGGGTGCCCATTTTTTTTGAAATTTTGCAAATGGTATCAAAAGTTTAAGTGTGATATATCGTTGGAAAGGTCTTTCCGAGCCCAATCCAACCATGATGGTTTCATTTTCAGATTTTATCATTTGATCAATTATTTTTGCACATTATTTGATTTTTTTCATGTACTAATTATTGTTAGATTTTGGATTTTGATTCTCCTAACTCTTGTTGGTCTAACAAGTTGTGGTTGTAGGTGCTTCTTGCTTGAAATTTGCTAAAATCGCATGTCAAAGAGGGCTACTAATGGTTTTTGCAGGGCTGCCCTAAGCATAAAAACCAAATCAAGTGCTTGTTTAATTGCTTTCTTTATTAAGTGCGGCATATACTAGTTGTTTCATTTCATAGGCACTTAATACCTTGTGAAAGGAATCTTGGGGTGGTAGGAGAAGTATGCTCTTCACCTTTAGGTGAATCAGAAAATCTTGACCCATCTTGAGGTTTTGGAAGCAAAGGGGTAATTGGATCTTGCTTGGTGTGTTTGGGAGAAGTTTTTGAGATAGGGGAGTATGCTCTTCACCTTTGTGGTGAATCAAAAACCTTGAACCTCAAAAATCATCCATTCTTTGTTTAGCTTAGGATCCTTTAGCGGGCCTGCTCTTGAGAAATCAAGAGGAACGACCCAAGTGGGGACAACCTTGTCATCATTTTCCTTGGTGGCAAGTGATTCCAACTCACTATAATCTCAAGGCTATCAAAGACACAAAACCTTGGTAGACATAGTACTTATCTTCGCTTGATGTGAGTAACTTGTGGGATTGTGACCATGAGGAAAGCATTAAGCAAGAATGCTTAAGGTACTCTTGAGGCCGCAAGGTCCTAGTCCTTTATGAGGAGCAAGAGGGGTGCTATGAACGGAAATCCTTACTATGAACCATTAGATAGAGGCCACCCTATTTTAGCCGCTTAGCTTCTTGGTGCAAGGATTGATCCAAGTGGACTTACCCGGATCACCCCAAGATACTCACCATATGTGCTCCTTTGGTTGTGTTTTTGACACCTCCATGACAATGCCAATATCTCTTGTGGGCAACCACTTGGTGTGAGGCAAGGGAGCATCAAGTTGTGGGCCACGTTGCTAAGTAATGAGCCTTGTCCTTCTCGGTAGTAATTGCTTGAATTGTCTTCGATTGTGCTATACCAATGTAAACGTTCTCAACATTCAAACAAACGGTAGCATTCATAAGGTTCTCTATTTTGATATCACAAATGCTTGTCTTGGCAAGGTTGCTTTTGCCCTTGTTTCAAGTGTTCTATGACATGTTTGATCCTACACTGTTTGCAAACTTGTCTTTTATCTGCTACTACTACTTGTCAAACTGAAAAATTGCACTGTTCAATCTACAAATTTGGTCCAAGCGCTTCAAAACTGAGTTTTTCACGTTCACTGGTCAAGAGTCATATGATATTGAAGTATCCTTGCATACCCTCAACCAAGAATCCTGAGTCATTTCTACTATCCTGTCATTGCTACAATTCAGAGTTGCTAAACTTGCACTTTAACCTGTCGTAGAGTGTCTTTTTCTGTTCTTACCTAAAATTGGTTTGTTACCTACATGCTTAGATTTGTTCTAGACTGAAACAAATGAGCTAAAACTATTGGATTTGAGTTTAACAAATGCTACTCTTGATCACTTGTCGCATCACGGTTACCTCTCTAGCTACTTGCTTATTGAGCTTTTTGCTCGCTGCTTGGCTTTAGTCAATTGATTGCTGTAAGTGCTTGAGCACTTTTGATGAGCCATCTCTCTATTGTTCTACTTTGACAAGTGATCTTTATTAGCTTTTCTTATCTCAAATATGAGAAACTTTGCCTCATTCTATTAGTCAACCAACATCTCTTTTCATGCCGGTTACAACTCGGTCTCAATTTGAGCAGGAGAGTCATCCTCCGTTCAATTATACACAGTTACCTTCTCCAACTAGACGTTCAAAAGCACCCATTAGCAACAACAGTTCTAGTTTTGACCAATCTGAGAATTCTAAGGCTACACCGTGGTATAAAGGAGGTTTCCTCTTTTCCACATTCAAGACCCCCAAAAACACAGACAGTGTCTCACTCACTTTGACTGAACAAGAAAAGTTTCAACTCTTGCAAGAACACTTTGAGCGTAAGGATAATCAAGCGCGCTTAGACAAAGAACACAATCAACAAAGGATGGATGCTACTAGGCACATGGCTTATAGAGGGACATTTCATGAGCAACCTGAGACTAGTAATCATGAGCATAGACCTCTTTTTAACAATGGCAACAATGGCAACAACACGCCACCAAGATCTCCTCCAAGGCCAAATTTTGCTATGCCTTCTTCACCTCCTAGACCTCCTCCCTCTCAACATGAGGCAGAGGCTAATGATGAGATTTCTAGTGAGGATCTTATGAGATGTGAACAAGATGTGGATTTCCAACGAATGATGCATAAGCTTTTAGAGCGTAATGGCGATCAATATTTTCAATATATGACTTCTAGAGGATACAAGCTTCCTCCCGGCTATGATGTCAGACAAATTGTCCAACAAAGAGTACCAACTGAATTGGAAGTCCTTCAAGAAGAATTACATCGGACAAATCAACGCCTTACCCAAATGGCATTAGAAAGAGAGCCTCCAAAGGTCTCTTTTGTACAATCAATTTGTGCTCTTCCTTTTGATAAAGATCTATACATGGTCCCGTTTCCTAGGGATATTGAGGTTCCCAAATATGACAAGTATGATGGAAATGGTGATCCCCATGACCATGTGCGTCATTTTTATGCTCTTAGCATGGACTTTCTTCATGAAGACACATATCTTCTACGCTTATTCCCTCGAAGCTTAAGAGGCCAAGCTTTAGAATGGTTTGCAAAGTTGACACCTCCTTTGAAGACTTTTGATGAGTTGGCTATGCGCTTCACACAACAGTACTCTTACAACATCCAACAACCTGTCACTGTGATAGATCTCGGTAATCTAAGACAACATCAAGGTGAGCCATTTGCAACTTACTTACAACGTTGGAGGTCATTGTATTCTCGATATCCTCGTCAGCTACCTGAAAGAGAAAAGATTGACATTTTCATCAACACACTTGTGCCTGAGCTATTTTATGATCTAAGGAAGCAACTATTCTCCTCCTTCCATGACATGGTTGAAAGTGCATATTGGATTGAGGATGTAGCTATAAGAAAAGGGGATATTGTTATTAATAAAGATGCTAAAGGCAATGGTAAAGACAAGAACAAACCTTGGAATAAGAACAAGTATGTTGTTAATGATGGGGTTGTTGACGTTCCTAAAGTTAAAGAGCCCGCTTTCAATCTCTCCAACGCTATCTATGCAGAAAAACAACAAGAAGCTAGAAACACTCACAATGCTCCTAAACCTCAATATGCAGATAAGCCTAAGAAGTCATTTTGAAAGCGAGTCTATACCAAGTTGGCAGAACCTTACGATGTGATCCTTAAGACCTTGGTTGACAATGGATATCTTACGCTTCCTGATAAACCTGGTAACTGGGATCCGATAAATAAGCCCAATTGGTGGAGAGAGGATCATTACTGCCATTATCACAGAAACAAGGGACATCCAACAGACAATTTTTTTAGGCTTAAGGATGATATTCAGGATCTTATTGAGAATGGCACAATCTCCACTGATGGCTTAACTAAAAATTCTGATCACACAGCTTTCAAAGATCCTCTACCTAAGCATGATAAGGGGGAAACCTCTCAAACACATAAGAAGAATCATGATGCAAAGATCAATTACACGTATCCTTCTAATACACCTGTGATCAACATGGTAGAGCCCGTTGAGAGTGTTCTAATGATGAGGTCTCAAGATGATAATAACACCAATCAAGGTAAGCCAAAGTTAGTCTTGCAAACACGTGGTAGTTCATCTTCCCGAAGTGAGACACTGAATGCTGTTACTAGGGGGCAAGCCAAGATTGTCCTTAAAACTGTGCAAGATCCCAAGCAAGCTTTTCCTTCCAAACAAGTGGCTCCTTCAGCCACCCCTGGCTATGATCTTGTCCAACATTTACAAAAGACACCAGCACAGATATCTATCCTTGAGTTGCTTCGGTTATCCCCTTCGCATAGAGAGATTCTTGATAAAGCTCTACGTACAACATGTGTTCCCAATGACATTGATCCAGATCAATTTCAGGCTATGGTCAACCACATTTCATCTCCGCTATCTCTCTCCTTTTCTGCAGAAGATGACATATCTATTGCTCACCCTCATAATCTAGCTTTACACATTGAAGTTCTAGTCTACAATACCCGAGTCCGCCGAGTCCTGATAGACAATGGTGCAGGGTTAAATATTGTTTCTTTCAATGTCATACAACAATTGGGTTTGTCAGAATTGGCTGTGGATTCCAAGAAGAAGATTACTATAAAAGATTATGATGAAGTGGAAAGATCTTCCAAAGGTCTTGTCACGCTGCCTGTCCGAGTGGGCCCTATCATGAAAGATATTAGCTTCCAAGTATTGGACATCCCACTCGCATATAACATTCTTTTGGGTCGTCCTTGGATCCATGACATGCAGGCTATTCCTTCCACTTATCATCAGTGCGTCAAATTTCCATACAATGGCACTGAGGTTGTGATTCCTGGAGACCATACTATTGCTATCAATGCTCTTGCTGCTACTGAAAAATTTGTTCCTCACAATGAACCTACTGATGATCCTAGTACATCTCTAGCTGCTGCTGAGAAATCACTTAAGATGATGAGCCTTGGTATGGGTGAATATAAACTGGGTTCTTTTGCTTCTATACCTGTTTCTCCTAGGTCATATGGGAGACCTTCTGATCAGATGCAGCCTTCCACTTCTGCTATGGTGATCTTTGAAGAAGAAAGAGAAGAACAAGCTATTCAAGAATGGATCTATAGAGAAGATTCCAGAAATACTCCCATGCTCAGTAATTCAGACACAGATACAGATGAGTCACCACTACACACTATGGCTCACATGGGAGATGATCTTCCCTCTACTTCACTCCTTTGGGGAGAAGAATGTATATCTACTGATGATATGGCTGAGGCCTCTATGTCTAGAACCTATGTGCCTAAAGAATCATTGCACTATGATAGACAACGTCGCAACATTGCACGACTGCTACAAAGAGGTGATCTCTCACATAATGACATGAGTATCTCTATTTCTCGGCATCTTAAGCCTCTTCCAGAAGATCCTCCCATGATAGATATGGATGTTGATGTGGTTCATACCTCTTGTAACCCACCTGACATTGTTGATGAGTCTCGTGTAGGGTCTGATGAGTTTGTTCCCCGTATTGCCTTACTAGACTATGTTGGTCCTTCTATGACAACTCTAGATCTAGCTACTTTTGGAGCCTACCCTATAGGCTCAACCTCTCTTGTTACCAGAGATGACATCCCTCACATAAATGCTATTGAACCAGTCACTTCATTTCATCTCGCATCAACACCTGTTACTTCTTCCACTAGTGAACTAGCAACAAAGAAGATTGAATCAGAAATCAAGCATCACAGTCATCAAGTCAAAAGAAAAGAGCAACGGTCGGATGGCAAAAACCACATTGTGGCGGTATCCAAACCTAAGAAAAGTAAAGATAAAAATTTGCTCAAAAATAATGACTCCAAAATAAAAGATGAGAAGTTGATTCTCTACAAACAAATGGTGCATTACTTCAAGCATGATCTCATAACTGTTATACTTCAGCCCATTCCTAAAGCTGAGAAAATAGTTGCTAATGCCTTGGTTACTTCGACATCCATCTTACAAATGAAAAAGCATAAATTTCGCTTCAAGTTCCTGGTGGATGAATTACGCTATCCTGCTCACAAATCTTACAATCCTACCATCTTTTCATATCTTCCACCTCATATTCCTCTTGCAAATCCACCACGCCATTCCTTCCGCCATCCCTTACACTTTGCCTTTGTCTCTGGTGACTTGTATAGGAAGGGTCTAGACGGAACTCTCCTTAAGTGTCTAGAAATAGAGGAGTCAGAAAAAGTGCTAGCTAAAATCCACAATGGCATATGTGGATCACATTCTAACGATCCTCCGCTAGCTCAGGCATTGCTTAGGGCTGGTTATTATTGGTCGAACTGGTTGAGACCTCCTATTGTCACAGTTGCAGCATTTGGGCCTGGGGCCTATCAGTTCTCTACATCAGAGGAAGCAGATTCTTGATGCCCATTTCTGTCTGGGGTATTCCTTGTATATACTTTATGATCTTGAAAAAATACCAAAAAAATCATATATGATGCTGAAAAAAACCTAAAAAGCATATAAAGTACTGAAAAAATGAGCATCCTAGTGAAAACCTAGTAATAGGCACTTTGATGTCTCACCAAAAAAAATCAAAAAATCAAAAAAAATAAAAAAAAATTGAAAAAGTGCCTTGGTGAAAACCTGGAAACAGGCGCCTTGGTAGCAAAAATACAAAAAAATTATAAAAAAAGTCCTTAAAAAAATCTATCAAGTGGTGAAAACCTGGAAACAGGCGCTGCTTGAGACCCTCTGCACCTATGTCTATCAGTCTTGCGTGGCGCTCTTTCGTTCCACTTCTCGCTTTGCCTCTCCTAGCCTGGAATTGATTATTGTCTTAGTCTAGGGGGCATATGTTGCTTTAAGCTTATCTTGGGTCTCTTTGTGCGTCTGGGTTTCTTGGGCAACTTGGTTCCAATGGTGTTTTTCAACACCACCCCAACTGTGTTTTTCAACACTTCCCCTTGTGTCGAGTGTTTCTCAACACTTATTAGATGTCCTACCTGCAGTCTAGTATGATGCGATATTTCTCATTTGCAGATGCAATACTCAAAGTTTGACTCTATGACCTACACACACGCACTTGACTTGCTGAGATTTGTTTGAATTTATTTCTTTACATGCTGTCTATGATGATTTCTTTGCTGAGTGGTCTCTCCCTGAGAAGTTTTCGATGATGCATAGCTAGAAGACTGAGGGTATGAGAACATGTTTTATTGCTTTTTCTGCTTGTGGGTATATCTTGTTGATCCTAACTGTCATGAGCATTTATGCTGGTCTTACTTGCCACTATGGATTGACAGGGTATTATCCTTGACTGTTTTTGTGCAAGTGCATACTTGTAGCCATCTTGACTTTCCTTGTGTCTCGATGCGAGTATAATCTTGCTATATTAAACTTAGGTAATCTCACTGTGCTAATCATCTTGACCTACATGTCTTTGATGCCTAGGTGAGATTTCCACATTACTATCTGATAAAGATCATATTCATATTCACATAGTTATGCTAGTGTGTATTGTATGATCTTGCGACGCTACCAATAACGCTCGATGATGAATATTAGATGTCTATTGGCTTTGTAACCTTGCAAGTAAACCACTTTTCATGTAGCTTGCATTTCCTAGGTTCATGTTAGTTTAGTTTTGCATCTTGCATATGGAGAGAGCTCTCCTTTCATCTTTCATGGACTTGTTAATCAGCTGCGCTCACCTTTCACTTCTTCCCGATCATGTCTTTCACTTTCTTGTCTTTCATCTCACATCATTTTCTCTTCATTTCGGGATCCAAACCGAAATCCACATTCACCTTGACCCTTTCTCCTTTTTCCGCACAGTTGGCTAACCTTTTGAGGCCTGATCCTTTGATCTTCATTGGGGCATTCTTCACCTCTTTATCCCCATCTCTCTCAACTTCCAGTCTTTCATTCACTTTCAATCCCAAGTTCCAATTCTTCCCCTCCATGGTGTTTTCGGGTTGAGGGACCGCTTGGTTCGTGCCCCATGTCCCATGTGTGGGGCATATCTTCACTGCTTGATGGTTATTCTATTATCTTTCATCTTCGATTATGATTTCTAGTGATTTGATCATGTTGCTCTTGCTTCTGCATTCCCTCTACTTGATTTCGCTTTCGATCCCGAGGGGGCAGACACATCATATCTTATTAGCTATCTCTTTCCTAAGTGTTCAGTACTGTCGCTACCAGGCTAATCATGCAGGATTTGCTATCTCTCTGCACTTCATTCTTTGGAGTCAGATCACTATCTTCTTGCCTTATTGGCTACTTGCTTGCCTTCTTGGCTATCTCTTGCTTTCTTGGCTGATCTAAGTTGCTTTGTGATCCCAAATCGATCTCACATTTCAACTTCATTCTTTGACTACATGTGTTCCCAGATCGATCACACATTAGTCAAAGAGGGGCAAATGTATACACCCAAAAATGGTCACCTAGACTATTAGCCCCTTTTGCTAAATCATAAATTGCTTATTCTTGATCAAATCTTAGTTCTATCATTTATTTGATTATTTTCTATGGGCTAACCATCTTATCCTAAGTCTTTATTTATTAAAAGGAATATTTCCTCCCCTTTTAATAAATAAAAAGCCCCCACTTTTTCTCTTATCCTAAGTTGCACAAATAAAACATTATTCTTATTTTATAAAAAAGGGAAAAAGCACTTTTTGTCTCATATGGACACAAAAGTCAACTCCTATTTTCCTATTGGAGGATATTTGTGCACATGGATTGCTCCTTTTTCAAGCTCTACCGTTGATTAAATCTTTTGCCTCTTAATCTCCATGGTCCATTTCTCCTCATTTCCTATAAAAGAAAAGCTCTCTTCTTCACACACAACTTTTTATGCTAATATTATGCTGCAGGTTTTCTAGGTCATCTTGGAGCTTTTGGAGACATTCTTGCATCTAGGGTTTGAAGATTTGGAGCATTGTTGGCATTCATCTTGGATCTTCATCAACACTCTATCTTCTTGTCTTCATTCTTGCATCATCATGGCTTTCTTGCTTCATAGTTAGATTTCATTTCTTGCATAGTAGTTTCATTTTCATAGCATTCTTAGCTTAGATTTTCTTTATGCTTTAGATTAATTCATCTAGTTTAACTAGGAGGCTTTGTAATACTTGCATCTTTCATTTCCATAGTTTAGCTTGCATTTCCATTCTTAATCTAGCTTGCATTGTATTTCATTCTTGATTCTTGAGGATATTGGCATTCTTGCCCTTGTCTTCATTGAATCTCCCATTGCATGGTTTACTAGCAAGGTTATTGGCTTAATAGCTCTAGCTGAGAGCATTCTCAAAAACCCTTGCACTCCATGCCTAGGGAGCTATGGATTGATTTGTGAGGGCTCATTCTTGAGTTTCCTTGCATGTAATGATCCATAGAAGTGTGACACATTTATTGCACACAGGCATAAAGCTCTAGGTCATAAGTAGAGTACTTTCTTTTAGCCTCATTCAATGTCTTTGAGAAGAAAGCAACTACCTTGCCTTCTTGGCTTAGGACTGCTCCTATAGCCAAATTGCTTACATCTATCTCCACAGTGAAGACTTTGTTAAAATCAAGGAGGACCAAGATAGGGTATTGGGAGACTCTATTCTTCAAGTATTGGAATGCATCATTGGCTTCCTTTGTCCATGAAAACTTAGTCTTCTTTCCACCTTTGATTGTTTCAAGCATTGGTGCACACACATGACTAAATTTTTTGATGAACTTCCTATAGAATGTTGCAAGCCCATGGAAGCTCCTTACATCACCTTGATTCTTTGGTGGAGGCCAATTAATGATTGCATCTACCTTCTTAAGATCCATCTTGAGGGTACCTTGTGAGATCACAAAACCTAGGAACACAAGTTCCTTCCTCATAAACATGCATTTTTCCAAGTTGATTACCAACTTGTGTTGATGGAGTCTTCTTAGTACCTATTCCACATGATCAAGATGGTCTTCCTTGCTATGAATAAATATTAGTATGTCATCAAGGTAAACAACAACAAATTTACCAATAAAATCTATGAATATCTCATTCATAAGCCTCATAAAAGTGCTAGGGGCATTGCTTAAACCAAAGGGCATTACTAACCATTCAAACAAACCTTTAGTAGTCTTGAATGTTGTTTTCCATTCATCTCCTAGCTTGATTATGATTTGATTATATCTAGACTTTAAGTCTATCTTGGTGAAGTAGCAAGCACCTCCTAGTTGATCCAATAGGTCCTCAATCCTTGGCATGGGGAATCTATACCTTATTGTGATTTTTTTTAGAGCCTTGTTATCAGTGCATAACCTCCATTTGCCATCCTTTTTAGGGGCCAAGACTGAAGGTACTGCACAAGGACTGAGACTCTTTTGAATGAGCCCTCTTTCCAACAATTCAGTGACCTATTTTGCAATCTCTGCATGTTGCAATGGTGTCATTTTGTATGGTGCCTTATTAGGTAGGGATGAGCCTAGGATGAGGGCTATTTGATGACTAATGTCCCTCATGGGAGGGAGGCTAGTGGGCAGGTTGCTAATAGTGACATCATTATATTTTTGCAGTAGTTTTATGGCTTCATTTGGTATGGGCTCCTTTTGATTAGACCTGATGTTATCTTTGGGTTTTGAGATTAAGACAAATGGCTCAATATCAAATTCTTTCAAGGTTTTTAACATCTCTTTTTCTGCCATGATAATCACAGTGGGTTCTTTTTCAAATTTTTTATCTGGTAGGGGCTTCATAGTGAAGGTCTTCCCATCTTTAGTGATGGAGTAGGTGTTATTCCTACAATGGTGTATGGCATCAACATCAAATTGCCAGGGCTTGCCTAGAAGAATGTGTGAGGCATCCATCTCAACCACATCACAAAGAACCTTGTCCCTAAAATCTGCAATTGAAAAGTCTGTCCATGCTTGCTCTATTACTAGAGTTTGTTGGCCTTTAGTTAACCATGAAATAGATAGGGGCAAGGGTGTGGCTTCTTAGGGAGGTTTAATTTCTAAACCATTTCACAAGATACAATATTTTTAGTTGAACCAGAATCTATAAGAAGATTGCATACCTTTCCATGACATTTGATCTTTGTCCTAAAGAGATTCTTTCTTTGTGGAGCCTTTTGGGTTTGTGGTACTTGAAGGAAGACCTGCCTCATCATTAGACATACTCCTTCCTCTGGTTCGAAGTCTCTAGCATCAACATTGTCTTCTTGTTTATCTTCTTAGACAAGTTGTGCTCTCCTCTCACCTCAGTTATTGTTATTCCTCTTCTCAGGGCAACTTCCTGCATGGTGTCCCATTTGGTTGCAATAGAAACATTTCAATGGTCCATTACTTCTTCCTAAATTTTTCCTTCCTCTATTGAAAGGTCTTCTTCCTCTATAGCTTCCTCTTGAATTAGAGTCACTATTTTCTTTATCTCCTTGGTTAGGGGTCCTGCTACTACTGTCACTACTTTGTCCCTTGTTCCAAGAGTTGATTTTGCCTCTAAAGTTCTTCCCACTATCATTATTCTTCCCTTTGCCAAAATCCTGCTTCCTCTTCCATTTTTCCTCTACCTTAAGTGCCATTTGATAGCACCTATTGACTGTGGTAGGGCAGTGTAGACTTAGTTCTTCTTGAATGGATACTTTCAAGCCACTCATGTACCTTGCTAATTTCTCTTCCTCATCTTCTGCCATATTGGTCTTCATACATAGCTTTAGGAACTCTTCAGTGTAAGAGCCTACATCCATGTCCTTTTGTTTCAGACTTTCTTCCTCCTATGGAGTTGTACCCCATAGTCCTCAGGTACGTATGTCTCTTTGATCAATTCTATCATCCTATCCCATGAATTGATCATATTCTTCCCATTCTTCACCCTCTCTGTTTGGATGAAGTTCCACCAAGTTAGGGCTGCTCCCTTTAACTTGGATCTTGCCACCTTTACCCTTTGTTTTTCAGGGATGTCCTCACATTCAAAGAATGTTTTCAAAACCTCTATCCAATCCAAGGCTATATCAACATTCATCTTGCCATTGAAGACCAACAAATCTATCTTCTCCTCCATGGTTCTCCTTCCCATGGATTTCAAGGCATCTATGAAAGGCCTTTGGTCTGCAGGGATATGTTGGTCAGCATCATCCTCCTCTTCTTCACTGCCTTCTTCATTTTCAAACCCATCTTCTTTGTCCTTGTCAACAAACTTCTTCTCAAGTTCTTGAAGCCTCTTAGTTAAGGCTTTAATTGCAGCCTTCTGCTCTCTCACCATCTTTTCCAACTCACTATTTGTGACCCTTGTAGGGATCTCCTCATTCTTAGGATCAGACATAGCTCTGATACCACTTGATGCAGCAGTGGCAAGCGGAAGCCTTCAAATAGTGAGCAATTGGTAAGTTTTCAATCCCTCAACACCCAAGGTGAAAGGGTCAACTACTAAATACCTATCATAGGTATAACAAAGGGACTTAGGGAAGGTTATCACAACCCTACTATGCAAGGTAACCTACTCACTAGGCTTACCAATGTCCTAAGCACCCAAGCACAAAAGTTCACCAAGAGATCTCTTCAACAAAAAGAGTGAAAACCCCATGAAATGGTGATGCAGGAGCATCCTAGGTGTAAGAGCAATCTTGCATCACCAAAAAATATTTCTGGTTTTGTTTTCAATAAGGGCTACCTTGTGCAGAGCTGCTATTTCTGGAAAGTTGCTATTTTTAGTAATTTTTTGTTCATGCTCAGAATGTTCTATTTTCTTCCTTGGAGGTTCATTTTGGTCATATCAGCTTGCCAGTAAAGTTTCATTAATAGATCAAGTCTATCTTTGTAGATATTGAAGATTTTCAGTATTGGCAGCAGGGTACAAAAACTTCGAGCTCAGTTTTGAAGGCTTTAGAGGCCCTGGATGAGGTCAAAAATTTAGGTGACAAGTGCTTGTGCCAATCATGCCTATAGAGCGCTTCGTGGCATTTTTGAAATGGGGTTATAATAGTCAATCAGGTCAACGGGTGATGACTTATGGTCTCCGAAAGTCAGGTCACCTGAAATGGCAAAAAATGATTTTCCTTCAAAATTTCTGTTTGGGTTTCAAAAGCTATTTTGAGCTGACTTTGATGTAACAAATTGTAAAATAAAATAATTCTAAGTTTGGTCGACCCTTTTTGGCTTGAATTTTAGAACCTTCCTAGGTGGTGGAAAATTGCCTATATATGGGAGGCTGTAGTGTTGTCTTAGGTAGTTGGGAGTAGTTCAAAGTAGTCTGGGTAATAATTTGAGGCTTTGTCCTATAGAATATTGTAAGGGAAAATGCCCATGTGGCTTTGCATATTGTAATTCTGAAATTTGTATTGATTAATTGCCAAATTAAATCTTCATAGCCTACCACCTACCTATAAGGGCTTATGTAGGCACTCCCAATGGTTACATAACTTGTTTGAACCAACTAGCCATTTGGGAGTTGTGTTAAGCATGTTTGACAACTTTTAAGAAGTTGCTCGAAAGTTGCTTGACAACTTTTAGAGCAACTTTTGCCTAATTTGCAAAATTGCAAATCTAATAACCAAACTTGGTCCTAGCACTAAGCTAATGATCCAACATGGATCTAAAACCTTAAAACATGAAAAAGCCTAAGATCCTATGATTTTTAGGCCTATTGACCATTTGGACCATAGTTAGCTAGGGGCTTATAATTGTACCAATTGTGGAACTAGGCCTTACAACTTGGTCTAGGTGCTTGACTAAACTAAGTAGAGAGTTTAGGACTCTTAGGTGCATTGTTTGATGAGTTTAGAGTAGGTGCTCCTGCACCACTTTTACTTAAAGGTCCTATTCAAATAGTACATTATACCATATATATTAAACCAAAAAAATACATATAAATTTTTAAAAAAATTTTTAAGACTTTACTTAAAGTCTTACCTTTCAAATAATATTATCTTCCTCAAACGTTAATTATATTTTATACTGAATATGGTTAACTACAATCGTACAACCATCAAATGTAGATGTAATGCCTTTTACAAAATATAAGATACAATCCCAATTGAAAATATAAGATACCATCAGGGGGAGACATCATGTTCACTTTCTAGACGGATGTGGTCATAAATTTAATAGGAAATAGAAGTGTAATGTGTTATGACAAGAAGCATTTGTCTTTTGAATAAGCAATCTTTATGTACAGAAGTTTTTTTTTATTAATTGAAGTACACATCATGGACCAACCATTTTGTCTCGCTCGATGTGTCTCTCTCCCAAAATGCTTGTTTTTCTAGTTAAAGTACAAGTCATTGCCCCAGGACTTTTGAGTGATTGTTACATAATATGTGACAGGAACGGTGTTGAGGACTTATTTATGTTTAGACAAATGCTGCTTCTTTAGACAAATGCTTCTTGTCATAACACATTGCACATAACACATTACACTTACATGCATGTTTTTGGAGGAACAGGGGAAGCAGAGAATGATTACGCATTTGCCATCCTTAGTTTGATCACATAATAAAATATAATAGTTTGATAACTTCTGATCTAGGAATAAAATATAAAATGAAATATAATAACTTTGATAACTTCCCCTGTTACTTTCAAGCAATAAACTATGAATTGTAATATCACGAAGAGTTCATTTGGTTACTTTCAATTGCAATTTCATTTGGTCAGTTTGCCAGAAAAATGTGAGTTCAAGTCAGACTTTAAATTTCTATTGGGATGGTATCAGAGAAAGTCTTACATCATGTTTACTATTGGGATTTTAAAAGTCAGACTTTTAACAGGAATTTGGGTTTAGATTTTTTAATGGAGTAGTTATAAGACACTATTAGAGGGATACCTACATTTCTTCAAGAATATTATATTATATTATAATATTATGAACAGGAATTTCTATTGGGATGGTATCTTATATTTTGAACAGGAATTTCTATCCCAATAGCAATTCCTGTTCAAAATATAAGATACCATCCCAATAGAAATTCCTGTTCATAATATTATAATATAATATAATATTCAGTATCTTCTATTGGGATTTTAAAAGTCAAACTTTTAACAGGAATTTTGAACAGGAATTTCTATTAGGATTTTAAAAATCAGACTTTTAAAATAAGTCATAATCTTCAACACCGTCTGTCACATAATATATAATCAATTGAGTTCATGGTTTGTCTATTTTGCACTATTCTCATTTTAAAGTCTAAATTAATCTGGTATCTATATTCGATAGTGGATATGAATTCAGTTAAATAAATAAAATATAATAGTTGTATTTAAGCAAAATAAATTCTAAAATATTATAGATCTAGATTTTTTTTGAAGTTTTAATGCAGCGTGTCTCCATTCAATGGTTGTATGATTGTAGTTAACCATATTCAGTTGGGAACAAGTATTCCATTAATATTTCTGCTACTTTAGCTGTTTCTTTGGAGGAACACTTGTGTTTTTTTAATAATAATACGCTTATCAGAAAATAAAATAAAATTTGATCTCCTATTTTGGCCTACTTTTTAAGCAAAGCTTCGTTAGAATCCTATGTTGACACATCAGATTCATGTTATGCATATCTACGAAGTACAAACTATGAGGTTGTGGGTTCAAATTTAAATACCATCTTCTTCATATGTACTTGATAGTGATGCCTGAAATTTTGGATGAAAATAGCAAAACGATTGCGCAACAGTCGAAACAATTCATCCGTGCAAAACTAAACTCATCTTGAATTTTTCAAAAGCTACACAAATTATTCTTAATCGTATCAAACCCATTCAAAGCTAAAACTAGGGGACCATAAATTCAAAAGTATCCCCAAAGCTTGTAGATCACTGTCAAGGAGCATTCATTAACCCTAACAATTCCATGAAAAATTATACGAATAGATCCGATACCTAAACAAATTATCTACCCACAAAATAAAATTTCTATCAAAAATAAAATTAAACTTGTAGTTCTGACCGAGAAGTAGCATTTAGATGAAGGCACCCACACCCAGAGATTGGAGCTCCCCGTGTAAAAAATAACGATAAAGTTCTGAGATAGGGTTCCAATCCCGATCTCCCCGTAATATTGAGCATCTAAATAATTCTTCAAAGATAAATAATCATGAGCATAGGACTCTAACTTTGGATTCTCTCGAAGGCCTAATTTAATCATTCTCCATTACCATAAACTTTACCTTAATTATGTTCTATTGCCATAAAATTTACTCTCAACCTTATCAGGTACATTAAAGATAATCATAACATAATCTCGATCCTAATCCTACACAAGTTAATAAATCAAATTGTAAAGACAACCCTACCCATAATCATGACATAAACCAAACCAATTATCCGAACTCTAATAGTAATAAAGACCCCAACTCTAACCATATACTAACCTATTCCTAAATTTAACATCAATGGTATGCTTAACCCTAACCCTAATCAAAATCCTAACCCAAACCCCAAGAGTAACCATGATGTAACCCTTACCTTAACCATGTTTCTTACACTAAACATTTGGCAGGCTATTTAATCATGCTCCATTACCATAAACTTTAGTGTCAACCTTATCAGAAACATTAAACATAATCATAACATAATCCTAATCCCAATCCTACACAAGTTAATAACTCAAACTATAAAGACAACCCTACCTATAATCATGACATAAACCAAAACATTATCCTAACTCTAATGGACTCCAACTCTAACCATATACTAACCTATTCCTAAATTTAACCTCAATGGCAAGCTTAACCCTAACCCTAGGAGAAACCATGATGTAACCCTTACCTTCACCATATTTCTTACACTAAACCATATTTACAACCCTAACCCCAACTGAAATATTAAACCCTAATTCTAAACAAGATCAATGATTAATGATTACATAGGGATTAATGATTACAAAGTACAAGCATAATCACCTCCATGATTTCCTCAACAAATGGTAAACAAAATATGAATATAATCCAAAACATTTTACCTCAGCGATTGTACCTTAACAAACACATATGTCAATTTTGGCTTTCTCGATAATCGATATCTCTTGCACTCAACATTCACTGTTCCTTATACTCTGGCACTCAGCATCATCTTCTTTTCATAGCTCGACAAAATCTTACTCAGCTAATACAAAAGTACTCGATGACCATAGGTTTACTCGGCAATGACTACTGCTCGGTAAATATGCATTATATGACATGGCCTATACATGATGACTTGGTTGCAGTGATGACCGACCAACATTGCCTAGATAATGACTAAGTGTATGCTACTAAGAGACAACAAAACTATAGGGATCTACAATATCCCCCTTTGACATTAGTGGAAAAAACACTTTGTCATGACATTTACAATACATTTATATAGAGTACTTAGTATTAACAGAATACTCCCCCTAAGATATATACATATACAAAACTGAGTATATCATACCATTCTGCTTCAGCTTCTGCCCTTTGATTTTGGTACTTCCCTATGTGCCATGATATGTCATTTACTTGTTTCCCCCTTGTTTTTGGCACTTATGATTTCTTTGTTAGTAGGGAGCATGCAATATTGTGAAGCATCATAACCATATGCAATGCAGATTCCCAACTGGATGTTGCAACTTTCAGAACCTCTGATTGTACTTCTAGCTCGACAACTAGGTTGACTAGGCTCTCGGTAGTAGAAAGATGAGGATCTTTCTATATTAATTCCTTAGCCTTTGCTAACTCTCTTTGAATGACGTCTAGATGAGGTGTCATCATTATTTGAATAGAGAGTAGATGA
The DNA here is from genome assembly GCA_027943335.1 of Chamaecyparis obtusa. NCBI lineage: Eukaryota > Viridiplantae > Streptophyta > Pinopsida > Cupressales > Cupressaceae > Chamaecyparis > Chamaecyparis obtusa. The sequence goes on from BSBK01008958.1 coordinate 123,223, forward strand.
TCCCTTATCTTACCATCATTAGCCATTAACTCAGCTATCCTCCCTTGACTATGTAGAAGTTTGGCATAGTGTTTGGAACTAAAACTTGCATCCAAACCCGATGATTGACTAGTAGCCTTTATTTCTTGCTGTATTTTATCTACCAGTACCTAGTTATCCTTGGTAAACTCTTCTACATTGCATAGCTTTGTGTACAAAGATTGTGTATTAAGTACAACTCCTTCTGATTCTGATATTTCGCTAGAAAGTGCTACCTGCTTCACTGCTATCTCGATACAGACCTTATTCAGTACCTTTGTCTCAAATTTCCTTTCTGGTCACTGCAACAACTTATCGTTTGCTTCGCTTTCTTTATTTGTCACTTTCTTGACTATGTGGACAAGTTGTTCCAGTATGGGGTCAAAGTCATTAACATCAGACATGTCAAAATCGTCGATGAATATACCTTTTATCTCATGTAGAACTTGCTTTTGTTGATGTTCCCTTCTCAATTCTTCTTGCCTTCTTTTCCTCTTCAGTAGATCTTGTAATAGGGTGGCTGCAAGAAGTTGAGTCTCACTTTTGGGCAAAAAGTGGAAGTGTTTTCCCTTGTTTTCAAATTTCCTGTCAATTGATATCTAAATTTGAGACACTTAGAGATTGAATCTCAAAACAATTTAGTAATAGAAAATGTAGCTTTCAGAGTCTACTTTTCAAATATATAATTTATTTAAATACCCACATGGTAAAAATTGCTTTTTAGTAGAAATGTTTAAAAGCCATGGCTTCAAAATGTCTTTTTCAGGACCATACCATAACCGTGTATAGACACCATATTTTGACTTAAATAAATGAATTTTTGCAAATCCTTTTGGGGAAATATACCTAAGACACCAAATATTTGTCAGCATATTTTTCCATATTTTTTTATTGAATCTATTTTTTTTATTAATCTTTAATTGACTATAAAATACGTTTTCAAAACCTCTAGTGTACGGATACCATAATTTGATGAGAATTTCATATTTTTTCAAAATTGTTTTTTTTTATCTTCAAAAAAATTGTATCTAGATTGGTCTCATATAATTTATTTTCCAAGAAACCTAAAAATGAAAAAGTTATTAACGTTTTAGTGAATCTCACTATTTTACGTTTAGGTACCACTTTTAACTAATAAATAATGCAAAAATAGTAAAAATAATCACATCACTATGAAATTTACATTTTTGAAATCAAGATAGTGAGAGCTCTAATGGGTTTTTTTTCGTAAAATGATACGATCGAGAAAATGATACGATCGGGAAAGCCCTCAAAAAATTATGGGAAGGCAGAAATCTGGTATTCTAGTGCCTTAACCAAATTTTTTGAGGTCAAGGCATAGGATTGGTTCTACCAAGCCTAAACCAAACCTAATTTGGAACAAAATTTGAGGCGGATGTGTGCTTCCTGCTCATGTATTAAGAAATGAGTGCCCATTTTAAAAAAAAATCAAAGTGTTAAAATGTATTTTTAATTCTAAAAAAAATAAAAAATTAGAAATGAGCACCTATTTTTTGAATTAAAAAACGGGCACCCATTTTCAATTTAAAAACAAGTGCCCATTTTTTGAATTTAGGATCGGCTGTCGGAACCTAAAATGGGCGCCCGTTTTGAGAGACATCTCTCATTTCTACAAGACTTTCACAAAATTGTCCCCCAACTCCAAACTCTTACCCAATATCTATATCTGTTCATAGGATAAGTTATTTGTGTCCTATTTTGGAATCACAATAACTTCATCAATTGTCACCTCAGGTGTAGAAAATTTTCCTTTCTTTTTTTTGCCTTCTTCCTTGGTGTACTTCCACTTGACATCTGTACAAGAGCTTTTATTGCCTCTTGCTCCATAGGCTCTTGGATGTCAATATCTTTTTATTTCACTTCTTTTCCCTTATCCTCCACATGAGGATTTACAATCACTAGTGTAGACTGATCTACATTTTCCTTATGTGACTCCTCGGTAGATGTAGACGGAAGTGCTACTGTCGACTGATCCTGTTCATTGGTAGTGCTAATACCGGCTAACATGTCAACTGTAATAATTTGAGGATTGACAGGGGTAGTTTTGACAGTTGATGTAGCATCAATTTTTGGATAATCCATTACTTGTAGGAGCACAGTGTTACTGCCCAGCAAAGATGTATCATGTGCTACCTCGGCTTGTATGTCTTCCTTAGTCAATACCTAATTTTTCACTGGGGTATCCTTGGTGATGTCAACAATAGTTACCTCAGGTAACTCCTAACATTTCTCTTCCTTGGGAGCTTCCTTCTCCTAAATTTGTGAATCATTTGCATCTCCTTTATTATCTAACTCAACACCCTTAGATGTGCTAGCTTCCTATTGTGCACTTTTATCAATTAACAAACCAAAAACAATCTTCCAAATCCTAAGACTTTCCTGAACAACATCCTCAACCTTGTGTTAAAGGATAGAGTAAGCTCATTTCTTAGGATCAAACCTATTCTTGTACCGTTCTATAACTGAATGAATACTAGCAGGGGATAGTTTTGGTGCAACCTTAGCTAAAGTGCTCTCCCTTATCTACTTCTCAGTCATTAGGGGAAATTCCCATTTCTATGCAACTCTCTCATATAGCTCATTAGGGATCAACTTCCCCATTTGTATTGGTATCATCTTGAAAATGCAGAGAATCTCAAGTATAGCTTCTTCAATTTTTTCCTTATCTCCTATACTCATGCTCTCAAATCTTATTTGTTTCAGACCTTCAAGTCTAGTAGAGTTCTTGATGGTGTGGCATATTTCATCCATGCTTGGTGTTTTACTCTGTTTTAGGTTATGAAAAATGAGAGGAAGAGGTCGATGTTATTGATTGGAGAACCTAAGCAGAAGGTTGCATGAAGAATTGTCAAGAGCTTAATAGAGTTGAGGTGATTTCTTGAAGGGATTTCTGAGAAGATCAGAGATGGAGATGACAATGAAGGACAATTAGTAAATTAACATGTGAGCTTATTGGATCTTTATTTGAAAAGTGAATTGTATATCTCAAATCATAACCTACTCTTACTTTCTAAGCATTGTATTAGTCTAAATCCTTTTATCAAGGTGACATTGTAATGGGATGTTTTTAAGCCCTCTAACCAGGCCACTCCTAACAGGGTGATTAAATCCTTTAACATGGTCACACCTAATAGTGTGTATTATAACCTTTAACAAGGTTGGATCCTCACAGAGCTCACTTCAGAAGAGTGAAAATTTGATAGCATGTTACTAGTGGTTTTTCCCAAATTGGGTTTCCACGTTAAATCTCGGTGTCATACTTGTGTGAATCTTATTTGATGTGAATGTTGTTAAGAGATTTACAATCTGCAACTTGATTACTTTTGGATAGCGGACTGCAATTTTATGTTACTGAGTTGATTGCTGAATAGATGTAAGTGTGTTAAAGTGTTGAAAAGTTTAATTGGTACATCTGGACCTAAGGATAACTGATTCACCCCCCCTCTCAGTTATTCTAAAATCATTCTAACAGTTTGAATTGTCTTGTACACCTATTATCAACTTTGAACCGTTGATGTTTTTTTTAAGCTCTTCTTATTCATATAAGGAACACGTTCGGTGTAATTAATATTTGAGGAAGATAATATTATTTCAAAGGTAAGACTTTAAGTAAAGTTTTAAATATTTTAATAATTATTTATATGTATTTTTTTTGTCTATATATTTTGTTTTCCTATAATAAGATAGAATTTAATATTTGAAGAGGACCTTTAAGTAAAATTGTTCTTAAAAAAATCACTTGTATTCTTATTAATAAATACACTCTTAAATTAAATGATTTAAAATCATTATGTGAATTAATTTTTTTTCTTATAGTTCTAAAATTAATTAGTAAGAATATATAGTGAGGATCATCTATTAAAATAAGAAGAAACTATCTAAAGAAGGTATACTACTAAAAATATAAAGTAAAAAATTATCAAAAAATCTCATTTAATGAAGAAGGTTCCTTTTCTGCATGGGATGCAGAAATGCGTCAAAAATTGTCTAAATTAATTAATCCACCAATGATATGATCTAAGAAAACTATTAATAAAAATGCTAGGGATAACCTTAACTTTGATGGCACCTCTCGAGCTAACCATGGCCCAGCTGGATTAGGATGTATTATTCATTTTGATAAAGGTATGTTCTTAGAAAAATTGGCTAAACCCCTGGAGTGTTGTCTAATAATCTTGCTGAACTAGAAGCCTTGATAGAAGGTCTTATCCTTTGTCTGGACATGGGTGTTAGAAAGTTAGTCATTGAAGGTGACTCTCAGATTATTGTAAATTCTCTAAGAAAAAGAAGCACCCCAAAATGGAAACTATTTGCTAAATTAGAATATGCTTTAGTGGCTTTAGATAAATTTGAAGAAACAAGTATAAATCACATATATTGTGAGGGAAATAGAGAATCAAACTCTTAGCTAATAAAGGAGTAGATGGGGAGCATATCTTACAAAGATAAAGTGGTCTAAACTTAAGGATTTTATGATAACCTCTCCCCTAGTTTAATTTCCATTATTCATAATAGTCAATCATCATTAATCTCTTAGTAAGGTCTAACAATCTTTTTTTTTTCTCTTAGTTGTGTGTTAGTACTAGTCATTATTTCACATTAATTACAAGGAAGATTATATGACATCATGCCAAAACTATTTTAATAAGGTATGATTCACAGTTAAGCTCTGTATTCTCACTACTAATAATATTGTACTTTGATACTTTGGTGTTAGTTAAAATACTTGGTTATGATAGTTTATTTTTCTTCGTACATTACAAACATGTGATTTATGATTCTAGGATATAGATCACTGAATTCGAAAGTTCTAAAATCTTGAGTTGGTCTTATATAGACTTTTCTCACACTTTTGCACATGGAAAGGATAGTAAGCAAGCTAAGCACTCTCCTTTAAAGGTCTTTCTCCTCTTTTGAGATTGAGGTGTAAAAAACCTGGTAAGCTATGGATTCAATAATAAGAATGAGAGTTAGAAAACATGATATGGCTTTTTGGGGGGCTATTACTGTTCAACTCTTAAACAAGATCATGCTATTGAATGATGGATTGGCGTCTAGAGTTGTATTAAGGATTGCAGGTAAGGACTTATCCCAGCTTATGGATAGGCCAAAGCTAAATGAAAATATTGTACCAATGTTTGTTGGAACACTACTTCACATTGACAAAGACACAGGAGCTATTTTTGATCTATATCACAACCTTTTCAAGTGTTTTCTATTAACTGAGGTAGATTTTGTTTTGGACAACATAGATAATAATCTCTGTATTCCTAAGAGTAGTGAATACGGTATCCTAAATTGACCTTTTTGGGTCTATCCTATTATGACTATTGAAAATTTCCCAAGTTTCTTTGAAATATTCCCAACCATTCACCGAAATTGGTGGTTCCTGTTAAGTATCACCCACACTCGTAACAAGGCTAAATGGAAATGTATTATCTGGTTCCTAGAAGAATATAAAGTTGATGCGGTGGAGAGACACCAAATTGATGGAGAAGAGGCTTCCTCTTTGGGTTAGGAAATAATATCTGTCAATTCTCTATGTTACAGATATTATAAATACTCTCATCTTTTTGTAGTTTAATATTACAAAGACGTGGTAAACCTTTTGATATGTGAAGAAAAGCCTCTCGTAGAATCTTGGTCTTCTATAGATAGTATATAATAGTACATTATCTTTATGTATAAATGGACATATTAATATAAGCTTCTGGCAAGTTAGAAAATTTAATATCCCTCATTGCAAGTCATTTCACAGGTTCTCTCTTATTAGACGAACTAGAAATGTAAGCAATGCGTGTTTATTTTTTTAGCTAAATGGCAGTAAGGGTCTCTCTTTATATCATTGTCATGCATAATCATGTCTCTATTAGGTTACTTCCTCCTCAAATTAGATTTTTGGGAATTCCTTGGGTTCCCCCCCCCTTTTTTTTTCTTTGTTTCCCCTTTAGATGTTCTGTCGTTGTGCTTAATTTTATGCCCTCTCTATTTAGCTAACTTATTCCTTTCCTAGGTTTGAGCACATCCTTTGATTTAGGTCATTTGTTTTTCTACTTAAGTTTCTTTTTCAGGACTCCTTTGTTTAGCTTGTTCGGGTTTTTAGGTATTTCTCTCATGTTTGTTTCATGTCTATCCTCCTGTTGTTACTTCTTCCCCAACTTACTCTTTCTAGCATTTCAATCCTGCAAAGACTAATAGTAATTAAGGACTTATTTATTTTGGCATAGTAAAGTTTCTAAAATAGATTTATTCTTGCTTATAATGGTATATTGAACATATAGTTTGCTTAATAATTTTTGAAAAATTATTAGGTTTTCCACTTATCTTTGGTATTAATAGTTAATCTTATATTGGTAAAAAAATTTAGATCATTTTGTTGGAAATCTATTGGGAAATGTGATGCTGAGAGGGGGGGGGGAGCATGAATCAGATATCACCTATTAATCCATTTTACATTACAAAATACTTGCATAGCATTATCACAAACTTCATTAATATAATGAAACTAATAAACTAAACATCATTCATGAAAGTACTCATAACACAGTAATATTGGTTACCTAGAAACCCTTGAAAGGTAAAATTGGGGTGGGGATGACACCCACAAATCTTCACTATTGTAGTACAAAGTTTTCCTGTTAGGGCTACAAATCTGATCAAAAAATATGATCTACCCTATGAGGGGTCTACCCTGTTAAGAGCTAAAATACTTATACAATCTACCTTGTAAAAGGATTTAAAACTTACAACTAAGTAAGCACTTGGTTAAGAGATTACATAAGGTCTATTAAAACCACTCTGTTAATAGATTTACCCTGATACACTTGTTAGAATTTCTCAATACCTGATCCTTTAGTTTGCACTGTATACTGATTATAGATCTTCTCCTTCCAGTATTGATTTGATCTTATCTATCAAGTTTATCTTTATTCTATCCCTCACTTCTTTACTTTGTTTCACTCGGTCACTGAAATCTATTTGAATACTTCACTAGTCAGAAGATATTCCCTCTTCTCTTTCACATCCACACTCACATTAGGGTTCAGATCTTATCTTATATAGACAACTAGGTTCATTCAAGATTTGAGATCTACGATCTAGATTAACTCATTTTTCCGCTTAGCCTTTCCTTAATTCTGATTGGCTCGAAGTATTGCATAGGGATTAATGATTATAAAGTACAAGCATAATCACCTCCATGATTTCCTCAACAAATGGTAAAAAAAATATGAATATAATCCAAAACATTTTACCTTAGTGATTGTACCTTAACAAACACATATGTCAATTCTGGCTTTCTCAGCAATCGATATCTCTTACACTCGGCATTCACTATTCCTTATACTCTGGCACTCAGCATTGTCTTCTTTTCATAACTTGACAAAATCTTACTCGGCTAATACAAAAGTACTCGATGACCATAGGTTTACTCGACAATGAATACTGCTTGGTAAATATGCATTATATGACTTGGCCTATACATGATGACTCGGTTGTAGTGATGACCGACCAACATTGCCTAGATAATGACTAAGTGTATGATACTAATAGACAACAAAACTATAGGGATCTACAATCTCCCCCTTTGACCTTAGTGGAAAAAACACTTTGTCATGACATTTACAATACATTTATATAGAGTACTTAGTATTAATAGAATACTCCCCCTAAGATATATACATATACAAAACTGAGTATATCATACCATTCTGCTTCAGCTTTTGCCCTTTGCTTCTAGTACCTCCCTATGTGCCATGATATGTCATTTACTTGTTTCCCACTTATTTTTGGCACTTATGGTTTCTTTGTTAGTAGGGAGCGTGCAATATTGTGAAGCATCATAACCATATACAATGCAAATTCCCAACCAGATGTTGTAGCTTTCAGAACCTTTGATTGTACTTCTAGCTCGACAGCTAGGTTGACTAGGCTCTCGATAGTAGAAAGATGAGGATCTTTCTATATTAGTTTCTTAGCCTTTGCTAACTCTCTTTGAATGACCTCTAGATGAGGTGTTAGCATTATTTGAATAGAGAGTAGATGATCCCTTATCTTACCATCATTAGCCATTAACTCAGATATCCTCCCTTGACTATGTAGAAGTTTGGCATAGTGTTTGGAACTAAAACTTGCATCCAAACCCAATGATTTACTAGTAGCCTTTATTTCTTGCTGTATTTTATCTACCAGTACCTAGTTATCCTTGGTAAGCTCTTCTACATTGCATAGCTTCATGTACAAAGATTGTGTATTGAGTACAACTCCTTTTGATTTTGATATTTCTCTAGAAAGTGCTACTTGCTTCACTTCTATCTCGATAGAGACCTTATTCAGTACCTTTGTCTCAAATTTCCTTTCTGGTCACTGCTACAACTTATCATTTGCTTCACTTTTTTTATTTGTCACTTTCTTGACTATGTGGACAAGTTGTTCCAGTATGGGGTCAGAGTCATTAACATCAGACATGTCAAAAGCATCGATGAATATACCTTTTATCTCATGCAGAACTTGCTTTTGTTGATGTTCCCTTCTCAATTCTTCTTGCCTTCTTTTCCTCCTCAATAGATCTTGTAATAGGGTGGCTGCAAGAAGTTGAGTCCCACTTTTGGGCAAAAAGTGGAAGTGTTTTCTCTTTTTTTCAAATTTCCTATCAATTGATGTCTAAATTTGAGACACTTAGAGATTGAATCTCAAAAAAATTTACTGATAGAAAATGTAGCTCTCAGAGTCTACTTTTCAAATATGTAATTTATTTAAATACCCACATGGTATAAATTGCTTTTTACTAGAAATGTTTAAAAACCATGTTTTCAAAATGCCTATTTCAAGACCATACCATAACCATGTACGGACACCATATTTTGACTTAAATAAATGAATTTTTGCAAATCTTTCTAGGGAAAAATACCTAAGACACCAAATATTGGTCAACATATTTTTCCTTATTTTTTTATTGAATCTATTTTTTTATTAATTTTTAATTGACTATAAAATACGTTTTCAAAACCTCTGGTGTACGAACACCATAATTTGATGAGAATTTCATATTTTTTCAAAATTCTTTTTTTTTTTATCCTCAAAAGAATTGTATTTAGATTGGTCTCATATAATTTATTTTCTAAAAAACCTAAAAATGAAAAATTTATTAATGTTTTAGTGAATCTCACTATTTTATGTTTAGGTACCACTTTTAACTAATAAATAATGCAAAAATAGTAAAAATAATCACATCACTATGAAATTTACATTTTTGAAATCAGGACAGTGAGAGCTCTAATAGGTTTTTTTCGTAAAATGATATGATTGGGAAGGCCCTCAAAAAATTATGGTAAGGCAGAAATCTGGTATTCCAGTGTCTTAACCAAATTTTTGGAGGTCAAGGCATAGGATTGGTTCTACCAAGCCTAAACCAAACCAAATTTGGAACAAATTTTGAGGTGGATGTGTGCTTCCCGCTCATGTATTAAGAAATGGGCGCCCATTTTTTGAATTCAAAAAGTGGGCCCCCATTTCAAAAAAAAAAATCAAAGTGTTAAAATGTATTTTTAATTCTAAAAAAATAAAAAAAAAATTTAGAAACGGGCACCCATTTTTTGAATTTAAAAACAGGCACCCATTTTAAATTAAAAAATGGGTGCCCTTTTTTGAATTTAGGATCGGGCGCCCGAACCTAAAACAAGCACCCATTTCGAGTGACATCTCTCATTTCTACAAGACTTCCAAAAAATTGTCCCCCAACTCCAAACTCTTACCCAATATCTATATCTGTTCATAGGAAAAGTTATTTGTGTCCTATTTTGGAATCACAATAACTTCATCAATTGTCACCTCAGGTGTAGAAATTTTCCCTTTCTTTTTTTTGCCTTCTTCTTCAGTGTACTTCCACTCGACATCTATATAAGAGCTTTTATTGCCTCTTGCTCCATAGGCTCTTGGATGTTAATATCTTTTTCTTTCTCTTCTTTTCCCTTATCCTCCACATGAGGATTTACTATCACTAATGTAGACTGATCTACTTTTTCCTTATGTGACTCCTCAGCAGATGTAGATGGAAGTGCTATTGTCGACTGATCCTATTCATTGGTAGTGCAAATACCAGCTAACATGTCAACTATAATAATTTGAGGATTGACAGGGGTGGTTTTGACAGTTGATGTAGCATCGATTTTTGGATAATCCATGACTTGTAAGAGCACAATGTTACTACTCAGCAAAGATGTATCATGTGCTACCTCAGCTTGTATGTCTTCCTCAGTCAATACCTAATTTTTCACTGGGGTATCCTTAGTGATGTCAACAATAGTTACCTCAGGTAACTCCTGACATTTCTCTTCCTTAGGAGCTTCCTTCTCTTGAATTTGTGAATCATTTGGATCTCCTTTATTATCTAACTTGACACTCTTAGATGTGCTAGCTTCTTGTTGTGCACTTTTATCAATTAACAAACCAAAAACAATCTTCCAAGTCCTAAGACTTTCCTAAACAACATCCTCAACCTTTTGTTAAAGGATAGAGTAAGCTCATTTCTTAGGATCAAATCTATTCTTGTACCATTCTATAACTTCTTGAATACTAGCAAGGGATAGTTCTGGTGCAACTTGAGCTAAAATGCTCTCCCTTATCTACTTCTCGATCATTAGGGAAAATTCCCATTTCTATGAAAATCTCTCATATAGCTCATTAGGGATCAACTTCCCCATTTGTATTGGTATCATCTTGAAAATGTAGAGAATCTCAAGTATAGCTTCTTCAATTTTCTCCTTATCTCCTATACTCATGCTCTCAAATCTTATTTGTTTCAAACCTTCAAGTCTAGTAGAGTTCTTGATGGTGTGGCATATTTCATCCACGCTTGGTGTTTTACTCTGCACTTGTAACTTCTTCTTTACCTCCTCATCACTCTTTGTTTCCTCATCATCTTTCTCCAAAATAAGTTTCCTCCTAGGCTTCTTCCTTGACTAGCTTGGCACTACCCTAGGCTGAAAAACTCTCCTTTTCCTTGATACAGGGGTTTTCTTTTGTGGCTCGGTAGCTGCGGCTATAGAGACTACCCTTGTTATTAGCCTAAGAATAGGTGATGAAATAGCCTTAGGTTTTTGTATTTTCTTTCTTATGGGATCAACAACTACTAGCCTTTCTTCTCCACTACTTTGTCCTCTTCTTCACTTTCACTAGATTCACTTTCTTTATCTTCTCCTAGTCCTTGTGTTAGTTCAAGAGGTGCATCTACCTCTCTCTCTCTCTCTCTCCTATCATTTTCACTAGGTTCTTTACTATCTTTTTCCTCTTTCTCTCCATGGTAGAAGACTTCAATCCCATGGTTATTTTAGACTTAGCCTCCTCATATGTTCCAAAGTAGGGAGCCTTCTGATCAATTTCCTCAGCTAACAACATTGTGATAGCTTCTTTGGTCTCATCAATATTAACCTCATAAGGTAATGGCATTATCAATGATATCCTTAGTAAAATAGCTTGTGCATATGTGAAGTCAGTATATACTAAGAAACAGATGTCCTGATTGTACTTCTCAACTAAAGAAACAAGAATCCTACTTCTCTTCCTCATTTTATTCTTGAATTCAACAAAGTAATTTTCCATTACACCCTCAAAATTCTCTCCTATCTGACTTACAAATGCATTAATTTGAACTATGATTGGCCTGTTCTTATCCCAAATTACTCTACCAATAGTAGGAAAATACTTCTAAATGTAAAAGAATAGAAAGATGAGTAGGGAACCAAACTTACACATAGAATTCTTTTCTTTCTAGATAGAAATAAGGTTCTTGGCAAGTTGAGTCAGTTAGAGCTCGACGAGGTCATAGGTATGGTCCTTCTTGATGATTTTCCAAGCCTGGTCCATTGCCATACATGACACATTTTTCAACTAACTTGACTGATTAAATTTGTGATAAATTACTCTTATTTCAAAATCAATCTCTATATTAGTGATAGTGGAGATTGTCATTCTGTGCTTATTCCAGACTACTTGAGTGTTCACCTAAATCTCCTCCTTGCTTAAACATTTCATTGTTCTCTTACCAGATATTTTAGGGTATCGAGTTACCCGATGAATCATGTCTTTTGTTATCTAAACTAGTCCATCCTCTCGCCACAATTGCATGTCATGTACTCTACTCAGTACAATTTTTATCTAGTCTACTTTAAAATTTTGTGGAAAATCTAGGGCCTAAACTAACCCTTGCTCGACAACCTTCTGGTGTTCCAACTTCAACACCCTATTGCTACATAATTTATCGTATGCTTCCCTAATTTCATACTCTCCAATCTCTCCAATTTTGCACATGTAACACGACCTAATGTCATTTACCATCAAAACATTTCTGGAACCAATGATAGAGCACCATTAAGATCTTCCTTGATCATGCTCTCCAGAATGGCTTGAAACTTCTACGGCTTACACACTTTGTTCCTTACCAATTGGACATTGAAAACCTCCTTTCCTTGTTTCTTCATTGTAAAAGCTGAAGATGATGCCATTTTTTTTTCTCAACAACAAAAATTCTCAAAAATATTTTACTCGGTATGGTACCTTTTCTCAAGTGTTCAATAGATGATTTGCCAACGACACACTGAGAAGAATTTGAAATCACCCTTAAGCTCTAAACAAACAGGTTACATGCTCTTTGAATTGCTCAAAGAAATTCTCAATTCACTAGTGAAATGAAATGAATGGTAACATCCTACTTTATAGACTCCAAACGATCGAATTAGGGCTTCATAAATGTTTTGTACACATTCTAGGTGGAATACAACTATCTCAAAAATCTTATGTTAAGCTCAGCTAACACAAGCTCGGTTGACACAACCATTTAGGTATAGCTTGGTGTACATCACATCTCGTCTACCACAGGTGCCTGACATACATTGATAACTCGATAATTTCTAACTCAAACACTGACGCTCGCCATAAAAAATGAATTGTTCTACTTTGCTCATATATGTCCTAATGCATCTCTATTAATGCAGATATGGACTTTTTATCAACATATGTTAGGAACTGATATGCAATAAAACTTTGTAAGACTCAGTTCCATACATACCTACTTTTCTTAGTTCAAAGTAGTGTGATCACCTGATCCATCGGATTGGGTAACCTCAGGTGCACTGGCTTCACTAGTGCTTCCTTCTTCTTTCTTCTTCCATGTTTTGTTCATTTGATTTCTCAGTTTCTCAATGATATCTTCATTCTTGTTTTGATCATTACTTGGCATGGGTGATCTACAATCTTTCTTTAGATGACATATCTTATTACATTTGTAGCATACCATACTTCCATTCATCCAACTTTTAGATTTCCCTCTGAAATGATTCTCCAGACAATTTTCTCCAATGTGCCCATATTTTCCATAGTAATGACAATTGTAACAAGTGTTATAATTGGGTAGTTGTATGAGTTACTCTTCATAGGTGACTTAGTTTGTTCATTTGATGACCATTTAGGTTTAGATCTACATTCAAATTCTCTATGTCCATACTTCTAACAATTGAAATAGTGTCCTTGAAATTTTGGTGAGTTAGGTGGATTGCTGACCTTAGACCTGCATTCTTGTGCCTGATGTCCAAATTTCTTACAGTTAAAACATTGTCCATTGAATTTAGGTTTAGGATCAGACTTACCATGTTTTCTTCTATAGATGTTAGCTGTATGTCCTGGCTTTCCATAGTGATGGCATGTAGGCTTGTTGTTCTTTGGTTTATCATTCCTTTGCTCTCCACTTTTTGATGATTCTCCTTCCTCAGTAGATGATGATTTCTCATTTAGTCCAAGTCCAGATCTATCGCTAGATCTTCTAAGTGACCTTAACAGTTCTTCAAAGTATCTTGCAACTTCATTAGGTTTGTTCATCCTTTCATTTATTTCCTTTTCAGATCTCAGTTCATTCCTTAGCTGATTATTTTCTGATCTTAGATTGGTGATTTCCACATCTTTCCTGCCCAATTCTTGATTAATCAATAGCAGTCGATTTACCATGTGTAGTTGATTATTAGTCAACCTTTGCATGTCACTTGTCCTTTCATCAAGTCTTATTGATATTTTTCTTTTGACTTCCTCTGACATTGTCTTGTCATCTTCAACTTTCCTTTTCTATTCAACTACTTCATAGAATCTGACAGACTGAATTTCTTGTTCTCTTTTCAAATTTCTAATGTCCTCATTTAGTATGTTATTTTTCTCTAGTAGCTCTTTTATGTCTTTGTTACTTTCTATAGAGTTTCCATTATCAAATAGTCTAGTAGTATCTTCTTCTTGATATTGTGATTCATTTTTCTGAATAGCAATTTCTCTTTGTCTGCTTAAGGACTTCTTTAGTTCTCCTCTGGCTGCTTCAAGTTGTTGTAATGTAAGCTGAACATCAATCTTTTGATTCTCTATAATTTTTACCAACTTGTAAACTTCCATCTCAAGATCTTTTTCTTCAAGTGGTTAGACTTTATGTAAGAAACCCTAATGCTTTGATACCAATTGTTGGAAATCTATTGGGAAATGTGATGCTGAGAGGGGGGTGAATTATATATCACCTATTAATCCATTTTACATTATATAAAAATTGCATATAATTATCACAAACATCATCAATGTAATGAAACTAATAAAATAAACATCATTCATGAAAGTACTCACAACACAGTAATTTTGGTTACCCAAAAACCCTTGAAAGGTAAAACTGGAGTGGGGATGACACCCAAAAATCTTCACTACTGCAGTATAAAGTTTTCCTGTTAGGGCTACAAATTTGATCACAAAATATGATCTACCCTATGAGGGGTTTTCCCTGTTACGAGCTAAAAGACTTATACAATCTACCTTGCAAAAGGATTTAAAACTTACAACTAAGTAAGAATTCAGTTAAGAGATTACATAAGGTCTGTTAAAACCACTCTGTTAAGAGATTTACCCTGATGCACTTATTAGAATGTCTCAGTACCTGATCCTTTAGTCTGTACTATATGCTGATTATAGATCTTCTCCTTCCAGTATTGATTTGATCTTATCTATCAAGTTTATCTATGTTTCATCCCTCACTTCTTTACCTTGTTTCACTCGGTCACTAAACTCTATCAAAATACTTCATTGGTCTGAAGATATTCCCTCTTCTCTTTTGCATCCACACTCACATTAGGGTTCAAATCTTATCTTATATAGACAACTGAGTTCACTCAAGATTTGAGATCTATGATCCAGATTAACACATTTTGTCTCTTAACCTTTCCTTAATTATGATTGGCTCCAAGTATTGCATAGGGATTAATGATTACAAAGTTGAAGTGTAATCACCTCCATGATTTCCTCAACAAACGGTAAACAAAATATGAATGTCGGCCAAAACATTTTACCTTGGTGATTGTGCCTTAACAAACACATGTCAATTCTGGCTTTCTTGACAATCGATATCTTTGGCACTCAGCATCCCTGTTCCTTATACTCTAGTTCTTAGCATTGTCTAATTTTCATAACTCGGTAGAAACTTACTCAGCTAATACAAAAGTACTCGTGACCATAAGTTTACTCAGTAGTGACTACTGCTTGATAAATATAAATTATATAACTTAGCCTATACATGATGACTCAGTTGCAGTGATGACGAACCAACATTTCCTTGATAATGACTAAGTGTATGAAAATAATAAACAACAAAACTATAGGGATCTACACATTTATCTCTTTATAATTATTCATCAAAGATAAATTTGAAGGTTTTAGTTTCTAGGGTAATAATCAATAACAAGTTAAAAACATTGTAACCTTTCTTTTAAGATCTTTCCTGTTAAAATTCTAAGTATTTGAAAAGAGAATTCTGATTTTATTTAAAAAAGAGAGAAATTTTAAAAGATTTCTAGGGACAAATAAAATAAATTCTAATATAAAATTAAATAGGCCTTATGGTTCAGAATGGAAGTTGAAGTGTCAGGATTGATGTAGTAGGTTAGAGGAATTGATCAACCAGTGGTTTTTTAGGCAGTCAAAGAGGTATCTGCTCTCCTTTTAAATAGGTTCTTCATGTATTTTTCTTCTACCCTTAGTTTGATGAAAGTGCATTATACGAACTATAATGTCTACTCCTATCAAATTAAAGGGCTCAAAGATTCAAGTAGCCTTTGATGGAGAGATTACCATCAAAAAATTAAAATCTGTAATGTTAAACAACCACTCTCTTATCCTTAGGGTTGTTTATCGTATTTTGGGTAATGAATTCCTTACCAATGAGGACCAATATTGGGTTAACTCAGAGATTCCAACTATGTTTATTGCCATGGCCATTTAGGTAGACCCCAAGAAATATGATATCGATAGAATATGTGCCTCTATTTTTAAATGAAAATTTATTGGAGGATTAGACTCAGTTATTCAAAACATCAGGGGGGACATTATGATGACAAGACCTAAAGTCTATGATATACCTATTCTCAATGGAAGACTCATCCCTTCCTCCTTGATTTTAGTCTCAGATGAAATTACTATGGTGATGTTTAGAGCTCCTATCATCAGAAGAAATTTTGACTTCTTATTTTTCTTTCTTCATGTTAGGGTCTCGAAGATAGCATAATAGTTCTATAATTATTGGCATGAAGATCATGTAGGAGGAGTCGACAAAGATGACTTCAACAACTCTAACAATGATTAATTAATAACATAAATCCTGGATGTTTCTAAGCCTAGAAGAGTAAAAAGAAGAAATGAGGAATCTCCCAAGACCCCTAGAATAATGGATGAAATATTTTGATAATCTGTAACTCTCCTTCTTTGGTTGTAATGCCTTAGGATGATAGGCTTCGTGGTTCTATAAATGTTTATTATGGTAATATTTGTTTTGTGTGTCATCCCTAACAATTCTCTATCGAGGTCTGTTAATATTTTTTTCATTTTGCCCCTTCTTTCTTTTGAGTTAGATTTATTAATCTAGTTTTCATCTAGATAATGACAAGACTATTTGCAGTAGTATCATGCAATATTGTAGAAAAGGAAAACAATGTCCTTAAAATCTTAATCATATTTGCAATTATTAGGCTCTAGAATAATAACAAAATGGAATAAATTGTTTAATTAACTTTGATAAACTTCGCTTAATCTCTGACAATATGTGAATTGTTTAATCAACGAAGCAATTTCTTTTAAAAACTAAATAAGTTTCTGAAAGATTAATAAAAGGCTCAAGTTGATAAACAGGGTGGAATATGATGATAATATGTACAACTATTGAATTAATATTAAGTATAAAGATAAAGGTTGAAAGTTGAATGTAATAATATTTTTTACCTAAGTAAGAGTAATATTTTCTAATAAAGATATTTTTTTTCTTACATTACCTATATTTCCTAATATTAAAAATATCTCAAACATATAAACAAGAAAAAATCACATATAGTTTTTGTAGTAACAATATGAAGTAATAACAAACCTGAAATATTCTTATCTTATTGTTGATAAATTAAAAAAAAAATAGGAGATTTTAGTAAACTCTATAAAATAAGCTTCTAAATTAAGGAATCTTTTTATCTAACCTAGAGAAGAGAATAGAAAATATATGCTTGTAGAGTAAGTAGTTGGTCTTCAGCCTTGTGTAGGAACATGTATAAACACTCTTGTAAAGGAAACATTGAATTAAAATGGCTCTTCAAATGTTTAGAATCAAGGGTAAACATCATTAGTTTCTTGTTGCAGACATTTCATTGGAATCTTATGAAAAAAGAAAAATAAGTAAATGAAGAACTTCGTTATTTCTTCTGCAATTTAATTTGTAAATGAAGGAATGCCTTCATAATTGTTTGTAAATGAAGGTCATCCTTCAAATTAAATATGTAAAAAATAATAAAAATGTTAGAATTGCAAGGAAGCAAAGGTGTGCGGAAATGCTTCCTACGCTAATCTTGAGAGGACAATTATGCAAATTTCAACTTAAATATTGCAAAGATCTCAAGAAATGCACAATAAAACATAAAAAAAATAACAATGAACACATAACACAGTGATTACCATGGGGAAACCCTTCTGGGAGAAAAACCCCACCCTCCAAAACCCGCACAATGTATTATCAAATCAAGATGATTACAATACACTTGCAATGCAAGTTCTTACAGGAGTGCATCACCACAACTCGAACTCAGAGAGACTCCTTCTAGCATCTAGTCTTGCAAAAAATCAATTGTACAAACTCCTCCGCAAGCCCTCCTTTTATAGTGATTTTACAACCTAGAAACCACTTGTGGTTTTACAAAACCATGGGCTTAACCACCATGCCACACATGGTGCCCATTTTTGACATTTATATTTCCAAGATGGAAAAACAACCAGGTTAAAATAGTAATCCCGTCCATAATTTTGTCCCCTATTTTAGACCCTCTTAAAAGTCACAAAATGAGTCATCAAGGCTCTAAAAATGACCCACCTATATTCTATTATGGACAAGACTCATTTTTAACAACTCACTAACCAATTTCCAGTGTATAAACATGTGAAAACTACCTCAAACAAATTCTAGAATTTTCTAGAAAAAGACTGCAAGGTTGAGACACATGTTCTCAACATTCTCCCACTTGTCGAACACCTTGCAAGAGTCAGGGGATCCAAAATATCACAGACTTAATTGCTAGGGGCCGAGAGGCCCATAGACTCTAAACACCATCTAAATTTTTCTGTGCTCACGGGCTTAATTAATGCATCATCAACATTAACCAAAGTTTCTACCTTTTCCAGCTTCACCTTGCCATCCTCAACCATATCTCTCACAAAATGATATTGTACATCAATGTGCTTGGTCCTGGCATGAAAAGTTGGGTTCTTCGCTAGGCAGATTGCACTCTGACTATCACTGTAAATTGTCACTGCACCCTGTTTGAACTCTATATCTGAACACAATCTCTTTAGCCAGATGGCTTCCTTACAGGCATGAGTAGCTGCCATATACTCTACCTAAGTAGTGGACAAAGTAACCACAGCTTGTCGCTTGCTCATCCAACTGATTGCACCACCGAATAATGTAAACACATATGCACTGTTGGATCTTCTTCTATCAACATCACCGGCCTAGTCTGAATCCACATAGCCTTGAATATCTAAGGAATTCTCATTTCCTATTCCATGAAAACATATCGAGTACTCTGAAGTACCCCTCAAATATCTGAAAACTCTTTTTACTACATCCCAATGTGCTCTTCCTAGATTAGACATATAACGAGAAAGTACTCCCACTGCTTGGGCAATGTCTAGTCTTGTACAGACCATAGCATACATCAAACTTCCAATAGCACTCTGATATGGTACTCTACTCATCTCTTCCATCTCCAATGGGGATGTAGGACACTGTGAACTAGAAAGCTTTGTTCCCATTGTAACAGGAACACTCAATGGTCTTGAATCCTGCATATTGAATCTTTTCAAAATAGTACCAACATACTTTCTTTGGCCTAGCCAAAGCTTTCTATTTTGTCTATCTCTTACAATCTCCATTCCCAGAATGTGTCTTGCTGCACCAAGATCTTTCATTTCAAACTTTATCAAGAGCTGAGATTTTAACTCTGAAATCAAACCTTTTCCTTTGCCAATAAACAACATGTCATCGACATACAAGACAATAACCAAGAAACAATCACCATCAGATTTAAAATATATACAATGATCAAATTTAGATCGCACAAATCCCAAACTCAACACATATGTATCAAACTTCTGGTACCACATCCTAGGACTCTATTTTAAACCATACAAGGATTTCTTCAACTTACAGACCATATGACTTTTACCTTTCACCACATAGTGCTCTATCTATGTCATGTAAATTTCCTCCTTCAAATCTCCATGAAGGAAACCAGTTTTCACATCCATTTGCTCGATCTCTAGGTCATAGGCTGCTGCAATAGAAAGAAAAAATCTAATGGATGTCATTTTGGCTACTGGAGAAAAAATCTCACCATAATCTACTCCCTCAACCTGGGAGTAACCTTTTGCAACCAAACGTGCTTTATACTTCTCAATACTTCCATCTAAACCTATCTTCTTCTTGAACACCCATTTACAACCAATAGGCTTTCGTCCTTCAGGCAATGGTACAAGGTCCCATATTTCATTCCTCTTAAGAGCTGCCATTTCTTCATCCATGGCTATTTTCTAGGACTCTGAATCATTCATACCAATAGCCTCTTCTACAGATCTTGGTTCATCAATGTTAGCATTTAATGCAAATATGCATCTCCAATCATCAAGAGAATACCCATACCTTTCAAGTGGTTTTCTTTGTCTAGTAGACCTTCGAGCAAGTTCATCTTCAGGTTCAACTTCAGCTTCAGGTACCTCTTCTTCCTCTGATGATTCAGAACTCATAGATCTCTCCTTGACTTCTTGTCTTTCTAAGGGCCTCGATTCAACTTTCTCTGGTGTAGCAGGTAGTTGAATCACATCTTTCTTTTGTTCTATTTGTTCTGGCTGCATTATAACAAAAGAAGGCTTAGTTTCTCTAAAAATAACACTTCTTGAATAAAATACCTTTTGTTCAATAGGATTCCAAAGCTTGTATCCTTTTACACCATAACTGTATCTGATGAAAATACATTTAACAGCTTTTTTGTCCAATTTTGTCCGCTTCTCCTTTGGCACATGAGCATATGCTTCGCAACCGAACACTCGCAGATGTCTAAGTGAAGGCTTGTGGCCCGACCACGCTTCCATTGGCATCTTATCAACAAGAGCTGATGTAGGAGACCTGTTTATCAGGTAGTAGGTAGTGGCTACAGCTTCAGCCCAAAACTTTTGTTCTAGTCCAGCTCCACTCAGCATACTCCTAGCCTTCTCCATCAAGGTCCTATTCATTCTTTCTGCAACTCCATTCTATTGTGGAGAATACAGAGTTGTCTTGTCTCTTTTAATACCACAATCTTTACAAAATGTGTCAAAATCATTAGAGCAAAATTCACCACCATTATTAGTTCTCAAACATTTTATTTTCTTTCCAGTCTGCAACTCAACCATTGCTTTAAATTCTTTGAAACGATTGAAAACTTCAGCTTTACTCCTAAGAAAATAAACCCATGTTCTTCTACTAAAATCATCAATGAAAGAAACATAATAAACTGATCTACCAATAGAAGGAACATCAACTGGACCAAATACATCCAAATGGATTAGATCCAAAATACATGAGGACTTATGAGAACTTGAGTAAAACTGAATGCGGTTTTGTTTACCATAGATACAATGCTCACAAAAATCAAATTCAAGATTGCAATCATTCAACCCATCAACAAGGTTCTTATTTTTCAAGGTCTGTAGACACTTCTCACCTATGTGGCTGAGTCTCTGGGGCCATAACATGGTCTTCTCTGCAGGCAACTTTGATTCGGTAGACAGAGCACCCTTGGGTACCCAAAAACCATGACCATTTATTGAAAGAGAAACCCTAGCCTTTTCCAATTGAGTAGTCTTTTTCACAATCTTATCAGAAGTACTATTGCACTCAAGTGTGCATGCATCAAGCTGGTACAGTGTACCCAATCTACTTCCTCTTGCTATCACCATAGCACCTCTTACCATTTTCACACCTGCTTCAGAAAACTATACATGCACACCCGCATCTATTAGCTTGCTAACAGATAAAAAATTCCTTGCTAGTCTCAGGATATGCAAGACACCATCAAATCTTCTAATCCTACCATAAGAAAATTTCACATGAATACTTCCATGACCAACAATATCAAGAATTGAGTTATCACCCAAATACACCTTACCACCATCAAAATTTTCATACTTACTAAACCAGTTTCTATTAGGAGTCATGTGGAAAGATGCACCTGAGTCTATTAATCATGCATTGTCACCTACACGAGTGGCCAAGGCTATGATGAAAGAATCTCCATCTTCCTTCTCAGACTTAGAATCATAATCTTGCTTCTTCTTCTTCTTTTTCTTCTCCTCTTTGCAGTCCTTTCCGAAGTGTCCAGGTTTGCCACAGTTCCAACAGATTGCCTTGGACTTTGTAGGAGATTTTGATCCCCCCTTATTCTTGGACTTAGAATGGCCATGTTGCTTTTCATTCTTTCCTCTTTCTTTTGGTCTTCCTCGAACACTCAAAGCCTCTTTGGCATTCAGAGAGACCTTCCTTCTCATCTCTTCAGAAAGTAGAGAACCAACAACATCCTCCATCTTCAAGACAACTAAAGTGCTCCCTATGGCCATGACAAGGCTATCTCATGAGTTTGACAATGAACATAGCAAGATTTGGCATCTTTCTTCTTCATCCATTGGCACCCCAACATAAGTTAACTGAGTCACCAACATATTAAAGCTTTCCAAATGCTCAAAAATTCATCCACCTTCTTCCATTCTCAAAGAATACAATTTCTTCCTTAAGAAGATCTTGTTCACAAGTGATTTCACTTGGTAGATCTCACTTAGCTTCTTCCAAAGCTTCTTTGCAGTAGATTCTTCATGGACATTTATCAGAATAGAGTCTACAAGACACAATCTGATGAGACCTTTAGCTTTTCTATCAGTCACATCATATTGTGCAACTAAAGTCAGATCTGTAGGCCTATGCTTATTCTCATCAATCACATCCCATAGATCCCAATCAATCAACAGATCTTCCATCTTCAGCTTCCACATCTCAAAGTTTGTGCCAGAAAACTTTTCTACATCAATCCTCCCTGAAATGCTTGCCATCTTTTCAATCTTGCAACACAAAAATGAAATACTCTACACAAGCTCCCACTCAAACCTTGATTAGCTCAAAAAACCCTGTACCCAACAAATAGAACCAAAACTGGCAAGGCTTTGATACCACTTGTAAGGAAGCAAAGGTGTGTAGAAATGCTTCCTACGCTAATCTTGAGAGGACGATTATGCAAATTTCAACTTAAATATTACAAAGATCTCAAGAAATGCACAATAAAACATAAACAAAATAAAAATGAACACATAACATAGTGATTACCATGGGGAAACCCTTCCGGGAGAAAAACCCCACCCTCCAAAACTCGCACAATGTATTATCAAATCAAGATGATTACAATACACTTGCAATGCAAGTTCTTACAGGAGTGCATCACCACAACTCGAACTTAGAGAGACTCCTTCTAGCATCCAGTCTTGCAAAAACTCAATTGTACAAACTCCTCCCCAAGCCCTCCTTTTATAGTGATTTTACAACCTGGAAACCACTTGTGGTTTTACAAAACCATGGGCTTAACCACCATGCCACATGGTGCCCATTTTTGACATTTATATTTCCAAGATGGAAAAACAACCAGGTTAAAATAGTAATCCCGTCCATAATTTTGTCCCCTATTTTAGACCCTCTTAAAAGTCACAAAATGAGTCATCAAGGCTCTAAAAATGACCCACCTATATTATATTATAGACAAGACTCATTTTTAACAACTCATTAACCAATTTCCAATGTATAAACATGTGAAAACTACCTCAAACAAATTCTAGAATTTTCCAGAAAAAGACTGCAAGGTTGAGACACATGTTCTCAACAAGAATAACTGAGAGGAGGGTGAATTAGTTATCTAGTGTCCCAAAACAAAATGTATAATCCAAAACAAATTCTTCAACTTCTGCTACTCGGTAAATATAAAATACTTTCATTGTCTATTCTTTTACTAATTGTCAGTCTAAAACTTATAGTAGTTACCTATCAAATCTAACATGTAATATGCAAAGTATGATAACAAACAAATATCACAATCAACACATAACACAAGAGATTTAACATGGAAACCCTGTGAAAGGAAAAACCACCTAGGATCGACAACCCAAAAATGTTCACTCTTCTGAAGTAAGGTTAGTGAAGACCCAACCTTGTTAAAGGTTACATACACACTGTTAGGTGTGACCTTGTTAGAGGATTTTAGACCAAAAATTATCATCCAACCAATAGTCACTCTGGGGTTTCCAAGATAACAATGTTCATTCTATGAATGAAACATCAAAAAGACTTTCTTAGTCCACTCGGTTAAGAGATTTGACTATGTACAATGGTTAAAAATGTAATAGTAGATGATCTTCCTTGAAACAACTTCAATTGTAGTTTACAGATCAATGTTCAGCTCATACAAATCTTTCTGACCAATATATCACTTTAGTTTCAATACTATATCACTTTATTATCCATCGGTAATTACTCTATGTAGCTCAGTAATTATTCTGTAGTTCGGTTCTCACTAACCAGTATGGTCAAACTACATGAAAACTTGTTCACGCGATAATTCTGCATATCTTTTTCTTTCCGTGTTGTTTCAACAATGAAACCAATGTCTCTTATATAGACGAGTAAATCTTTTTCTTTATGTCCATCAGATTTTTCCGCTTAATCTCATTCATTGATTTTGCTACTTTAACCTTCTTTAGCTGATGTGTCAGTAACACATTTCAATCTACTCCATTAGATCTTCCTTGAATTATGTTAGCCATTGGTCTTCATAACAAACCTTATCTGTTACCTCAATTTCATACACTTACAACTCGTCAATTTATTAGCTAAACTAATCATTTAATTCCTTTCTACTTTTCTCAGTTAACATAGAAATGCATTAGTGAACACAAGCTCAGTTAATACTATGCTTGGTATACACTACACTCTATCGGTGTATACTAGAATGCTTCATTTACTGACAACACTACTTTGTGTCTTTCAGCTCTATTCTTCATCATAGATGAATGCAACATAATAAATTCAATTTCATCAAGTCATAAACTCATCAACAAGTTAATCAGTGTATTCCTTATCCTCATCTGACATATACATCTTCCTCATGTAGATATTTATGTTCTTCATCTCTTTCACCTTTCTTCAGATGTTTCAGTGTAGTAACTTACAAGATAAGTATTGTCAAGCTAGTTGACATCAATGACAACATAATACTAATTTAATCATCTTGCATATCTAATCAACAACTCCTCAGTGATCTTCAATCATAGATTCTTCATTCAGGTTCTAAATTAGTTGTAGTTCATCGATCTCTCCCTTTGGCATTGATGGAAACTCAAGTAATATGAAGTGTACCATACACATACCAAACATGTATTCTACAACTCTGTGATCAAATGTTGTACAAGCTCTCCCTAGCTTAATATGTTTAATCACTACGTTACTAATCATATATTTGATAATGTTGTAATGCCAATCATCAGATATGCTCTTTGAACAACTTGTAGGTTCCTACCTTTGTTCTCTATAACTGATCTTTAATGTTCTATTTCTTTCAGATTATCTCTCCCTTAGATAGTTCTCATCGGTGCATGTTTAACATTTCTTTTCATATTATTTATCTCTCCCTTTGAAAAAAATGCCAAAGAAACAAATAAATAATCAGCTTTGTAGTAGCTAAGTAACTCTTTATTGTCCAATACAGTCTCTGTATCTTTGTATACTGATATACCAATCTATTTCAGTTCTTCAAACTTAATCACAACCTTGAACATTATCCAAAGTGTGAACTATGCTGCATCAACATGTGTGATATTCTGATAAGGTTAAGCTGATGCAACATCCAGATCACATTAGTGACCAATAGATAGGGGATGGACCCCAAGTCTAGTCCTCAAGTACTCAAACATGTCCTTCGGCATAGGCTTTGTAAAGATATCTGCAAGTTGTTCTTTAGATGTAACAAATTCTAACTTCACTTGCTTCTCTTGCACTTGTTCTCTTAAGTAGTGATACTTAATTGATATATGCTTGGTCTTAGAGTGCATCACTAGATTCTTTGAAATATTAATAGCACTGGTGTTGTCACAGTATATAATCACTAGGATAGTGATTACCTCATTCATTCCTTCCAAAACTTGCTTGATATATGCAATATTTGAGTAATTAGTAGTAGTAGCAACATACTCTGCTTCAGCTATAGACTGAGAAATACAAGCCTGCTTTTTACTTGTCTAGGTTACAAGTCTTTCACCAAAGAAGAATGCTCCTCTGGTGGTGCTTTTTCTGTCATCCACATTTCCAGCCCAATCAGCATCGGTATAGACCTTCAGTTCAAACTTACCTTCCTTAGGATATGATAATCCATAATCCTCTATCTTTTTTAGGCATATTAAGATTCTTTTAGTAGCAATCATGAGTGATTCTCTAGGGTTAGAAAAATATCTAGCAATAATTCCCACAACATGTGCTATATTTGGTCTATTGTGAACTACATACATTAGCTTACCAATAATGGATTGGTAAAGTGTCTGGTTTACCTCTATATTTTCATCTTCCTTTGTCAGTCTACTTCTAGTAGCCATCAGTTTTCCCATAGGTTTAGCATCTTCCATGCCAAATATCTTCAAGACTTCCTTTATGTACTTAGATTGTGAGATGAATATCCCATCACTTTTCTGAATCACTTTTAGTCCTAGAAAGAATTTAGTCTCTCTGAACATAGACATCTCAAACTCTTTTCTCATCTCATCAGCAAAATATTTACATACATGATCTTGACCTCCAAAAATAATATCATCAACAAATATTTTAGCAATAATAATAGTGTCATCAATATCACCTTTCATGTACAAATTGACGTTCTCACTAGTTCTTACAAATCCAATACTTAACAAGTAAGTATGTAGCCTCTGATACTAGGTTCTCAGTGCCTGCTTCAAACCATATAAATCTTTATGTAATTTACATACCATGTCTTTGTTGTTTGGATCAACAAATCCTTTAGGTTGTTCTATGTAGACCTCTTATTCAAGTATACCATTTAGAAATGATGACTTCACATCCATTTGATAAACTTTAAATTTTTTGTGTGCAACATATGCAAGTAGAATTCTAACTCCTTCCAATCTAGCAATAGGTGCAAATGTCCCACCATAATCAATGCCTTCTTCCTGTTCATATCCCTTGCATACCAATCTAGCTTTATTTCTAGTCACCTCACCATTTTCATTCAGCTTGTTCTTGAATATCCACTTAGTAAAAATAACATTCTAATCTTTAGGTCAGGGTACTAAGGACCTGGTTGTGTTCTTCTCTATTTGCTAATGCAGGAGCATCTTGGGTCTTTGAGCAATCTTGCATGAACCAAAAACATTTCCTGATTTCTGTACCTATTTTCTATTATTTTCATTATAATCTTTGCATTTGATGGTTTCATATTGTGTGAATCTTACATGATATTGAGGAACTATTTGGTAACCTTCTCCTAAGGTTTCATAAAGATTGGATGGACTGTTTCAAAGTTATAGTTGTTTTCCTTCCCGTCGGAACAATATTTTCCTACAGTTTTGGTGCTGATTGCGCACCATGGTGATGATGATCCTTAATGAATCAGACCTTTCACCATTAATAAATTTAATAGGACCTAAATTAATATCATTCCCCAAGGGTGTAGCTCCTAATTCATTTTCAGTAAAAATTTATGATCATTTTGCTCGGGGACCTATTTTCTATCAGTGTTCCCGCTAGAGCCATTCCTGTAGTTTTGGTGCTGATTGTGCATCTTGGAGATGTTGATCCTTAATGAATAAGCCATTTCACTCTTGAGAAATATAAGGGGACCTAAATTACTATCATTTCCCAAGGGTGCAACCCTTAATTCATTATGAGTAAAAAGTTATACCCATTTTTCTTCAAGACCTATTTTCAGCCAGTTTACATGTGAAACATGGAGTGTTTCTTCTTGCATGGTTCTGTGTGATCAAATGGGGCCTTGCATAGTTAGGAGAATTTTTTTGGGTCATGTATGGACCTAAATCCAAAGGTGCATTAATTTGTGACCACTCTTTCATAAGTTTTGGTTTAGATCTTCCATACTAGACCTATATTGTAATTAAATGTCTAATTGGCTGACCTGTGGCTTTGCTGGCTATATAAGGAGTCTTGGTTGATGTAGTAGGGCATCAAGAGGTAGATCTAGGAAAGATTATAAAGATAAAACATTGGAGACAAAGATAGGATGCAAGCTGTAATTCTGATTTTATAAATCTCATTGTATAAGGCCAAAACCTGGAAGGCCTCATAGCCGGGCATGTTGAAAGAAATAAAATATATTCTCTATTGTTGCTGCCAGTTGATTGTCTCATATCCATTGTGATTTCACTAATTTCATGTGCTATTATATTGCTTCCATTTTGTAACTCTAAGCAAGGTTTGGTTGTTGATTCAAGTGGACTCAATTCTTCTTGTATCTACCCTGCCCCTACGTCAAGTGGTATTAGAGCAAGTTTTTTCTTGTGGATTAGATCACGGAGAACCTTGTTAGATTGGTTGTAGGGTGGAAGATCTGAGATCTGACCTATAACTTGTAGAAGGTTACGATCTTGCTGGAACTTGATTATCAAGATGGTTTGTGGTAGAGGAAATGATAGAGAAAATGATAATGCTATCATGGATATGTTGAGGCAGATTGCAACTAGGCTTGAAGCTGTAGAGTCAATCTAGAGAAGAGGAGCACATCTTGAAGATGTTAGTGATGAAGAAGAAGAAGTAGCACCTAATGCTGAACCTAAAGTTGAATAAGATGAGGAAAGACTTTTGAGAGTTTTGTCTAGGGCTAACTCCATACCTGCAGTTGAAGTTGCTTGCTATGATGGAAGACTTGAGACCGATACACTTTTGGATTGGATCTCTGAGTTGGATAAATACTTTGAGTATGAAGGTAATCCTAATAATAAGAAGGTTAAGATTGTAGTCACAAAGTTGAAAGGCCATGCATCTCTTTGGTAGGATCATTTGCAAACTAAGAGACAAGAGAGAGGAAAAGAAAAGATCAAGACATGGATGAAGATGCTTGGAAAGATGAAGAAAAAGTTTCTTCCAGTTGACTACCAAGTGAGTCTAATGAGAAAGATGCAAAATTTGAGACAAAAGGATATGAGTGTGAAAGAATATACTGAAGAATTTTATAAATTGGATATCAGATCTAGACATGTGGATGATGAAGTTGAGAAGGTGGCTAGATATCTGAATGGCCTAAGGACATCTATTCAAGATGAGCTTAGTTATGTGAAAATAGATAGTGTAGAAGAAGCATACCAATTTTCTTTGAAGGTTGAAGAGAGATTGACAAAGAGACATTAACAAAGACAAAGAGGAAGAGGTTGCAAATTTTAGAGAAGTAGAGGCAGATCTGATGGAGAAAGTAGTAGATCTAAAAATTTAGTGCAAGATAAAGGATGGGAAGATGACCCTACTACTAAAAGAGGTAACTACTCTAGAGGTAGCTATACTGATTACTCTAGGAATAACAATAATGGTAAAATAGAAGAGAGATCTTGGTTAAAGGTACGTGTTACAAATGTGGTGAAGAAGGACATAGAGCTTTTGAATGTACTAACTCTAGAAAGAAGACTGGAGGTAATGGTAGAAATAATTTAGCTTGTGAAGAAGTTGAGGAAATGTCTAATGAACCTAAACATGCTGAGAAATTGATGCTAAGAAGGATCTTGTGGAATAAAGAAGCTGATGAGGAACCTATTCTAAGGAAAAGTTTGTTTAGAACCAGATGTAAGATCGCTGATAAATGTTGCAAGGTAATCATTGATAGTGGAAGCTCTAATAATTTGGCATCTGAAGAGCTAGTTAACAAGTTACAGTTGCAGAGATTGAAACATCCTAAGCCTTACCATATTTCTTGGATCCAGAAGGAGCATAAACTACTTGTAAGTGAACAATGCCTTGTTAAATTCAAAATTGGGAATTATCATGATGAAGTCTTGTGTGATATTATGCCTATGGATTGTTGTCATATTCTTTTGGGTAGACCTTGGCAATATGATAGGAAAGCTTTGCATGATGGTAGATTGAATCAATATACTATTTGGATGGATGGAAGGAAACAAGTATTATTGCCTTTAATAGAGAAGTTTGATGAAGGTCATTATACTATAGTCAGAGTATGTTTATTTGATGATAAAACATTTACAAGAGACATGAAAGAACATAATTTTTCCTTTTCATTGAAGCATAAAAGTGGATAGTCAAATAAGGTTATTGATGCCTTGAGCTGTAGAAGAAGTTTGCTGATAGAGATGAGAGTTGAGGTACTTGGTTTTGATGATTGTTTGTATGAGACTGGCATTGATTTTGTAGAGCCTTGGAAAGACAAATAGTAAATGATAAGTGGACTGATTATTTCATTCAAGAAGACATGTTTAAAGGAATTTAGTTTTGCACACCTAGAGGATCTATGAGAGAGAACACAATTAAGGAGACACATAGGGGTGGATTTACTGGATATTTTGGGTTTGATAAGACTGTGAGTTTGATTTTAGAAAGATACTTTTGGCCACAAATTTACAGAAATGTACAAAGAATGGTTAGAGGTTGCAGAATTTACCAAACAAAAAAAGGAACTAGTCAAAATGTTGGATTATATACACCTTTGCCTGTACCGGATAGACCATGGGAAGATGTAAGTATGGACTTTGTTCTTGAATTGCCTAGAACTCAGAGAGGTCATGATTCTATTTTGGTAGTGGTTGATAGATTTTCAAAGATGGCTCATTTCATACCTTGTAAGAAGACATTTGATGCATTGCATATAGATGAATTATTCTTCAAGGAAGTGGTAAGATTGCACGGTTTTCCTAAGTCTATTGTTTCAGAAAGATATACTAAGTTTACTGGTTACTTTTGTAGAACACTTTGGAAGAAGATGAATACTGATTTGAAGTTTAGTTCTACATTTCACCCTCAAACAGATGGACAAACTAAAGTTGTGAACATAAGTTTGGGAAACTTGTTGAGATGTTTAGTTGGAGATAAGCTTGCTAATTGGGATTTAGTTTTGGCACAAGTAGAGTTTGCATATAATAATTTGATAAATAGAAGAACTAAGAGGACACCATTTGAGATTGTTGCTGGATTTTATCCTAAGGGAGCCATAGAGTTGAGAGATTCACCTACTGAGACAAGAAGAAGTGCTAAAGCTGAAGATTTTGTAGTATACATGAGAACTTTACATGATAAAGTTAAAAAGAATTTGGAAGACAGTAATCTGAAATATAAACAAAGAGCAGATAAGAGAAGGAGACATAAATCTTTTAAAGTTAGAGATGAGGTTATGATTCATTTGAAAAAGAATAGATTTCCAGTTGGTACCTACAACAAGCTGAAAATGAAGAAGTTTGGTCCTTGTAAGATTCTGAAGCAGTTTGACAGTGGAAATGCTTATGAAGTGGAACTACCAGAGAACATGGATATATCACCCATATTCAACATTGTAGATATCTTTGAGTACTTTGAATCAAATGATGAGATATAATATGATCTAGATTATCCTAAGAAGAATAAGGACAACATTGAGAAGATCTTGAATAGCAGAGTGAGCAAGAGTACAAGAGGAAAAGACTACATGGAATATCTAGTTTAGTGGAAAGACAAGCCAGTTGAAGATAGTTCATGGATTACCCATGCTGAGTTGGATATTTATGATTCAGGTCAGAGTATGAGGAGTTTCTGATGTGGACATCAATTCTTTATTCACCCCAAGTGTCTGATGCAGGAGCATCTTGGGTCTTTGAGAAATCTTGCATTAACCAAAAACATTTCCTGATTTATGTGCCTGTTTTCTATTGTTTGCATTATAATATTTGCATTTGATGGTTTCATGTTGTGTGAAGCTTACATGGGGTAAGTGCACAAAGATGGGGGACCAAAAAGTTGCCACTTTTCTTTTTGGCCCCCCATCTTGCATAGTACGCACGCACTACAGGGCACACGCCCTATGGCTTGGGTTGCCCAAGCCTCAAGCTTGGGCAATCCAAGACAAAGGGTGTACGCCCTTTGGAAGACACAAAGTTTTCCAAAGTGTGTGAGACCTATAGGGGATACACCCTTTGTAAAAAGATACATATATTTGCTGCACATGGGTTTGAGCTCATTTTTTTGTCTCAAACCCGCGTTTTCAACTTGAAGAAGATTTGAGAGTGCGCACGCCCTATTATAGTTGCTTGTGAATCAATTATTTTTGTTCATCCATCGATCAAATGGCTCCATGATGTCATCAAGCTCGATCTAGGAGAAGAGGTAAGTGTTTTTACAACTTATCATGCCTCTTATTTGTTTTAAAATTTTAGTTTTGTTGCAATTTGTTTTTGTTTAAATTTGTTGTATAATCAATATTTTAAAATGTAGTTTTTTTAATTGTTAGGAAGAAATAATCTCCCTCCACCAAACCCTCCGTCTCCTCATGAAGAACCGAATGAAGAAATAAATGAAGAAAATGAACCTCAATTGCCTCCACCAATTGAGAAACCTCCTCTTGGAACACAACAAAATTTGCTGAACCAAATTGAAAGAGGGCAAAAAGAATTAGAATCTTTAATTAATAGGTTAAAAGATTCTAGTGGTACAAATCCCGGAAGGGAAAGACTTTCAAAATCATTACAAGCAATATTGACCCACATAAGCTCAGTTAGTGGGCACATTAATTTATGGCAGGATAAAAGAGAAGAACAAAAATAATATTATGAAAATAAATTATCTTATGCCGACATAAAAAAGAAAAAAATCACAAAAGATGACATTTGCCAGCTATTTGAAAAACCAGGGGTTGCAAATACTCTTAGAACTACAACAAGGAGGTTCCCAATTCATTGGTGCATAAATGAAGACATTAAAAACAATTTTTGGGATAGATGGTGGATGGTCTTTGATTCGCCTCCTTGTAACAATCATGAGGTGCCTATATATTTCTTGAGGAAACTCTATTGTGAGTTTGTACTCAACGTGGTGCCAAATTATTTTGACATGCTGGATTCTCAGGGTAGAGGAGGGGGTTCATCATTTGATCAAGAAGGGGCACATCGTTACCTTAACGTACCTAGGGCTGCTAGTGGCAAGCCACCATTGGATCATGTTAGTATTCCTTCCGTTGTGAAGGAACATGTAGAGGCAGACACACTAGGCATGATTAGTGCTCTGACATAGACTCTCATTCATTGTGCCACTCCTTTAGTTGAGGGTGACTATGGTCAATCCTCGAGGGGGCATATATGTCGGTCATGTGGATGCTTATGCAAATTTGGTATTGGCAAGAGAGAGAATGAGGATTCTGGATTGATGACTGATACCTTTCTAAATACAACATTTGGCATTGACACACAGGTAAATATTTCCAAGTTCATTAAATTTCTTTGATCATATTTCATTTATAAAAGAATAACTATTTAATTTAGTATCTATTGTTTATGATGAAAATTCAGGGCAAGAGTGTCAGTGGCGGTGGCGGTGGTAGTGGAAGTGGCAATGATCCTAATGTCCCCTTTTACACATCGTCGGCACAAGTATGTATCGAATAAAAAATTTAATTAACATATTTGATTATTATGTAATTATATGAATAATTATATCTTAACTTATTGTGCATGTGCATTAGATGTGCACTGGTGGACCATCGACGTTCACAATAGACAACGAAGGGCATCATGCAACTTTCCTTGAGGTATCTTTATTTGCATATTAATTGGATTTACTTGATCATTTTTAATTAATGAATGAATGACTAAATTACTAGACAAATTATTATCAAAATCTAGATGCACGATGATTACATTCTTTCACCTGGGTTTGTGATGTCACCATTGAGTCCACAGGTATACATGTAATAATGCAATATAATTAACATGTAAGTAGTATGTTCTTATATGAATGGTTATCTTATAATTTTCCATGTACATGTGAACTAGTTGAATGTTAGAGCTTCGACTTCAACACCGCACACCGGAGGACGTGGTGGAACCTTCACAAAGGTATCATTTACTCATTAGTAGGGTTGTAAAAAAATAAATGTAATCTTGATAACTAAATAATTTACTTTTTTTGTTTCATTTTCATCTTTTGACATCAGAGACTCCTCCTTCTGTCCATGATACTTTGGATCGTGGAGTAGGTGTAGCAGTTGCTAGTTCTGAAGCACTAACTGGGGTATAAAAGAAATCACTTAAATTTAATTGTTATTTTAATAGTTCTATTGAATTTTATAATGATATCCATGTATGTATTTTAATTATTATTTTGATCATTGTTATAGGGACTTATGACGCTAGATCGCTAGCATGCGCCTTTGGTGGATGAACATAGTGACTATTTGCTAGCGGTAAGCCAATATTCAATTTTATGTCATTGTATAATTCAATTTTGATGTATATTAGTTATCTCTATCTAAATTTTTTTTAATCAAGTCGAGCTACAGAAGAGTCTAGATAGGAGGATGAGTGAGTGCACTCGGAAGACTATGGCATCCACTGCATCTCCATCGATGCGATGATCAAAGACAACTCGGGATTTGTTTTCTTCCCCTAGCAGGAAAGGAATAGATTAGGGGTATGGATTGTATACCTATATAGCATTAGTGGACATATTTTTTGTATATTGTATCAGTGATATATTGTACATCCATTTGGCTTTAAGGAAGCCAGTTTTATTGTATTAAATATATTCAATGTATGACATTATTGGAAATATATATTTGACTTCATGCCCTACGAATATATTTTTTTTATGTTTTAGGTATGCAATTCATGTGTTTGGTGTATTGATGTCTACTAAATTATGTTTATGTTCATGTCTTTGCTTTGTAAATTTCCCATGCCTTATAGTTATGCTTGTATGTTTAACTTGCTGACTGTGCTACAAATGCCAGTCACTATCCTCAATAATAGTCAATTTCTTAACTGTAATAATAACAAAAGTAATGAAATGAATGCATAAATGTATAAATATAATATGTAAGAAGCCTAAGTGGCTCTTGTTCTTGCAATGATAATTTTTTAAAGAAATTCTGACAAATCTGGATACGAATGCTTCAACAATTTATTTATAGCTTGGTTGAAAATTCTTCATTTAAATTTCAAGACATTCAATAAATTGAAACTCCATGTTCATTATTATAATTTCTAATATTTCATAATCTCCTCAAATTAAAATAACATTCATGCACCTGTTATTTCATCTTCTATGACTGAAAGTATAATCTCCAGCTGAAATTGCTCACGCAACTTCTGTTATTGAATTTGTGGCTACTAGAATGTAATAGCAAAGCACCAACTCACACACCTGATAATGTTATCAAACCCGCACCTACTGGGAAGAACCATTTGTAGAAGACTTACACCTAGCAAAGAATTGAAAGACCCTGCGGTTATGATAATTAAGTCTAGTCGCCGCAGTCTCTATATTAAAACATTCAAACAACAAACCTCCTGTTGTTAATTCACAGCACTACCAGAAATAGACCCAAATTTGCTAGCCACCCACCACTTTCAAAACTCAAAGGCATTCTTAGTATTATTCGATGGCACAAGACTCCATCTCACAACACAGTGCCTGGAAGAATGAACGTTCTTCTTGGAAATTAAACCCTAGTCTCCTTAGCATTTCGAACCATTACAGAATTCTCCATTTCATCAAAATATAACATAATCAATGAAATCCATTTTCACAAGTCAAAGGCTTTTTAAGAAAAAATGTCAATCTTCTTCATCACACCAAACTCCAGCTTCAAATACACACTTCTCACTTAAGTGCCTTGAAGCGTCAAGCACACACTTTTTAATTAGAACATAAAGTAACATGATAATAAATTAAGCTAATCTTAATTGTATAAGATATGAAGATGGATCCACATTATGAACCCAACTGAAGAAGAATGAAGATCAAACTGAAATCCAACTGCCTTGCCTAAAATAGGAGCCACCAACTGACTTACTATAAATAGTAACTGCACACAGAGATCCCCTAATGTTGGCAAGAGTTCTTTTATTAATTAGATTACTACGATAGATGTGAATGTGCAACCTTATGCTTTTACAAAATATCTTCTAATTATCCCCTAACTGACTGATTGTTAATGACAAACACTAGCATACATATTTGCACTCATCCTACTACTCACCCCGGACTCATCGGTGTCATTCGAATGACTATGTGTGCCAAAAAAGGTTGTTAGTAGCATTTATCTGACCATTCAAAGTTGTTGGAGTAGACGGTTTGATGCTACAACCGACGGTTTGAAAGATATGCAATGTTGGTCGTTTCAACTAAGGAACACTATGAGTTCTGACACCGACCAAGAATGTATTGCCAAATTTAAAATAAGTTGAATCTCTAAAAATTGAGACAGAATTTTGTAGGCCCTAGTAACACAGTCCTGTAGCACTTGACGGATTGATTCTATGTTGTACGAGCTCCGAGATATGACCCCGCAAAGATCATCAATTTCATGCTTAAGGGACCTTGAGGGACACTTTAGCATGGAGTCATCGGCGGGGTTCAAATGACTGTGTGTGGTGAACAAGGTTGCCACTAGCATTTACCCGGCCATCTGGAGCTATTGGAAAAGATAGTTCGATGCTACGACTGACGGTTTGAAAGATACGCAACGTTGGTTATTTCAACTGAGGAACACTATGAGTTCTGACACCAACTAAGAATGTGTTGCCAAATTTAAAATAAGTTGAATCTCTAAAAACTAAGATAGACTTTTGTAGGCCCCAGCAACACGGTCCCATAGCACCTAACAGATCAATTCTATGTTGTATGAGCTCTGAGATATGACCCTACAAAGATTGTTGATTTCATGCTTAAGGGACCTTGAGGGACACTTCAGCATAGAGTCGTCGGCAAGGTTCAAATGACTATACATGGTGAATGAGGTTGCCACTAGTGTTTAATCAGCCATCTAGAGCTACTGGAACTAACAATTTGATGCTATGACCGACGGTTCGAAAGATACGCAACGTTGGCCATTTCAATTGAGGAACACTATGAGTTCTGACACTGACTGAGAATGTGTTGCCAAATTTAAAATAAGTTAAATCTCTAAAAATTGAGAGAGGTTTTTGTAGGCCTTGGAAACACGGTCCCATAGCACCTGACCAATCGATTCTACGTCACACGAGCTCTGAGATATGACCCTGCAAAGATCACCAATTTCATGCTTAAGGGACCTTGAGGGACACTTCAGCATAGAGTTGTCAGAGGGGTTTGAACAAATGTGCATGGTGAACAAGGTTGCCACTAGCATTTATCTAGCCATCTAGAGCTGTTGGAACTGACAGTTTGATGCTACAACTGACGGTTTGAAAGATACACAATGTTGGCCATTTCAACTAAGGAACACTATGAGTTTTGATAGCGAGCGAGAATGTGTTGCTGATTTTAAACAAAGTTGAATCTCTAAAAACTGAGATAGTCTTTTGTAGGATTCGACAACATAGTCTCGTAGCACCTGATAGATCGATTCTACGTCACACGAGCTCTGAGATATGACCCTATAAAGATCACTGATTTCATGCTTAAGGGACCTTGAGGGACACTTCAGCATGGAGTCATCGATGGGGTTTGAATGGATGTGTGTGGCGAACGAGGTTGCCACTAGCATTTACTTGACCATCTGGAGTTTTTGGAATTGACAGTTTGATGCTATGACTGATGGTTCAAAAAATACACAACGTTGGCCGTTTCAACTGAGGAACACTATGAGTTCTGACAGTGACCGAGAATGTGTTGCCAAATTTAAAATAAGTTGAATCTCTAAAAATTGAGAGAGGCTTTTGTAGGCCTTGGCAGCACGATCTCATAGCACCTGACAAATTGATTCTATGTCACACTAGCTCCAAGATATGACCCCACAAAGATCATCGATTTCATGCTTAAGGGACCTTGAGGGACACTTCAGCACAGAGTCGTTGGAGGGGTTTGAACGACTGTGTGTGGTGAAAAAGGTGTCCACTAGCATTTACCCAGCCATCTGGAGCTGTTGGAATGGACAGTTCGATGCTACGACTGATGGTTCAAAAGATACACAATGTTGGCCATTTCAACTGAGGAGCACTATGAGTTTTGACAACGAGCAAGAATGTGTTGCTGATTTTAAAAAAAGTTAAATATCTAAAAACTGAGATAGGATTTTGTAGGCCTCGGCAACACGGTCTCGTAGCACCTGACAGATCGATTCTACATCACATGAGCTCTAAGATATGACCCTACAAAGATCATTGATTTCATGCTTAAGGGACCTTGAGGGACACTTTAGCACAGAGTCATCGGTGGGGTTCAAATGACTGTGTGTGGTGAACAAGGTTGCTACTATCATTTAATCAACCATCTGGAGCTGTTGGAACTGACAGTTCGATGCTACAACCAACAGTTCGAAAGATACACAATGTTGGTCATTTCAACTAAGGAACACTATGAGTTTTGACAGTGATTGAGAATGTGTTGCCAAATTTAAAATAAGTTAAATCTCTTAAAATTGAGATAGCCTTTTGTAGGCCCTGGAAACATGATCCCATAGCACCTAATGGATTGATTCTATGTCGCACAAGCTCTGAGATATGACCCCGCAAAGATCATTGCTTTCATGCTTAAGGGACCTTGAGGGACACCTCAACACAGAGTCGTCCGCAGTGTTTGAATGAATGTGGATGGTGAACAAGGTTTCCACTAGCGTTTACCTGGCCATCTAGAGCTTTTGGAACTGACAGTTTGATGCTATGATTGACGGTTCAAACAATACACAACGTTGACCATTTCAGCTGAGGAACACTTTGAGTTCTGACACCGACCGAGAATGTGTTGCTGATTTTAAAATAAGTTGAATCTCTAAAAATTGAGATAGGCTTTTGTAGGCCTCGACAACATGGTCCCGTAGCACCTGATAGATGAATTCTATGTCACATGAGCTCTAAGATATGACCATGTAAAGATCACTGATTTCATGCTTAAGGGACCTTGAGGGACACTTCAGCATGGAGTCATCAGCGGGGTTCAAATGACTATGCATGGTGAATGAGGTTGCCACTAGCATTTACTCAGCCATCTGGAGCTATTGGAACTGACAGTTCGATGCTACGACCAACAGTTTGAAAGATATGCAACGTTGGCCATTTCAACTGAGGAACACTATGAGTTTTGACAACGAGCGAGAATGTGTTGCTGATTTTAAAATGAAGTTGAATCTCTGAAAATTGAGATAGGCTTTTGTAGGCCTCAGCAGCATAGTCCCATAGCACCTAACAAATTGATTCTATGTTGCACGAGCTCTGAGATATGACCCTGCAAAGATCATCGATTTCATGCTTAAGGGACCTTGAGGGACACTTCAGCACAGAGTCGTCAGCGGGGTTCAAATGACTATGTGTGGCAAATGAGGTTGCCACTAGCATTTACTCAGCCATCTGGAGCTATTGGAACTGACAGCTCGATGTTATGACTGACGGTTCGAAAGATACGCAATGTTGGCCATTTCAACTAAGGAACACTATGAGTTTTGACAGTGACCAAGAATGTGTTGCCAAATTTAAAAAAAGTTGAATCTCTAAAAATTGAGATAGGCTTTTGTAGGCTCTAGCAACATGGTCTCGTAGCACCTGACAGATCAATTCTATGTCGCACGATCTATGAGATATGACCCCACAAAGATCACTGATTCCATGCTTAAAGGACCTTAAGGGACACTTTAGCACGGAGTCATCGATGGCATTCGAATGATTGTGCATGCTGAATGAGGTTTCCACTAGCATTTACCTAGCCATCTAGAGTTTTTTGAATAGATGGTTCGATGCTATGGCGGACGGTTTGAAAGATACACAATGTTGGCCGTTTTAGCTGAGGAACACTATGAGTTCTGACACCAATCGAGAATGTGTTGTCGATTTTAAATGAAGTTGAATGTCTAAAAACTGAGATAGGCTTTTGTAGGCCCTGAAAACATGGTATTGTATCACCTAACATATCGATTCTATGTTGCACGAGCTGCGAGATATGACCCCACAAAGATCACCGATTCCATGCTTAAGGGACCTTGAGGGACACTTCAGCACAGAGTCGTCGACGACGTTTGAACAACTGTGGGTGCTGAATGAGGTTGCCACTATCATTTACCTGGCCATCCAAAACTATTGGAATAGATGGTTCAATGCTATGATTGATGGTTTGAAAGATACGCAATGTTGGCCATTTTAGCTGAGGAACACTATGAGTTCTAACACCGATCAAGAATGTGTTGCCGATTTTAAACAAAGTTGAATCTCTAAAAATT
Source organism: Chamaecyparis obtusa (assembly GCA_027943335.1). Classification (NCBI taxonomy): domain Eukaryota; kingdom Viridiplantae; phylum Streptophyta; class Pinopsida; order Cupressales; family Cupressaceae; genus Chamaecyparis; species Chamaecyparis obtusa. The sequence continues at coordinate 163,257 of BSBK01008958.1, forward strand.
GAGATAGGCTTTTGTAGGCCCCAACAACATGGTCTTGTATCACTTGACAGATTGATTCTACATTGCATGAGCTGTGAGATATGACCCCGCAAACATCCCCAATTCCATGCTTAAGGGACCTTGAGGGACACTTCAACACGGAGTTGTCAATGGCATTCAAATGACTGTGGGTGTTGAACAAGGTTGCCACTAGCATTTACCAGACCATTCGGAGCTATTGGAATAGATGGTTCAATGCTACGACCGACGGTTTGAAAGATACACAACGTTGGCCGTTTCAGTTGGGGAACACTATGAGTTCTGACACTAATCAAGAATGTGTTGCTGATTTTAAATGAAGTTGAATCTCTAAAAACTGAGATAGGCTTTTGTTTTCCCCAGGAACATGGTCCTGTATCACCTGACAGATTGATTCTACATTACACGAGATGTGAGATATGACCCCACAAAGATCACCAGTTCCATGTTTAAGGGACCTTGAGGGACACTTCAGTATGGAGTCATTGACGACATTCGAATGACTATGGGTGTTGAATGAGGTTGCCACTAGAATTTACTTGGCCATCTAGAGCTATTGGAATAGATAGTTTGATGCTACGACTGACGGTTTGAAAGATACACAACGTTGGCCATTTCAGCTAAGAAATACTATGAGTTATGACACTAACCGAGAACCTGTGGCTGATTTTAAATGAAGTTGAATCTCTGAAAACTGAGATAGGCTTTTGTAGACTCCAGCAACATGGTCCCATAAAAATTGACGGATCCATGCTACCTCGTATGAGCTCTAAGATATGACCTGAAAAAAATTGTTGATTTCATGCTTAAGGGACCTTGAGGGACACTTCAACACAGAGTCATCAGTGGGGTTGGAACGACTGTGTGTGGCATGTACTTGCATGAGGACATTATATATTATAGAAATCTCACACAGAAGCAGCTAGCAAGCTGGTCAAAAAGTAGTAACTGATAGCAAGTGGAATAATGGAGATGCTTAAATAAACCACTATCTTCTTTACTCAAGCAACATCTAGTTCATCTGCTTGACTGGGGCATGTTTGGGAACAGACAATCTCCATTTAAACTCAAGTCTCTAGAAGTAGTTATATTTGTCAGTGGAGGAGATACACCCATTGTATCTACAATAACTTCATGCTCACTGGGATTTCCATTACTCTTGAATTGGGATACTCTTTCCAAAATTGCATCTACCCTTTTACCAATTAATGGGTCTATTTGTGGACCTCGAAGGAGTTGGTCACCTAAACGAGAACCTTGAGATGAAGCAGGAACTTCTCTATGAAAAAGATCAGTACCTTGAGAAGCTCTCCACTTTTCAATTGAATTAAAACCTTGGACCATAGATAGCTGCCCTTTGTTGTAAAATGAGGAGTGAGACTTCCTTGCCAAAGGTGGCAAGGAACTTACATTTCAAGGATAATGCCCAAGTCCCGTAAATGGAAGGCAATTGAGGGATAGTCATTTCTAATAGAAATATTTGTGGTGCTAGAATGAAGTGCATGACCAAATTCTTTGCCTGCTAGCAAACCAATTTGGGAAATCAATGAGTCTATTTGTGGACCTTGAAGGAGTTGTTCACCTAAATGAGAACCTTGAGATGAAGCAGGAACTTCTCTATGAAAAAGATTAGTACCTTGAGAAGCTCTCCACTTGTCAGCTGAATTAAAACCTTGGACCATAGATAGCTGCCCTTTGTTGTAAAAAGAGGAGTGAGACTTCCTTGCCAAAGGTGGCAAGGAACTTACATTTCAAGGATAATGCCCAAGTCCCATAAATGCAAGGCCATTGAGGGATAGTCATTTCTAATAGAAATATTTATGGTGCTAGAATGAAGTGCATGACCAAATTCTTTGCCTGCTAGCAAACTAATTTGGGAAATCAATGAGTCTATTTGTGGACCTTGAAGGAGTTGGTCACCTAAATGAGAACCTTGAGATGAAGCAAGAACTTCTCTATGAAAAAGATTAGTACCTTGAGAAGCTCTCCACTTGTCAGCTGAATTAAAACCTTGGACCATAGATAGCTGCCCTTTGTTGTAAAAAGAGGAGTGAGACTTCCTTGCCAAAGGTGGCAAGGAACTTACATTTCAAGGATAATGCCCAAGTCTCATAAATGCAAGGCCATTGAGGGATAGTCATTTCTAATAGAAATATTTATGGTGCTAGAATGAAGTGCATGACCAAATTCTTTGCCTGCTAATGAAAAAGTTTGAGGCTTCATTTCACATTGCTCTGTGGATAATTCCACAACACTTGTTACTTCTCTATCTAAATTTTTGTTGTCAGTGTACATGTGCACTAAAGAGATTTTGTCACTACTTGAGCTACTAGCAGATGGTGAGTAATCATCATCATTATCTGACATAGGGTCACACGCATATCTTACTTCTTTCCTTTGTTGCTTTCCCCTTCCTAGCTCTTCCTCCTTCTTAGTAACTTCTATCAAGGGTCCAAGAAGCTCTTCCCACTCTTTCCCATTAACTGTGGGCTTTTTCTCTTCATCCTAAGTAATTGGCATACCTTAGATGGCACCAAGATAACCATTTTCTTCACAAATGTCCTTTTCTCTCACATTAATACCTCTATGAAGAAGATTTTTTATATCTTCCTCTGTATATTGAATAGATGTAGCTGTAATCCCATGTTCATCAAGAATATTCCTTGCACCGTTGAGTAATATATCATGCAATTCCTTAATAGTTTCATTCTTAACAAAATTCATAACTAGATTTTCCATAGCCAATTTTCTTCTTGATTGTTGCAATATTTTGTCCTAAACTGAACATTTTGTAATCAGTTGATATACAATCATAGTAAAACATACCATATATAATGATTATGTCGATACTCGGCTGCATCATATAATAAGTTGAAATTAGATAGTCATAAAACACTTTGTAAAGTACATTATACATATCATATACAACCACATCAAATGAGTTCAGCATCAAGAAAGAATTTTTTTTTTTCAAAGTCTTGTAATTTCTCTATGGCTGGTAGCCAATTGCTTATTCACTTATTTTTTGCTTCCTCAATTGGTCAAAAGCTGTAGGATATTCTTTGGGAAACTTTTTATTTTTTCCTATAGGATGCCTTTGTATACAAATTTTGGAGAATCTTTGTTAAAGAGTAGGTAAGGATGGCTAAGCTAAGTGTAGTGGAGAGGAAGAGGACTAAATTAAGAGAGCGGAGGCAGAGAGCAATAACAATGAAAATATTTCAAGGCGAGAGTGATAACAAGATCGTGACACTTTCCTCCAGAGAAATTGAGATTGCTATCAAGTTTGTTCTGCTTGGAGAGCTGGCTAGGCATGCTTCTTCTGAAGGAAGTAAGGCTGTTACCAAGTTTCCTACTGCTCTAGGTTAGGTTTTGTTGGAAGATTTTAGGTTTTTTGTACATGGTTTTTATGGAAGGATTGTTTAGAAGTTGGTTTTGGCTTGGGTTTATGTGGAAGTTAATGTTGAACTGGGATCTTAGTGTATGTAAAGAATATATGAATTATGTTATGTATGTTGTGAAAAATCTTTGAACTATATCATGCAATTCCTTAATAGTTTCATTCTTAATAGAATTCATAACTAGATTTTCCATAGCCAATTTTCTTCTTGATCATTGCAATATTTTCTCCTCAAATGAACATTTTGTAATTAGTTGATATACAATCATAGTTTTCTCTTGGCCAATCTTGTGGGCTCGCGATTAAGCCTATAGATCCACAAAAGGGTTGAAATTTGGATCCGGTGGAAGAGTAGTATTAGGATGAAGTCATTCACTAACATCTCATATTTATAACAACTAAATTTGGATTCACTAGAAGCATTTTGTGATGTTTTGGGACAGTAAATCCAAGTTATTCTTGACTGTCCTGAATAGGGATTAGCTGCTTATTTTGAAAGTTTAATGAATGTATTAACTCCCCCACCCCCTCTAGTCAATGTGATTGGTGGGAGGAGTCATAAAATGTATATAACCCTTGTATAGAATTTTAAATTCAGGGATGGGTAGGTATTGTGGAGGAGAGACCACAAACATGGAGAGTATAGTGTTGATTGGGGGTTACTAGTGTTGGGACCAGTCATGGTCTGAGAGATTCATCCATTGGAGGGCCATATTTTATGGCTTGGATGGTGATATTATGTTTTTTTAATGGTTTTTAAACCCTTATTTTGATAGGGAAGTGTTTGGAGGTGTTAGATTGGAGAAGCCACATGTGTGAAAGCCTTAAATAGAGGGTTTTGTAGTTGGGTGTTTAAAACTTGTTGTCTATTCTTGAAAAGTGGAAAATCCTTGGTTTAGGACCATAATAAAAGACTTTTTTTGGTCATGGAACCCTAGAAGTAAGTGGATGATAGGGTTTCTTTGTTAGGAGGGGCTAATTAGGCTTGGAAGAAGAGCACTTAAAAAAGGAAGTCTACACCGATCAAATATTTAAAGTCTAAGATTAATATCAACTTAGGAAATCTAAAAAGGGTACTCAAAAATGTAAAAACATTGATAGGTTGTTTGGGAAGTTTGGGAGAAAAATGCTTATTTTAGTTTTGGTAGGGCTACTAGGCAGGCTTGGAAGGCTATAGTGGAAGAATGGTGAAAGATGAATGGATAGGAGTGAAAGGGGAGTCTAAAAATGTCTAATGTACCATGTTAAGATGATCCATAGCATTGGGATCAATGTAAGAAATCTAGTTTGGTTTTTGGTGTGTTGGAGGCACTAGGTGCACTAAGTGGCGTAGGAGGGTACTGGTGCTTAGAGAGATTGGAACAAATAAAAGTGATAGTGAACTCATGAGTGTGGTTGTGGAAGTGAATTAAAAAGTTAGAGAACTCCATTTTATCTTTGAATAGGATTGATTCCTTGAGTTGATTCCAAGTTACTTGTTGAATCCTCGAGTTGAGTTGGCCTATTTAAGGTGATAGTGGAGGGCTCTGCATCAAGATGGTATGAAAGGAGAGAATGAAGTAAAGGATTCTCCAAACCTAAGAAAAGAAAAGAAAGTGATGTTCAAAAGGAAGAGAATAAGAAAAAGAAGAGGAAGAGAAGTGTAGGAAGTTACAAAAGGTTAATATACAAGGTGTTGAAACAAGTGCATCCCTCGAAGGGAATATCCAGTGCTGCCATGGATATCATGGAGAGCTTCATGATTAATATTTTTGATAAGATTACTCCTAAGGCTGTTGCTCTGCTGAAATATAACAAGATCATGACACTTTCCTCAAGAGAAATTGAGATTGTTGTCAAGTTTGTTTTGCCTAGAGAGCTGGCTAGGCATGTTGCTTCTGAAGGAAGTAAGGTTGTTGCCAAGTTTCCTACTACTCTAGGTTAGGTTTTGTTGGAAGATTTTAGGTTTTTTGTATGTGGTGTTTATGGAAGGCTTGTTTAGAAGTTGGTTTTCACATGGGTTTATGTGTGGAAGTTAATGTTGGACTGTGATCTTACTGTATGTCAATAATATGTGAATTATGTTATGTATGCTGTGAAAAATCTTTGAACTATAAGATTTCTATTATAAAGTTTTTTTTTATTAATAATGAGAAATATATTTACAACTCAGCTCAATAGGAGCACCAAAGGAAATAGCTAAGCTAAGAAAACCTTCCAGTATTGCCCCAAAAAATAGAAGAGAAAGGTTGTCATTAAATGTTACAAACTTCCTATTATAAATATGGGGTAATGCATGAGCAATTTACAATCTACCCAATTTATAGTGCTATATAAATTTAACATGTTACGATATTTTGTATCTCCATTTAGTCCAATGAACCAATTGGGTTTTCCCTATCCTTGATTGTCTCAAGTATTGCCTCGTGGTCTGACTCACAAACCTTCCAAAGAGTTTTATTTTGTGGTCTTCCCCCATATCTGATTAAGTGGACATTTGATGCAATGACAAGGTTTGAATAATGAAGAATCTTTCTGTGTGTCACCCAATCCTCTAACAACCACAACTTAGGGTTCTTCATAGCATACTGTCTAAGCCATGTACCAATTGCAACCACTACTCCTATAGGGCATTCTAATTCTTCACCATCGATAACTGAGCAATCCAATTTCTTTTTTGCCTCTACACAATGACACAAATAATAATTTGTCCCTTCTTCATTGTCTTCAGGTGCAATAATAGCAAAAACATGGCTTGTAATGATATAAACATAATGAGGACATTATTTTACTAAATATTTATGATAAAGTACTAAATTTGAGATTATTTGTATGTGGGAAATACCGACCTAGTTGTACTAGATCAGATAAGCGATCAAAGTCAATGGATGATTCCATTTCGATCGGTTGTAGCGATTCATGGGGATAATAGGAGGCAAGTGGACTCAAAATACATGTATACCATTCATCAACCCATTGCTTTGACTCACACCCATCCCAATCTTCATCTGCACATGATGAACAAAAGCATGCCATATGTTGTGTGTGGATACTCCATGAACCTGCATTACAACTTCTAAAAGAGTGTAGCTCACTTGATCCTGTCAATGTACAACAATCCTCATATGGTGCAATGTTAGTTTCATCCATCAACCAAAAAAATCTATGACCCATAGACTCACCTTCATTACTTGGACCCATTGTAGTGTTACACCACTGGACAATACATCCCGCATTTGACAATGTTGCTTTCTCTACGTACTTTAATTCTTCATGTGCTAAGGCTCTTTTAATACATACACTTGCACCATTGTGCTTTCCCTTTCCATGACCAGCCTCTGTGAAATTCCACATATATTGAATTCCAGTAATCTTATGCATCCTTCACAACCAATAAAACATCTACGAATTCTTGAATTGGGATGCACAATTATCTGACCAAATGATATGTCGATGATATTTTATGCCCCTATTTGCTAAATGACCATAAAATAGTTGAAAGCAACTGTGTACAAACTCTATAGAATGTGAGTGATCATCACTGATATAAAAATGATACTCCCTCAATATCTTCCTATTCTCCTTTATACTGTCTGGTGCATGCATGAATGCTATATGAACAAGTATAGCAACCTATTGAGAGCTGTAATACTTTGCTTGCACCTCATTCTGTGGTTGTAGTGTGTAGTTCTCTGCAAAGTCCACAACTGAAACAATGGTATCAAGTGGGAATGTGTCCTTGCACAACTTGAATTGCATATCTAACCATCGCACTCTATGTGTATGCCTTGCATACTCATAAATAATTTTTTTACAAAAAATGTCCATGAATTGATACACTGGAATTTTTTCAATTACTAAATCACATCTTTTAGCCTCTTTTCCATCTTTTATATTGTATGTCATGGTCTTATATTTTCCAAACTCCACTATTTCATTACCGATTGCATGCGTACTCTCCATATGTTGACAAATTGGCAAACATTGCAAACCTTTGCAATCTATGCATGTACCATTCAAGCATGAGAGCTTGTAAAATTGTTGACCATCCACTCTTTCACATAAAATGGTAGATATTAATTCCCTTGAAGATCTAGGTGGGACATTTATGTTACAATCCCGCAAAACATTGTTAGAGTGCAAAGCTACACATATATTCCTATAAACTTCAAAATGGTTAGATAATTCAATATGTACCCTACAACAACAAGTTGTGTGTGTGTGATTTATCTTGACATAAAAAGGTTTACACATTTCAAAATATCTCTGAATAATTTTAATTTGAGGATACATATGCATAAATTTTGCAAATAATTGTGTCTGAGTTGAATCCAAAAAATGTTTTGGATGTGGAACACGAATTCGACTACCAATCCTCCTTCTTACAACATCTCTTTGATTAGGAGATACCCGTGTATTATTCTTCCAAAATTCTTCAATCAAGGATTTCAAAGCTTCAAAAATTGTTTTATCTTTTCACGGTAGTCTACTGAAAAATGCCCATAACTCATTGCTATTTGGATCTTCCACTCTTTGACGCCTTCCCAGGGCTCTCATTGGAGACTTTCTACTTATTTTCAATGTTTTTCTTGTCTTTCTAATGAGTCAAGATTTCTTCATTTGAGTGCTTACTATCGTTGATGTAAGTACACATCTTGTGACACTATCTTTTGTGCATGATGTAGAACCCACACTCTCATATGCAGTCATTAGATTCTTTACAATAGATTTTTCACTTGACTCATCTGTCGTTCTTAGCCCAAGAATCTTCATGATGGGCCTAAATTTCAAATTTCTCATCATTTCAACAAATAGTTGACATCTTCCTATCATGTTTAAATTCTCAAAAAATGATCTCCAAATATGATTAACATTTCTTTGACAAGTACGCACAGGAATCTTGTCAAGCATTGCTTGCAAAATGTTAGTATAAATATCAATCAAATATTTTGGTTTTCTATATTTAATAATTCTAGGAGCATCAAAAACATTATGTGTGAATTGTGTACCATCTTGAGTGCCTTCAACATGAGACAATGTTGTTCCCACACCTTCGGAAGTAGACAATGATGTGCCTTCAACATGATAGAAGAGTGTTCCCACACCTTCAGAAGTAGACAATGGTGTACCTATAACATGATACATTGGTGTGCCTCCACCTTTGGAAGTAGTCAATGGTGTGCCTTCAACAGGATACATTGGTGTGCCTTGAACATTGGATGATGATGTCTCTTGAACATGGGAACTCATAGATGATGTCCTCGCATCTTCATAATTCAATTGTCTCGTTGCACGCAAGTTTCTCATTCATTGTCTTTTTTATTCCAATTCCAATTCTCTCTTACTTTGTATTAATGTTTCATGTTCCTCATCCAAAGGAAAATCTTCTTCTATAGTATATAATTTTTTTTGTTCATGAAGTTGTCTCATTCTTTCCCTTTTCTTCTCTTTGTCTCTTTCATGCTCTTTCGGTGTTAAATTCCTTGCTTGTTTCCTTGGCATGATGATGATTTCTACATATCAATTAATTACAATTTTAAAAATATAATATAAACCTCTTACAATATGACAAATTATAATATAAATTTATTACACTTATATCAAATTATGTATCAAGAACAAGCCTATATCATACAAATTATAAACCAAAACACTATTAACATTTGACATGTAAAAAATAAAAAACTTACCTCAATCTCTTTTTGTCTTTTTTGATTCCAATAATTGACTTTCACGATGGTGCAAAACAATGTTGATTTGTCACTATCAACACCATGAAAAGTGAAAGCTTGTCAGAGAAATCGCAGAATTCAGACAGCATAACAAAAAGTGGGCCTCTTTCACGAGATCCCTACCAAAAAAGATCATTTCTTCTAGTTTTACATAGTGTGATCATGCTATAGGGCATACGCCCTATACAAAAGAAAAAACATGTCATGCGCATCTAGTCTTAAACATAGGGTGCATGCCCTATAGGGTGTACGCCCTATGTAAAACAAGAAAAAGGGAGAAAAGAGAGAGAGGGAGAGAGAGAGAATGGAGAGAGTAGGAGAGAAGGGTAAAGAGAGAGAGAAGGGGAGAGGGAGAGGGAGATAGAATAGAGATAGGAGAGAAGGTTAAGGAGAGAGAGAGTAGGAGAGAAGGGGAAGGAGAGTTAGAGAAGGGGAAAGGGAGAGAGTAGGAAAGAGAGAAGTAGGAGAGGTGTGTGTGTGTGGGAGGGAGAGAGAGAGGGAGGGAGAGGGAGAGAGAGAGATGGGGAGATGGAGAGGGAGGGGGAGGGGGAGGGAGAGGGAGAGGGAGAGGGTAGGAAAGAGAGAAGTAGAAGGAGAGGTGTGTGTGTGTGGGTGGGAGAGAGAGAGAGGGAGGGAGAGGTAGAGAGAGATAGAGGGAGATGGAGAGGGAGGGAGAGGCAGAGAGAGAGAGAGAGAGGGAGATGGAGAGGGAGGGAGAGAGAGAGAGAGGGAGAGAGAGAGAGAGAGAGAGAGAGAGAGAGAGAGAGAGAGAGAGAGAGAGAGAGAGAGAGAGAGAGAGAGAGAGAGGGTGATGAGAGAGAGAGGAGAGAAGGGAGAGAGAGAGAGTATAGGGGAGAGAGAGAGAGGAGAGAAGGGAGAGAGAGATATAGAAGGTCAGAGTGAGTGTGATAAGCGGGAGAGAAAGAGTGATAAGGGGGAGAAAGGGAGAGAGAGAGTATGGGGGAGGGAGATAGATAGGAAGAGCACTCTCTCTCTCTCTCTCTCTTCCTCCCACTTTGAATATTTCTCATCACTATGAGAATCTCATAAATTTACATAGGGTGCACGCCCTATAGGGTGTGCGCGCTTTGCAAAGGATTTGAATTTACCAATCCTAAGGCTTGGATTTTCCTTGGAGATCCAACCCAAAGGCTTGGATGATTGAAATAGGCCTGAGACATGTTTTCCAGTAGACATACAAAAAAATGACATCTTTTTTTGTGTGCTCCTCGTCAGGTTTACTTGTGGCTCAAGAACATAAAAATCAGATGACATGATATTGTAGATCTCTCTGTTAGCTATCTAAGCATATTATTTATTTTGAATTTTGACTATGTTAAGTTTTTCAACTCTAATTTCTTTTGTGTGTATGTCCATTTTTTGTAAAAAACCAACATGCAATATTTTGGGCATAGATTTTGGCTCATTCATCGAATTCTGTAATAAGTTACATTTTTAGAAACTAGACTCCATTCTACACATTTTAAAAAAATAAAATTTAATTTTTGATTAGTTTTAAATGATTTCTAGGGGGAGCACATAGAAATTTCATGTTTTTAGGATGTGTGCACTTCGTAAATTCATAAAAAATTATACGTTCATAAAAAAATTACCAAAAAACTCAGGGATAAACCACATGGTGTTAGCTAACTTCTCACTAGAGAGATTAAAAAAATTCAAAAAAAAAGTTAACATTTTAGGGGGAGCACACTAGATGCTATATTATGTTTTTGGACAAAAAATAGGACCACTTTTTGTGCTCCCCCTTTTTGAGGGCCTTAATCTGCACCATTTTCAAAATAAGTTAGTAGTTTAGGAACTAGATTCGGAGTATTACAACTCTTATTTTTGTCACATCTCAAAATTTTGAGTCTAACTATCTTCAATTTCTTGTTGAAGTTCAGAGTTTGCTGATTTTAGGAAAAAAATGGAAACTTATACCCCCTTTTTGGTCCGCCATATTTGTGCACTTACCCCATGATGTTGAGGACCTATTTGGGAGCCTTATCCTAAGGTTGCATAAAGATTGGATGGATTGTTTCAACGTTACAGTTGTTTTCCTTCTCGTCGGAACAATATTTTCCTGTAGTTTTGGTGCTAATTCTACGTCATGGTAATGATGATCCTTAATGAATCAGTCCTTGTTCCCTTAATTAATTTAAGAGGACCTAAATTACTATCATACCCCAAGGGCATAGATCCTAATTCATTTTGAGTAAAAAGTTATGATCATTTTTCTCAGGGACCTATTTTCTGCCAATGTTCTTGCCAAAGCCATTCTTGCAGTTTTGGTGCTGATTGCGCATCTTGGAGATGTTGATCCTTAATGAATCAGCCCTTTTTATCTTAATTAACTTAAGGGAACCTAAAGTAGTATCATTTCCCAAGGGCGCAACCCCTAATTCATTATGAGTAAAAATTTATGCCCATTTTTCCCTGGGACCTATTTTCAGCCAGTTTACACGTGAAACGTGGAGTATTTCTTCTTGCATGGTTCTGTGTGATCAAATGGGGCCTTGCATAGTTAGGGGAATGTTTTTGGGTTATGTATGGACCTAAATGAAAATTTTCATCAATTGGTGATCACTCTTTTGTTAGTTTTGGTTTAGATCTTCTAGACTGGACCTATATTGTAATTAAATGCCTGACTAGCCAACCTATGGCTTTGCTGGCTATATAAGGAGTCTTGGTTGATGTAGTAGGGAATCAAGAGGTATATCTAGGAAGGATTATCAAGATAAAACATTAGAGAAAAAGATAGGATGCAAGCTGTAATTCTAATTTCATAAATCTCATTGTATAAGGTGGAAACTCGGAAGGCCTCACAACTGAGCATGTTGAAAGAAATAAAATAAATTCTCTGTTGTTGCTACCAATTGATTGTCTCATATCCATTGTGATTTCACTAATTTCATGTGCTATTATATTTCTTCTATTGTGTAACTCTGAGCAGGTCTTGGTTGTTGATTCAAGTGGACTCAATTATACTTGATTTTGCTTGTATCTACCCTGCCCCTATGTCATTTGCTCTATTTCCTCTTTCATTCCATTAACCCATTCTTCATTATCTAATGAAAATTTCACATTTTTTGGTTCAAATTCACAAACTAGACATGTACCTTGTCTTGCTTTGCTTCTTGTCTACATGCCAGCTTGTCTATCTCCAATAATTTGTGTCCCAGGATGATGTCTCCTAACAAAACTAGCCAGTACTCAGTTTCTTCTTTCTTGTTCACCCTGTTTAGGTTCATGTGCTTTCTTGGTAGCTCCATCTTGTTTTTCAATTTCCCTTTCTTGTTCCTTGGGGTTATTTTCTTGTTGACCAGTTATCACAGGTTGTGACTTCGGTAGATAGTCAAGATGTTCAATGTAAGTGAGTCTACCATAGTCTTCCAGTTCTTTTCTACTTTCCTTTGTGTTCTTGTCATCAAACTCATCAACACAGATATTAGTAGTTTCAATTATCTTATTTGTAACCTTATTCAGACATTTATATGCTTTACTCTTAGTAGAATATCCTAAGAATATTCCTTCATCATCTTTTGAATCAAATCTCATCTTTTAGAATAAAACATTTTCTTCCAAAAATCCTAAAATAACTTACAATAGGTTTTTGTCTAAACCATAGCTCATAGGGTGACCAGTTGGTGTCCTTTTTTAGTTGTACTTGGTTAAGCACATATACAGCTATACTAATAGCTTCCCTCCAGTATGTTTGAGCAATATTCTTTTACAGCATTAGTGTTCTTGCACAGTCAATTATTGACCTATTCCTTCTTTCAGCAATCCCATTCTGCTGAGGTGTTCTCAGTGTAGAGACCTTTCTTTTGATACCATGCTCATTATAGAAATTAGTAAATTCATCAGAGATAAATTTACCTCCTCTATCAGATCTTAAGCATTTTAATTCTTTTCTAGTCTCTTTTTCTACCTTTGCCTTATACCACTTAAACATCTTAAATGCTTTAGATTTTTCTTTTAAGAACATAACTGTCATCAGTCTAGTATAGTCATCAACAAAAAAAATAAAGTACCTATCACCATAATAACTCCAAGTTCTCATAGGACCACATAGGTTGCTATGAACCTACTCAAGTATCTTCTTTGTTGAGTAGTCTTTTCTTTTAAAACTAGACTTAGTCATCTTACCTTTCTGATATTCATGGCACATAGCATGATCAAGTTTTGACAAGTTAGGAAACCCTCTAACTCTTTTCTTCTTACTAATCTTGATCATGTTATCAAAGTTCACATGGCATAACCTTTTATGCCACAACCATGCATCTTCATCCTTCATTAATAAATAGGAAGACTAATCAATATCAAGATAAAATAGATTACCTCTAGATTGTGTACCAGTTCTGATAAGTCTTCCTCCATCATTATAGATTTTTATCTTTTTGCTCTCAAAAGCAAGTCGGTGGCCTGAATTATTCAGTTGTACCACACTTAACAAATTATAGTTCATTCCATCTACCTAGAATGCATTTTCACATTTTATTCTATCATCAATCATCAGTGAACCTTTACCTCTCACCATACAAGGTGCATCATTTCCTATCCTAATAGATCATCCATCGTATTCATCAAGTAGGTCAAATTTATCTACATCACCAGTCATATGATGTACAGCCACTGTCTATGATCCATGTATCATTTTTTCTTACTTTAGAGATCAGTGTTGTTTCTTCATGTTTCTCTTCTTCCTCTGAGTCATCTTTCATAGCAACAAATACTACTTCTACATCATCATCAGTATCAAATTCAGATTCAATATCTTTGTCTATGTAATATACCTTTTTCCTTTTGTCATAGCTATCTCAGTTATCTCTTTTGTTATGTCGGTAGCCTCTGTTGACTCTTCTCCCATAGCTCCCTTCAGATTGGTCTTTGGATCTATCATCATCTTTCTTATTCGGACATCTAGCAATGATGTGGCCAACTTCTTTACAATTAAAGCATGCCAAAGGTAGCTTACCTCTATATCTTCCTTTACCTTTGGGTAACCTTATGGCCATAAGAGCTTCAAGCTCATCAAGTTCTTCATCGGTATCACTATCACTATCATTATTCTTATTATTCCTGCTACTAGATTTACCAATCTTCAAAGAAGACATGAAAGTGGATTCAATAGAAGGTATAACACTATTGTCAAAGTTATTCAATTCAAAGGTGGTAAGCTTACTGATTAGTGCATCTAGAGTAAGGTTCAATGTAGCTCTAGTTTCATGAATTGCAAAGATCTTGATCACATAAACTGGTAGTAAAGTTTTGAGAGTCTTGCTTATGATTGTTTCATCCTCAATAACTCCATCTGATGCTCTAATAATATGTACTACCTCTTTTATTTTGTTTGTGTATTGCATAATGTTCTCACCTTCTTTCATCTTCATATTGTCAAATCGACCTCTTAGGCATTCTGCTCTAGCTCTCTTAACATTCAAATCTCCACTGTATATTAGAGTCAGTTTATCCCACATGGCTTTGGTTGTAGTGCATCCCTTTTGGCATTAGTACAAGAAACAACAAGTTCCATCATAGTAATATTGTGTTCATGCCTATCTTTCAGTTGATCAAGGGTTAAGGGACCAGGTGTCAGTTCAATGTAGCCATTTTGCATTAGTTCTAGTGTTGAGTTCCCAATTCTAGAAATGTGTAACTTCATTCAGCTTTGCCATACTGCAAAGTTCTCTTTGTTCAGCTTTGGCACTTCCCTCTTATACATCTTGAGATCTTTGTGTCAGAGTCCTTAAAACTCTATTCTAAGCAACCATAGCTCTGATACCAATTGTTAGAATAATTAAGAGGGGGGTGAATTAGTTATCCAGTATCCCAAAACAAAATGTATAATCCAAAACAAATTCTTCAACTTCTGCTACTCGGTAAATAT
Source organism: Chamaecyparis obtusa (assembly GCA_027943335.1). NCBI lineage: Eukaryota > Viridiplantae > Streptophyta > Pinopsida > Cupressales > Cupressaceae > Chamaecyparis > Chamaecyparis obtusa. The sequence continues at coordinate 178,276 of BSBK01008958.1, forward strand.
AAAATAATTTCACTGTCTGTTCTTTTACTGATTATCAGTCTAAAACTTATAGTAGTTACTGGTCAAATCTAACATGTAATATGAAAAGTATGATAACAAAAAAATATCACAATCAACACATAACACAAGAGATTTAATGTGGAAACCCTGTGAAGGGAAAAACCACCTGGGACCAACAACCCAAAAATGTTCACTCTTCTAAAGTGAGGTCGGTGAAGACCCAACCTTGTTAAAGGTTACATACACACTATTAGGTGTGACCTTGTTAGAGGATTTTAGACCAGAAGTTATCATCCAACTAGTAGTCACTCTAGGGTTGACAGGATAACAATGTTCATTCTATGAATGAAACATCAAAAAGGCTTTCTTAGTCCACTCGGTTAAGAGATTTGACTATGTACAATGGTTAAAAATGTAATAGTAGATGATCTACCTTGAAACAACCTCAATTGTAGTTTACAAATCAATGTTCAGCTCATACAAATCTTTCTGACCAATATATCACTTCAGTTTCAATACTATATCAACTTACTGTCCGTCAGTAATTACTCTCTATAGCTTGGTAATTATTCTGCAGTTTGGTTCTCAGTAACTAGTATGATCAGAATGCATGAAAACTTGTTCACATGATAATTCTATAGTATCTTCTTCTTTTGGCATTGTTTCAACAATGAAACCAATGTCTCTTATATAGACGAGTAAATCATTTTCTTTATGTCCATCAAATTTTTCTGCTTAATCTCATTCATTGATTTTGCCACTTTAACCTTCTTCAGCTGATGTGTCAGTAACACATTTTAATCTGCTCCATTAGATCTTCCTTGAATTATGTTAGCTGTTGATCTTCATAAAAAACCTTATCTGTTACCTTGATTTCATACACTTTACAACTCACCAATTTATTGGCTAAATTAATCATTTAATGCCTTTCTATTTTGCTCGGTTAACAAAGAAATGCGTTGGTGAAGACAAGCTCGGTTAACACTACACTCGGTATACACTACACTCTGTCGGTGTATATTGTAATGCTTCATTTACCAACAACACCACTTTGTGTCTTTCAGCTCTATTCTTCATCATAGATGAATGCAACATAATAAAGTCAATTTCATGAAGTCATAGACTCATCAACAAGTTACTCAGTGTATTCCTTATGCTCATCTGACATATACATCTTCCTCATGTAGATATTTCTATTCTTCATCTCTTTCACCATTCTTCAGATGTTTCAGTGTAGTAACTTACAAGATAAGTACTGTCAAGCTAGTTGACATCAATGACAACATAATATTGATTTAATCATCTTGCATATCTAATCAAAAAATCCTCAGTGATCTTCAATCACAGATTCTTCATTCAGGTTCTAAATCAGTTGTAGTTCATAAAAAAAAAAAGAAAAAATATTAAATGAAGAACACAATTATTTCTTTTGTTATTTAAATTGTAAATGAAGGAATGCCTTCACATATAACTACAAATGAAGGTCTCAAATAAAGATGTAAAATATGTAATTCCTTCATATTCCTCTTTCTGGACCTTGGTCCTGGGCTAGACAGGAGGTTTTATTCTCCGTTCTTTCCTACCAGTTCCCAAACTAAATGAAGTCTTTGTAATTTAGATCAAATGTATTAAATATAATCCAGGGCTTCGACCTTTTACTGATAAAAAAATTTCAATTTTAAAAATTAAATCAATCTTAATGGTAAGAAAAATTACTTGGTATGCAAATTAGTTAATGGAAACCAAATTTGATTTACTTGACTAATGCTTGTCTATTTTGTCCCAAAACTCAATCAAACCAATTGTTGATTAGTTGAAAAGTGGGTTTGTTTATATCTCCAAGGAACAAATAACATCATATAATATATGCATTCAGATTATTGTAGTTTTGTGTGATATTAATGAATTACCAATCATGAACATAGTTAGAAAATTAATAGAGTTTTAAAAATAGCTATCTCATTCATATATCAAATATAAATTTAATTTTTATAAATTTTAATTTTATAAATAAATTCCATATATAATACTAATTTAATTTTATAAATTTTAATTTAAAATTAGAATACATTAATAACATAATTTCAAATTACTTTGAATCTTAAAAATGCTATCTATCATCTTGATGATAAAGTTGATGCTAAAAACACTTACACAATAAAAATTAAATATTAAAATAGTAAAAAAAATTAAAATCTAATAAATAAAATTTAAAATTTAAAATCATTTAAGACAATAACATTTGAAAAACAAAAAATCATTTAAAAATATTCACTTATAAAAAAATTACTCGTTAATATTATTTTACAATTATCTACAAAGATAATATTAAAAAAATAAAAATATATAGATATATTCACTTTAATTAAAATAATATATATTTTTTATTATTTCAAAATTATTAAAAAATAATATTTAAAAAAATTTAAATCTTATAAATATATTTAGAAAGAGTACGTTTAAAGTTAATAAGATATGTTAAAAGAGTCCAGTCATTTCATACACCTCGTTATATTATTTATTCTCATTTTTAGTCGGTGTTAACAAGTTGTTGGTGAGCACCCATGCGTACCCCAGATGACAATTAAAAATTATGGATGATGGGGTGAACCATAAAGGGCATGAAATGTAGGGGATTTTGTCGGCTGCATAACTAGTGTCGTTGGATCTTTGGAATGGGAGATCACTGGGGCCATCGATTCTTGTGCACTTTGGTGTAACATGAGTGTTTCTTACTTTTGATTGTCACACCTAAGTCGCATAGGTCGCTATCCAAGACATAGACATAGATCATCGACCTACCCCCTCTCAAATTAGAACTCTTCATGCAAATTTTGAGGTTTTTTTGGCGGGAACAAGTTGACATAGCTAACCTATTCCCAAGACATAGTTGCCCTAGTTGACTATGTCCCCGATGTTTGCCTCAAAATTGGAACTAGAAGGTGGTCTTAATAGTTGAATAGTCTATTCAAACTCCCATTGGCTTTGTTTGAATTTTGTGTTGGATACAATTGTCTAATTGTGTGTTGTCTTTGATGTCACACAAATGTCATATCAATTATCATTCTCAGCATCTATCGAGCTCAGTCAGTCAGCAAAGTTGTTCTTAGCATCTACCGAGCTCAGTCAGTCAGCAAGGCAGTTTTTCAGTGTTAACCGAGCTTCCATGGTTATCAAAGGAAAGTTATTGGTTACCAAGTTCACTTGGTCTCCAAAGGATGTTGCAGAATTTGCAGTGGTAACTGAGTTCACTCGGTCACTGAAGGAAATCTTTTTAGGATTAGTGTTTACCGAGCAAGGTTGGCCCAGTAAAGAATTTTGTTAATTTGAGAAATAAAGTCTGTTTATTCAAGCCAACTATGATAATGATTATTAATGTTGGTAATGATTATTAGTGCCGACTTGACAATCTAAATGGACAATCTGAATGGTATATATAGAAGGTCAAGTTGAGGAATTCAAGGGATGTATGAGTGTGGAAGTTTGTAAGTGTGCAAGTGTGGAAGTGTGTGTGGATGAGCGAACATGCAAATCATTTTGAAGGAAAGTGTGTGCAAATTTTAAAGGATGGTTAGATATCCTTGAGGAGAAGTAGAGATATATTTGATCAAGAAGGATCTAGTGAAGTAGAATAGAGATCTGTAATTAGTAATTCAGTTGCATCATTATTCAGGTCATTTCATTGTTACTTTCTTACCATTGTAGCAGTGATTTCAAAATCTCTTAACTGAGTTGGTTTAACATCCATTTTGTAAATCCTCTAACAAGGTGACAATTCTATTGAATTGTTTCAAGACCTCTTACAAGGCCACTCCTAACAGGGTGATTAAATCCTCTAACAAGGTCACACCTAACAATGTGTTTTGTAGCCTTTTATCAGGTTGGCTCCTAATAGGGCTCACTTCAGAAGAGTGAAAAATAGTAACTAGTTACATTGGTGGTTTTTCCCATATTGGGTTTCCACATTAAATCTGGTGTCTCTTGTGTTCATGTTATTTTCTTTATGCATGCATGATAATCATTGATCAATGCTTAAGAATAGTTATAAATAACACTCACTACAATAACTGAGTTTCAACATTTCTCTGTATGTTTACCGAGTAATAGTAGCAAATGATTTAATAAGACATCTAAGGGATCTGTGGTAATATTTTTGTGGTTAACTGATTCACCCCCCCTCTTAGTTACTCCATCTATATTTCCAACAATTGTTATCAGAGCTTTTGGTGCTTTCAAGAAGGGTTTCAAGGACCTAAGCTAAACATCAGGATGTCTTACAAGAGAGAAATTCCAAGGCTTAATAGAGATAACTTTTCAGCATGGCAAGGTCTCATGACACTTCACCTGGATTCCATTGGTGATTCAGGATGCAAATATCTTGATGAAGAATATATAGCTCCTACTGGTACATTAACTATTTAAGAGATTGCAGAGAAAAAGAACCATAACACCATGATGATAGACATTGCATCAGCTCTTAGCTATGAAGAATTTGATGAAGTCAAAGACTGCACAACTACTTATACAATGTGGAACAAGCTGAAAAAAATTTATGGTGGTGATGACAATGTGAAGACAGCTAAAGCAGAAAGCCTAAGAGGACAGTTTGACCAGATGAAAATGAGAGAGGATGAAAACATTGTAAAATATGTTGAAAGGATCAAGGCAAGTGCTAGTGCAATCAGAGCTTCTGGAGGAACAATTGATGATGAAATTTTTATAAGTAAAGTTCTCAAAACATTACTTCCTATCTATGCAATAAGAGTATCTACTATTCAAGAAAGAAGTTGTGAAGAAAATCAAAATATAACTTTGGATGCTTTAGTTGGAAGATTGACAGCCTTTGAGTTGGATAACTATGACAACTATGTTCTGACTTCCAAAAATATTGGATCAGCATTTGAGGCCAAACTTTCACTTAAGAAGGGAAAGAAAATAAAGGACACCCAATTAGAAAGTGAAGAAGAATTAGAGGAAAGTTTTGATAGTGATCTTAAAGTTATTGAAGAATTACTTTCAAAGAAATATTCTAGAGGCAGAGGTAAATACAAAGGTAAAGCTCCCTTAATCTATTTTTCATGTGAAGAAATTGGTCATATTGCAGCTAGATGCCCAAACAAACAAAGCAAGGATGAGAAGAAAGGTCACAAGTACAATGGCAAGAAGAATTTCAAATCATTCAAGGATAGAGGTAAGAAAACAAGTTTTTTGGCTAAGGATTCTGATGATAGTGAAGTAGAAATTGTCTTCATTGTTGTAAAAGATGAATCTGATGATGATGAAGATGAGATGGCACTTATCTCTCATGTGAGAAAAAATGATACATGGATCATAGAAAGTGGATGTTCACATCATATGACTAGTGACAAAACAAAGTTTGAATACTTTGAAGACTATGATGGCGGTAGTGTAAGGTTTGGAAACAATGAACCTTGTTGTATAAAAGGAAGAGGACAAATCTCATTAACCAAAGAACTTATATGTGATAATGCATATTGGGTTGAAGGACTAAAGCATAATATTCTAAGTGTAGCACAACTAATCAACATTGGATTCAAAGTTGAATTCATGCATGGCAAAGCAAGACTACTGGATGACAAGGGAAAACTGATTGGATCAGGCAAACAAACCAAAGTTAACTTGTTTTATCTTGATCTTGGTGAATGCTCATGTTTTGTTGCTCAAATTGAAAAAAGTTGGTTATGGCACAAAAGGTTATGTCATGTAAATTTTGATAACATGGTGAAAATAAGAAAATTCAAGAAAGTAAGAGGCATTCCTACTTTGAAGAAACTTGATGTTGGTCTATGCAAGAATTGTCAGATTGGTAAAATGGGAAAGTTTAGTTTTAAAAGTAAAAACTATCAGTCTGAAGATATTTTGGAAATTGTGCATACTGATTTGTGTGGACCTATTAGAATTGAGAGCTATATTGGAGAAAAATTCTTTATTCTCTTTGTTGATGACTATTCTAGAATGATGACTGTTATGTATCTAAGAGAAAATTTAGAAGCATTTGAGAAGTTCAAATGGTATTTGGCAAGAGTATAAAAGGAAACAAGGAAAAGAATGAAGTGTTTGAGATCAGACAAAGGTGGTGAATTCATCTCCCATGAATTCAATAACTTTTGCATTGAAAGAGGAATCAAAAGATAGGTATCAGCCCCAAGAACTCTTGATCAGAATGGAATAGCTGAAAGAAGGAACAGATCTATCATGGATTGTGCAAGGACTCTAATGATTGAAAAGAACATTGCTATGAAATACTGGAAGGAAACTATCAGCACTACAGTTCATACCTTAAACTGAGTATAGTTGAAGAAATACACATTCAAAACTCCTTATGAGTTATGGTATGGCTATAAACCTAATGTAAGTTACCTAAAAGTATTTGGTAGTAAATGTTACATCTTAAAAGAATCTAGAAAAGGCAAATTTGATGTAAAAAGTGATGAAGGAATATTTTTGGGATATTCATGCAAGAGTAAGGCATATAGATGTTTGAATTTGTCTACTCACAAGATCATAGAAAGTGCACATGTGAAAGTTGATGAGTTTGCAGAAAAGACTGAAGAAGAAAGAAAAAAGGAACCAAAGGATTACAGAAGATTTTTTTACATTGAACCTAATACATTTCCAGACACATCTATCAATAAGGAGACTGCATCTACCAAGCCGAGTACAGTAACCGAGTCACAAGAAGAAGTTCAAACTGAGTCTAAGTCTAAAGCTACTGAGCCAATATCTACTGAGCCCGAGCAACCAGAACCAAAAGAAGAAACTCAAGAAGATGACAATGTAACTCATTCAAGAGGCAAGGAACCTATATTAGCCAAGTATGTCAGGAGGCATCATACACCAGATCAAATTATTGGAAACAAATCAGATGGTACTATGACAAGAAGTAAACTAAAAGGTACATGTTTACTTGCTGATTTTGAACCTAAAAATGTCAAAGATGCATTGGAAAATGAAAGTTGGATTGAGGCTATGAATGAAGAAATAGAACAAATAGAGAAGAACAAAACATGGACTCTTGTACCTAGGCCTAAAGATAAAAATGTAATTGGAACAAAATGGGTATTCAGGAATAAGTTGAATGAAGATGGTCAAGTATCAAGAAACAAAGCTAGATTGGTGTGTAAAGGATATTCTAAAGAAGAAGGTATAGATTATGGTGATACTTTTTCTCCTATTGCAAGATTAGAAGGTGTAAGAACTCTACTTGCATATGTAGCACATAAAGGATTCACGGTATATCAGATGGATATAAAATCTACATTTCTCAATGGTATTCTTGATGAAGAAGTCTACATTGAGAAACCTGAAGGTTTTATTGATCCAGACAAAAGGGATATGGTCTTCAAGTTACACAAAGCATTATATGGTCTGAAACAAGCCCCTAGAGCATGGTATGAAAGATTACATAACTATCTTATTCAAATTGGTTTCAAAAGAGCTAATGATAATAGTAATTTGTACATCAAAGAAGGACCAGATAACAAAATTGTTTTAGAAGAAATATTTGTGGATGATACTGTGTTTACAGGTGATGATGATAAATGCAAAGAATTTTAAAAGAAAATGAACAAAGAATTTGAAATGTCTATGTTTGGTCAAATAAAGTTCTTTGTTGGTCTTCAGATTCAGCAGAGCAAGAATGGTATTTACATTACTCAGTCTAAATACATCAAGGAAATACTTAATAAGTTTGGTATGGAAGATTCAAAACCAGTTGGTACACCCATGTGTACTGGACTGAAGCTTACCAAAGATGATGATTCAAAAGAAGTAGATTAGACCTTATACAAATCAATGATTGGAAAATTACAGTATGTAGTTCATACAAGGCCTGATATTGCCTTAGTAGTTGGTATAGTAGCAAGATTCTTAGCAAAACCTAGAGAAAATCATATGATGGCAATCAAAAGAATCATGAGATACTTGAGAGGAACTAAAGATTATGGCTTGTGGTATAAATTTGGAGGCAATCTAGACTTAAAAGTGTTTACTGATGCTGATTGGGCAGGAAACATTGATGACAGAAAGAGTACAAGTGGTGGAGCATTCTTTCTTGGCAAAAGGTTGGTATCTTGGACTAGTAAAAAGCAAAATTGCACATCCCAATCCACAACAAAAGTAGAATATGTTGCTGTAGCAGTAAACTACTCTAATATTGTTTGGTTTAAATAGTTATTGGAAGGCATGAAGGTTGAAATCAAAGAACCAGTTGTTATGTTTTGTGATAATACAAGTGCAATAAATATTTCAAAGAATCCAGTAATGCATTCCAAAACCAAGCACATTGCTATAAAATATCACTTTGTTAGAGAATTGGTGTAGGATAAGGAAATCAAATTGGAATATGTTCATACAAAAGAATAGATTGAAGATATCTTCACCAAGCCACTACCTAAGGATTCATTCTTGTATCTAAGAGGTAAGTTAGGGGTCATTCCCCTATTCGAGGCTCACTAAGTAAAGTTTTAGTGATGCATCAACCAGAGCATGTTGAAGATTAGTTAGTTGATGCAGCTTAGTCAAGGAATCATTGCATATGAATCTGTATGTAAGGTACATTGTTATTCACCTGGTATGTGTTGTCTTTGGTATGTGTTGTCAAAGAGGGAGAGTTTACTGTCATATCTCAAGAAATTTCTAAGAGGGAGAGTTTGAGAAGCTAAGAAGGAGAGTTTACAGTCAAAGAAAGAAGTTTGCTAACAGAGGGAGTTCTCATAAATGAGAATCAGAATGAAGCTAAGGATATGTTCCTTACTCTATGTTTTGTATGAAATTTCATTGTGCTATGACATGTTGTGTTGCCATCAATACCAAAGAGGGAGATTTTTGGATACAATTGTCTAATTTTGTGTTGTCTTTGATGTCACATAAATGTCATATCAATTATCATTCTCAGCATCTACCGAGCTCAGTCGGTCAACAAAGCAATTCTCAGCATCTACTGAGCTCAGTCGATTAGCAAGGCAGTTTTCAGTGTTAACCGAGCTTCCATGGTTATCGAAGGAAAGTTAGTGGTTACCGAGTTCACTTGGTCTCCAAAGGATGTTGCAGAATTCGCAGTGGTAACCGAGTTCACTCGGTCACCGAAGGAAATCTTTTTAGGATTAGTGTTTACCGAGCAAGGTTAGCCCAGTAAAGAATTTTGTTAATTTGAGAAATAAAGTCTGTTTATTCAAGCTGACTGTGATAATGATTATTAATGTTGGTAATGATTATTAGTGCCGACTTGACAATCTGAATGGACAATCTAAATGGTATATATAGAAGGTCAAGTTGAGGAATTCAAGGGATGTATGAGTGTGGAAGTTTGTAAGTGTGCAAGTGTGGAAGTTTGTGTGGATGAGAGAACATGAAAATCATTTTGAAGGAAAGTGTGTGTGAATTTTGAAGGATGGTTAGATATCCTTGAGGAGTAGAAGAGATATATTTGATTAGGAGGGATCTAGTGAAGTAGAATAGAGATCTGTAATCAACAATTCAATTGCATCATTATTCAAGTCATTTCATTGTTACTTTCTTACCATTGTAGCAGTGATTTCAAAATCTCTTAACCGAGTTGGTTTAACAGCCATTTTGTAAATCCTCTAATAAGGTGACAGTTCTATTGAATTTTTTCAAGACCTCTTACAAGGCCACTCCTAACAGGGTGATTAAATCCTCTAACAAGGTCACACCTAACAGTGTGTTTTGTAACCTTTTACCGGGTTGGCTCCTAACAGGGCTCACTTCAGAATAGTGAAAAATAGTAACTAGTTACATTGGTGGTTTTTCCCATATTGGGTTTCCATGTTAAATCTGGTGTCTCTTGTGTTCATGTTATTTTCTTTATTCATGCATGATAATCACTAATGAATGCTTAAGAACAGTTATAAATAACACTCACTGCAATAACTAAGTTTCAACATTTCTCTATATGTTTACCGAGTAATAGCAACAAATGATTTAATAAGACATCTAAGGGATCTATGGTAATATTTTTTTGGTTAATTGATTCAGCCCCCCTCTTAGTTACTCCATCTATATTTCCAACATTTTGAGCTTTGAAATTTAGGTAACAAGATGATATACAATCCTACCCTCAAATGAAAGTACAATCTCTTTGACATCTCAAGCATTCTATGGTAGATTTCAAGCATCCAAGGCATTTCCAAGACAACATTCTCCATCAAGTAGTAGGTTTATCTTCCTCATTGAAGGCCAAGTAGAGGATATCACAATCAAGAAATAAGATCATAACACAACCATCCTTTCAAAAGTATTCAAGCATTCAAGTCATTCTCCTTTTCAATATCAATTATTGTGGAAAATTACAATAATAATTGTGCTAGACATGTCTTTCATGATTTTATTTGAGATTTTTGTGTGGAATTAAGATATTACATTTATATTTGTGATCATATTTAAAGAATTGTTGCACTATCAAGGTATAAAACACTTTATGTTTCAGATCTAGCCTCTACTTTATATTGACAGACTTTCAGTTCAAGTATTTTACATTTCATTTTTAAGGTTGATTCCAATCTAGGGTTTGACTGAGGTAACCCCCTCTCTACATTTTTTTTTCACTTTTCTATTTACTAAAATAGGTTATGCTTGTTTTGGGTATGGATATGGAAAGTTTAGAATCCTGACTATAGTCTACAACTGAAAATGCTCAAAAGTGCACAAAACAAGTCAAACTAGCAAACTGAGTCCCAAGAAAAGGCCATCCTAGCAAACTTAGTCCCTCTAGTTCAACTCCAAATTAAATTTTCAAGTTAGTTTCTATCTAAAAGCTCCATTTCTAGCATCAGAATTGGTCGATCAGTTGTTAGTCAATCTGTGTCTACTGAAAGTCAATCTTTTTCTTCATTTGGTAAAAAATATTTAATCTCCCAATCAATTATTCCTTTTGCATTTTTCACTAAGTGAATGATCATTGTTCATGTTCTACAATTGAGCCTTCTTGGGCTTAGTGGATCATTTTTCTTTCAAATTTGACAAAATAAATAAGATCAACACCCCCTATCACACACACATATCCATATTTCTATGTTTCATTCGGGTGAGCCTGAGTCATAACATTTCCACTTCTAATTTGGTTTTTAGATTTTATTTCTATGAATTTCATCATTCCATTCTATGCATTTAGTTCTAATTTTGTTTACATTGGTAAAAAAGACATAGAAAATGTGCTTTTTTAACTCTTATTTTAGGCATTTTCCATATACTTTCATTTGAAGATTTTTTTAAATTTTTTTTAATTTCATTTTTAATTAGGTTGGTTTTAAAATCCATATATTCTCTAGATTAATTTCATTATGCTCTTCTAACATAGGCCCTCTTATCCATGAGAACATTTTGATGCAATAAGTCATTATCAACACTTCTTTTGAGGATCTCCCCCCTTGGGATGATGCCTTCAAGAATAATGATGGTCTTTCTCCTAAAATTTACATCCCTTATGAGGATAATTTGGTGTAAGAGGATGAAATCAAGTCTATTCCTATTAATAATATCATTTTTTCTAACATTTCATTGACAATCCTTCTATAGACCAGTCCTTAGTGGGTTATGTTTGTCCCTCTCCTAAATCAGTGTCATAGCTTTAGTTTCACTACCCTAATGACTATCACATTGTTGATAGTCTTAAACCAAATCAATGAAGATATTTTCCAATCTACAAACTTACCAACAAGAAAAATCCTCACATAACTAAAAAAATTGGCATACCTTGGTTGTAGCTTCAAGCTTGTAATTGAGAATTTGTTTTAGAGTTTAATCAAAACAAACATAGTCCAATACCTCCTCTAGCCTATGTCAATCTCTTATCCAGCAAGAAAAAATTTACAATGAGTATAAAGTGAGCAAATGAAAGAGGAAATATGCTTTTTATGTTGATATTTTTTTTTGTTTTAACTCTATGTGTAATTTTAGGGTTCCTTTGTAGTGTCGGAGTGCTTATGGGCTCCCCATGGAACAACACAAGTAAAAATTCCAAAAAAACTTTATTTTATTTTTATTTAAAACATTATTTGTGGGTATCATTCCCACTGAGTTTTTTCCCTTAACAAGGTTTTCCTCAACAACAAATACTTGTGTTGTGGTGTTGTTCTTGAAGTGTTCATATTTGCATTAAGTAATTTGTTTATAAGTTTAAAATTTAGATATTTGGCACACAAGTGATTCATCTCCCCCCCCCCCCCCCCTTTGAGTTGTGTTATTCCCAATATTAATATACTACTTATTTTCCTTCAATATTCTATTTGAATGATAACCTACATGTTTTCCTTTAAATTTTGTGTTTTCTAGTAGTAAGAAAGGAAAACATTGTTAGTATTATAAGGCATTGAGAGGGGGGGATCCAAAAATGTTAGCAATAATCTTCCACAATAACAAACATGCAAAAGATAATATAACATAGAAGCATAACAAGTAAAACATTCACACATAATGAACACAAGTCACAAGATTCTTTCTCGTGGAAACCCTTGTTAGAGGGAGAAAACCACATGTGGGATGATTCCCACAAATTTCACTAGTGTACCATTTAAATATTCCTTGTCAAGATAAATTACAAAAACCTTTCTTAGGTTATACTTGATTAAGAGTACTTAGCCATGTTAGAAGCTACAAAAGTCCTGTTAAAGATGACCCTATCAAGAGATTTAAAACTCCTTCTGAGAGGTCACCTTGTTAGAGGATTTATGTTTCAGATCTTGTTTAATACCCTTCTCACTCTATTATAAGTGACCTTGTTAAATGATTTTACTTGCAAACCTGTTACGACTTTCCTTGAGAGAGACTCAAGAATAACCTGATTTGATAATGACACTTCTTGCTTGATAGATCCACTTCAGTTTTGATCAAAAGACCACCTAAACATCAACAACTTCTTCCTTCATCTTTTCAAAATGAAAACCTCCTATCACATCATCACATCATTACCCTAAAACTCAATTTCATCCTTCTACAAAAACTTTTCCAAGTCAGCCTTGTGTCAAAAAATGTATTACCCACCGTAATGAAATTAAAAAATAATCACACCAAAATGCATTGGTTAACCCAAAAAAGTCAACACAACACTAGTTAAGTCATAAATGAAACATTTACTAACTCAAAAATAACTAGTTGACTGATCTAGTCAAACTTACTTTGTCTGTCCTTTGTTCTTATTGCCAGTGCTACTTCAATCCTTAATAACTTGCTGAATTCTTCAAATTGACTGATTTGATCATAAATGTCATCAAATATACCTCTATAGATAATTTTTTTATGATCACACACCTTAAATCGATCTCCAACTCTACATCTAGTCACCTATACCTTGCATACTATCTTCTTACCGATTGACTAAACACTTAGTTGATTTTCCAATGTGATCCTTCAACACCATTGGTAATTTGATCTATTTTCATCAATAGGTCATGTTTCTAGCAAAAAAAACACCCAAAAAAAATCATATTACCAAATCACATATCACTTCTACATCAAATGCCAACAATATCACCATTTTGCATTCATGGAAACACTTACAAAAAATAAATTTTCTAAGTGCCAACAAACAACAATCTCCCCAAACAAACATATACCATACAATGAGAATTACAAACATGTAATTCTATGTATCCTAAAGATCTTAGCCATTTTTTTTGTTTTCATCCTTATACTACTCTCCCCCTACACTATTCTTTTGCTATGATAAAAATGACATAGGTGGTACAAAATATTCAAAAACCAAAGTTTAATTAATCAAGATTATATAGTAGCATATTATAAATTAGAGTCTACTGAATATCTCATGGAAAGTAGTCTTCAAAAGTTTCAAATTGTTAACCCATGACTTGTGTAGATTTTCTATAATAGGTATTTGTCCATGAAGAAAAAATGCTAATTCCTCAAATCCATCAATTGTGTTTACAAGTCCAGGTGTTAAGGATTTCTTAGCTTCTTGCAAACTCTGTTGTAGGATATCCATTTTAGGAATCAACACACTCTATAGCTCCATCAAGTTTTTTATTTTTTTATTCTATTCATCCCCATAGTTCTTCGATTTCTAATTTATCTTTCCTACCTCAATTCCAAAAGATGTTGTAGTCATATGAATGGGATCAAAGTTTTGTGACAACAACTTCAACTCCTATTCAACTTCACCCTTTTTCTTTTCAAGACCTTTCATGAAATGGGAAAAATCACAAATATACTTTTGTGTCTTACCTCCTTCAAGAATTGCATCCTTCACCCAATTCACAATATCAAAAGGAATTCTTTCTTTTTCATGCATCTTCTTCTAATTTTTTTTGAAATATTGCCAAACCTTTGTAGTGAAATCACTTCCTAAGATTCTGATGTTGTTACTTATCTAAATAAAGGCTAGAGTAACTATAGTCCATTCAATATCACCGATACTGGGGAACATATTTTAGAAATAGAAAAATAAACACATAATAACCTATCCATATTTGAATTTTTGTCTCTTATCCTTTTTGATCTTCTTAAGATTCAATATTGACTACTCTCTCATCACTTTAGTTAGGTCATAGACAATGTTTTCCTTAATCATTTTGTATGTTGTATGAATAGAATCATTGTCCATGCTATTCAACTAACTAGAATGGTAAACCTTGTAACCTATGACCAAAGATGCATATCTCACCTCTTCATCTATAATGGCAATCATAGTCATCACATGATCATCACACTTATATTTAGTCAAACTGATTACTTCTTCTTTTGGTATAGTGCGAAGAACAGACACTTCACCAGTTGACCATAGACCAGTTACAACATGAGTTGCCTCTTTTATAATTTTATGTGGTCGGTCTACCATATGAACCAGTCATGTATTCTACTTAAGACATATCTGATATGATCCTCTTCAAACTCATCAAGATAACTAACTATGTGATGAAAAACTTTATTTGTTGTGTGTTTATTTTTATCTTTCAATACTAATTTATCATCACATAGTTTTTTGTAATGTTTAATTATTGCCCTTAATCCTAGATCTTCCAATTTGTAGTGAATGTATGATCTAACATCCTCAATGTGCAGAACACCATAGGACACACTAGGCAAGGCATCCATTAGATCATTTTCCATCGATTTGAATGGATGTCTTTTAAATTCTAATCTAGGTCTTTTAGTTATGTCTATCAACTTAGGAATAGCCATCTCAAATTTCCAAGCACAAGTGTAGATAATAAATAAATACCTCAAATTGTTCACAACTAGGGTTCTTACTAAAAACATGACAAAAACCAATCGATTTTCTCTTTTAGATCACTACAAACAATTTCTTCTTATCATTTAGATCTCTGCAAATGGCTCAAACAAAGCTTCTTTTTCACTGCAATACCTTTCAAAATGCACAAGGTGAAAATGAAATTCAAAGTATCCCTTTTATCTACCTTTGTGGGCATAATAAATGTACTTACCAATTTTATGATTGAAAATGGTGTAGTGTTTACCAAGATGTAAGATATGTGAAAATGTATAAAGGGGAATGTAAGATCTACTTCTTAATCCAAATTCCCAAAGCATACATCCAAATTGATTAACCACAAGGAAATGATTAATACACAAATGAATCAATCGATGAAGAATATGAAGAAAGGAGAAAACCTTATATTCCATTATAGAAAGTATGTATTGAAATCTTGATTGAATTGAAGAAAAATACTAACCTCAAAATAGGATAGAACTGGAAAATGTTGTTTTCTGGTGTCTATGTTTAGTTTTAGAGGTGACTGCGATTAGATCTGGCTTGGAAATATAGAAATAGAGAAAACATAGAAACCTTTTATCTTTGTGAGCAAGGTTGACCTTGACCCAAAACAGGGGTAACATCTTATCTCAGGGCATAATCTTACCCCTAAAAGTTGACCTTGACTTGCACTGCTTCGATGGAAATTTTGTTTGTCAAGTATGGATGTTCCAAATGAATGTAGAATTGTATGTTGGATGTCTCAATCAATTTCATTGGATCTTCAACACCAATCTTGAATGGATCTTGGAATTGGAAGAGGCTTGAATATTGAATGTGGATGGAGAAATCTTCAAAAAAGGGACTCCATAGAGATTGAATTCTTCAATGGCTACCAGTGGAACTCCTTGATGGATTGGATCTTGAATGCTTGAATGCTTGAGGATGAATGAATGTTTGAATGCTTTATTTCTCTTTCTTTCTTTCTTGATGATTTATTGATCACTTGATTTCACTTTCTTGAATTCTATGGATGATGGATTGTTGATTGTTGATAGTTTATGGTTGATATGAAAATGAGAGAGGAAGGCTTCTTTTTATACTAGTATATGACACAAAATTCTAGAGAGGTTGACATAGGAGAATTAAATTCCAACTAAGCCTTAACACTTAGAAATGGACCTATATTAAATATAATTTAAGATTTTATTGTTCCAAAATCTGAAACAGTTGACCTAGAAGTGGGAAATAAAACTTTTTGAAGCCCGACACCTAGAAACTTCTGAGATTTGAAATTTGGACCCAAGGTTAGGGTCAAGGTCAAATTTGACCTAGGTAAAAGTCTAGGTCAACCTTGACCTAGGTCAGGGTTGAGGTCGACCTTGACATAGAAGGTTGACCTTGACCCTATGGTCAAAAATCTCAGTTCCTCCAGATAAGGTGCCAAACAAAGGCTGGAAAAAAGGTGAGGAGAGAAGAAGAATAGGGGAAGAAAGCTAGATCCAGTCAAAGACCCACTCAAGGCACTTTACATGACCCCAGACCACTTACTCAGAGGGCTAAACTGGTCCTAAATGGAAGTGCTTCCATTTTTTAATGATACATTTAGCCCCCACTTTAGCAAGAGTATGGACTCGATACAAACTCTTGGTAAAGGAGATCACAATGAAAAAGATAATATTATTGAAATCAAAGGGACAAAGGAATCCTCAAGCCCCCAAGGACTCAAGTCTTTGTCAACTCCAAGATTACAATAATAGAGGAATCTCTGGACAAGAGAGAGAAGAGGGTGTGATTACCTTGCCCAATGAGAACTTATGTCCCATTGTGAACCAAACAAGGAAACATCACAACTAGAAAGATGGAATTGAACTGCCTAGTGAATGTGGCTACTCACTAGTCAAACCATCAAGGATTCACCCTCACAAATATTCTATTCAACAAGAGCAAAGCTGAAAACAAAAAGAGATCTAGTCTTAAGGACACCTCCGACCTTAAGGGATCAAAACTTTGAAACTAGAGGGATCAAGAGATCCTAGAAGATAAAAATCCATGCTTTAAGGATTACTCACTAATCCATAAAGGGAGAAAAGTTCCTTGAAAAATATATGTATTGAAAGTGCATGTGTGCAAAAAGTGAGCAAAGCATATGCCCCCATGTTAAAGTCATTGCTAACACTTTAATAGGAGCAATGGCTTGAACAGAAACATAAACAACTCCACTAATTACATTTCCACTATGAGATGCTCCCAAGTGAAGATAAATCAAGGGAAATACCATAGAAACATATAGAAAACATAGAAGGGATATACTTGACATGGGGTTGGTATGATCATAAGATAATATATATATATATATATATATATATATATATATATAGAGAGAGAGAGAGAGAGAGAGAGAGAGAGAGAGAGAGAGAGAGTATTATTACAAATGAATTGAAAGTAGAACTATAATCACAATGGAGGAAAGAACACATAAGAGTTACAAAGAAGTCTTTTCAGACCACAACATGGAGACCAAAAAGATTCAGTGCTACCAAGTCTCAAATCTAAGTGGACTACACAAGGAAACATTTACGAACAATAGCATAGGTACAACACAATATGAAACAACATATAGAAGAATAGAGATACATATAGAGGACATGTATAATAGATTTGATTCCTTTATCACCTTGCACCAACAAAGTAACAAGGGTCATATAAAAGAATCTAACAAATATTTAGCAAACACATTATGTGAGAAACACAGTATGAGAAAACAAACACACAAAAGGCTACCATGTAGGACAAGCTGATTAAGTGTGCTGCCTACTCTCCCCATCTCATTCTATATCATTTTGGGAAGGTCAGAAACTGGCAAGAGGGACTATATCCAACATAGTAGGAATGATAACCAATTCCAAACAAGGATCCTCTTGAGAATCATAATGTTCAATACTAGGTGTAATTGTCAATTGTGATGAAAGCATATTAGGTAAATCAATATCAATGTTAATAGTTTCATATTCATCATTAACATCATTAGTATCATCAAGAGTATCTTCTTCATATAGATTAATCAAAATAGGATTGAAGATACAAATAGAATCATCATAATCATGCATCTTATTAGTATGAATGTCTTCTAACACATCATGCATAGGTTGATCAAAAGAAGGTAAAGAAATTTGAATAATAGAGGCACGAGCCTTAGCTTGAGCTTGATGCTTCTTATGACATTCATTAGTAGATCGATTATGTTTTTTCTTATTTGAAATATGTTGAGAACTAGGAGGGACAACTGTTGGTTCCTTCATAGGTTCTATGGGAGGATTCTCAGTAGGCTAAAAAGAAACACTAGGATTTTGATTAACAGAACTAGAAGCCATAAATAAAGGAGGTATGGAAGGCATCAACAAAATACCACAATTAAGATCCATCTAAAGTATGCTTAACTCAAGAATCTTGTGATATTTATAGGCTTGATATGAGCAAAAGAGGTTATCAAGTCAAGAAGGACATGAATTAGGTAATGGAGGCCAAAATAAGTCAAGGGTAGCACAATCCCTAGGCCTAGAAGGTTGATATAAACTATGATTAATCATCTTCACTTCTTCATCATGAATAAATTTAAGTCACTTATTGATAGGAGAAGCAACAACATGCATGGCATTCAACTAAGGAAAACCAAGCTTAACTTGAAATTGATCAGAAGCAGGAATAACAACAAAGGTAGTATCCACAATTTTACTACAAAGTTCAACAGGGAAGTTAATAGAACCAAATGATGGATAAATAAAACCATTACAAGTTTGAATCCATACATCAGAGGTATCATAAGAATCACATTGCAAGTTCTTCATAAAAATATTTTCTTCAATAATAACATTGACTAAGGATGTAGGATCAATGAGACAACCATGCGTAGTATCTTATAAATCCTAGCATAGATGTAAAGGGGACCATCAGGTGCTTTAATAGTCTTAGAATCATCAAAGGTAATCAAGAGTTCCCTGGGTCTTTTATTCTTAGGTTGTTTTTGAGGCTTTGGTTGAGGTTTTAGTTTAGGTTGAGGCTGGGGTGGAGATACCGATTGAGACAAAACAACATGCTCCACATGGTTAACAATATGATTAAGATCATCCATCTTTGAATAATAAACAATATCCACAGAAGATGGCCAAGAAATGGTATTAGTATCATGTGTAGGCAAAGGATTCATATAGATTTGAAGGTTTTGATTAGGAGTGATAAATATTTTCCAACTACCATCAAAATTATCAACAGATAAGACATTAGAATTGATTAAGTCTTGAACCTTATGTTTTAAAGAATAACACTTATCAGTATCATGGCCATATTGACAATGGTATTGATAAAAAAGGTTTAGGATCAAAGGATTTGGATGCCACTGTGGTAGGAAAAAGAGGTCGAATAGGGGGTAAAGTAATCATATTAGCAGTTAACAACCTATTCATAAGAGAATGTAAAGATTCATACAGAGGAGTAAATGCACAATTTAAATGAAAAGTAGTGGATGCAAAAGTAGCATTGTGGGATGCAACAGATACTTGATCAGCAACTACATTCGCTTGTTTATTTATCTTGACATTGTTGTTGAGTTTTTGAAATCTACTTGGATTAGGAGTAGCATCACTCTTATCAACTAGAATAGGAGCCATTGGAGTGTTTCTCTCAAATTGAATCACTTATAATTGATAATGATGAAGCACTTCACAAAGTTGTTGAAAAGAGGTAAATTTAGTAAGCAAAATCTTATCTCTAATATCCTTTTGCAGATTTGAAATAAATATACGTTGAATATGTTGGAGATTTGCCAACAAGCCAGTATTGACTATATGTTTGTCATTGATGACAACATATGGAAATTAGCATGAATGGAAGTCTTATGTAGTAAGCTTTCAATATATGTAGCATAGACATGATATCATGGGCGCAGAGGTTAACTGTTAGTACAGATAGTTATATAGCAGCTTGTGTCAACAGTATTCCTAACAGAGTAACAAATAGTGTTCTGTGTATGGTTGTCCATATAGTTATCATGGAGCCTTGCATGCTTGGATATATGTTGAAGACATGTTAGTGATGTTTTAGTTATGGATGCATAGTCTATTGATAAGTAGAAGTGAAGTTATGCAGTCACTATTCACCAACAACAATTTCTTGTGTTTGTTTAGAAGATTCGAAAGAGATTTAATTGGTTCTTGAGTTGTGCCTATCTTTAGGGTATGCACCCTTGGAGTTAAGCTTGGAGAAGTGTTATTGATATTTGGTTAAGAGCGCATGAGTTAATTCAGCCTACAGAGAAAGATCCAGTGGTTTTGGTAGAGCTGATCTTGTGTTGCGGGCATCTACAATTATCTTATTGGACAAGTCCCAGAATGTGTTGTGTGCATAGTAGAGCTGCTAGAATGTTTATTGGAGTTTGTTATGGTTTCTCTAATATGATTTCAAGGTGGTTCTAATAGGTCGACTTGATTATATCATTTAGAGGAAAGATATTTATAGGTAGTCATTTGTGATTGCTTGAGCGTGGTTCATGGTTGATTAAGCATAGCAGAGAAAAGTGTGCAAAGTGTTGAGCCATGCCGTTGCACCAAAAGATTGGCCTGTTAATGCTTGATACAACCACTAGACTTATAGAAGACACAAGAGGTGGTTAAGCCATGTTGCAAATCCCAAGGGGAGTGCTGGCCATTTTTTTAACAATCTCCCCCTCAGCATTACCCGAGGGGATTCAAACCTATGACCAAGCTATAATACCACTTGTTACAAGTAGTAGTTGTCGTTGCACCAAAAGATTGACTTGTTAATGATTGATACAACCACTAGACTTATAGAAGACATAGGAGGCAGTTAAGCCATGTACCAAATTCTGAGGGGAGCACTGACCATTTTTCCAACATGTTATTCATTGGAACTGATCCAAACAGCAAGTCTAAGAATAGTTCACCAAGATCCAAATATAGTGTGTATCTTTTATTTAGAAGGTTATAGCCTTTGCCCATTTGAGTAGTGAGCTCTTGGATAGTGCATCCTCTCCCATAATAGGGACAATTGTAAAAGACTCCTAACAAGGTCTGACCCTTGACCAGGTCTACTGTACTTAATATATTGTAAAGCTACTCCTAACAGGGTAAAGGATATTCTAACAAGGATCATTATACACCAATACAAAATATTAGTGGGTATCAAGTCCCACTGGGGTTTTCGCCTGTTTGGGTTTCATTGTAACCAAAATATTGGTGTTGTGTTCATGTGTTCTTTCATTGTGTTTATGCTTTATGTTTAAGTATACTTTTTTAGATAAAGAATTGAATCTTGTAGATAATTGATTCACCCCCCCTCCCCCCCCCCCCCACCCCCCCTCTCAGTTATCTCTTGGGACTATTCCTAACAATTGGTATCAGAGCCAAGTGCCTCAGAGAGAAAATTTAACAACTTGAGTTTGATTAGATGGCATACTTCAGGAAAGAGAGTCCTAAGTTTGATGGAGAGAATTATCTTGATTGGAAGAACAAGATGGTGACTCATTTTCAATGCATTGCTTTTGAAGTTTTTAATGTAACTATCAAAGTAGCCAAGATTCCTACTTTAGAAGATCTTGCAAAAGATGATGCTACTGAGACACAAAAGGAATTGTTTCATTAGAATGCTATTGCTAAAGAAGCCCTTATCAGTGCCCTATCTGATGGTGAATTTTTAGAAGTAAAAAAGATAGATACAACCCATAAAATATGGAAGCACCTAGAAGACATATTTGAAAGAGACAAACAAGCAAAGGATGCATGCAAAAAGACATGGAAGAAAAGATACAATGCATTAGAGATGTTGCCTAAGAAAAATATTAGAGCTTACAATTAGAGGATTAATGAAGCAGTTACAGGAATCAGAAACAATGGTGGAGAGATTTCAAAGGAGGATATTATGGACAAATTAATGACTACTCTCACTCTAGAATATGAAAGCAAGATCAACATCCTTGATGAGACCATGCAACTTACATCAAATTTCAAGAGAGAGACCTTGATCAATAAAATCTCATCTTTTGAGATTTCAAGATTGAAGTCAGAACCAAAGAGTGAGACAGCTTTCAAAGCAACAGTTCATGGTAACAAATTTGCAAACACTTTTGGTAATTTTGATGATGATAATGAAGAGAAAAAATTAGATGATTTTATTGCTATGATTGCTAAAAGAGAAAAGAAAGGAAAAAGAAAATATGAAGGTCAATTACCATTTAAGTTCTTTTCATGTAATAAGATTGGTCACTTTGCATCTAAGTGTCCCACTAGAGCTAAAAAGTTCAAGAAGGATTACAAGCCTAAGTATTCTGAGGAATGCTACTATGCTGGAGATGGAGTTTCTGTTGGAAAACTAGTTAGTGCTCCCCTCGGGATTCATGACATGGCTTAACTGTCTCATGTGTCTTCTATAAGTCTAGTGATTGTATCAGGCATTAACATGTCAATCTTTTGGTGCAATGGCAACCACTAATTGTAACAAGCGGTATCAGAGCTTGGTCACAGGTTTGAATCCCCTCAAATAATTTTGAGGGGGAGATTGTTGGAAAACTAGTCAGCACTCCCCTTGAGATTCGTGACATGGCTTAACCATCTCCTATGTCTTCTATAAGTCTAGTGGTTGTATCAGGCATTAACAGGTTGATCTTTTGGTGCAACGACAATCGCTACTT
This sequence comes from Chamaecyparis obtusa, assembly GCA_027943335.1. NCBI lineage: Eukaryota > Viridiplantae > Streptophyta > Pinopsida > Cupressales > Cupressaceae > Chamaecyparis > Chamaecyparis obtusa. The sequence goes on from BSBK01008958.1 coordinate 201,183, forward strand.
ATAACAATTTTAGATGAAGAATCTAGTGAAGAAGAAATTGGATTCATTTCTATTATTGACAAAATGAATAACAAGATAGTTCATGAAGATAAAAAATAAAATCCAGAGCTAGCATTGATTTTGCAAGCTCACATAAGGACAGATTATAGACAGTGGTTGTTCACATCACATGATAGGTGATAAAGGAAGGTTTGTTCATTTGGATAAATACAATGGTGCTATGGTCAGATTTGGAGACAACACTCCTAAACCAATAGTTGGTAGAGGAGCCATCACCTTGGATGGAAAGAATAGTATTGATGATGTTCTTTATGTTGATGGTTTGAAACATAACCTTCTTAGTGTTCGTCAATTACTTGGAAAAGGATATTAGTTAGAGTTCAAAGATGACAAATGCATCATTAACAACAAAGATGGTGTTAAGATTGCATCAGGCTCAAAGACAAGAGGTAATGTTTTTCAACTCAATTCAAAAGCAAGTTGTTTTGTTGGTAAAGTTGATGACAGTTGGTTGTGGCATAAAAGACTCTCATATCAATTTTGATAACATAGTAAAGATAAGCAATGTTAAGGTAGTAAGAGATCTACCTTGCATAGAAAAGCCAATTGATACTATAGGATTTGAGCAATACAAATCCACAAAATTCGAAGATCACCTACATACAAAAACTTGTTACAAGGAAGTAGAGACAAGAAGAGGGAAAGGGTTTGACTAAAAAATATGAAGAAGAAAATATCCTCAAATAATGAATGAATTGGATGTAAAATGGATCATCCTTATAAAGGAGATTGAAAGCCTTGAAAGGCAAACCTAAAAAGCAGAAGTGCATGTAATAATTAGTTAAATTATTACAAGACTAATGCATGCAAGTTTATATTTAAAACAACTAGTGCATAAGTTTAAATCAACTAGTGCATGTGTGTTTAAATATAAACAACTAAAAATAAAAGTGTTAACATCTTAAGAAGGGAGTAAAGTTAATCAATATAATTAATACTTTACTCTAATAGATACTATATGCAAGGAATGTGTGATGGGGAAGCATGTGAGAAATTATTTTAGAAGAAAGTAGAATTCAGCAGAGAACAAGTTGGATCTAATTCATACAGACCTATGTGGTCCAACTCAAACAAGATCATACTATGGTGAAAGGTATTTCATTTTGTTTGTTGATGATTATACCAGGATGACATGGGTTGCATTCTTAAAAGACAATTCAGAAGCTTTTGAGAAGTTCAAAATATTCAAAGCTAAGGTTGAGAATGAATCTAGACTAAAGATAAAATGTTTGAGATTGGATAGAGGAGGAGAATTCACCTCTAACAGATTCTATGAGTACCACAAAGAACATGGCATAAAGAGATAGTTAAGTGCACCTAGAACCCCTCAACAGAACAAAATTGTAGAAAGAAGGAATATGATCATTCTTGATACAGCGTGCACCATTATGATAGAAGCAAAATTTGCACACACCTATTGGAGAGATGCAGTCAATACAATAGTCTATACTATCAATACAATTCAATTAAGGCCAAGTGCTAACAAAAAACCATATGAGCTATGGTTTGGTAATGTTTCCATAGTAAAATACTTTAGAATCTTTGGAAGAAAGTGCTACATCAAGAGGGATGAAGTAGTAGGGAAGTTTGATGCAAGAAGTGATGAAGGTATTTTTCTTGGTTACTCTACTAAAAGTAAAGCTTATAGATGTTTCAATTTAAGATTGAAATAGATCATAGAAAGTGCTCATGTAAAGATTGGTGAAAATTTTATGATTCAAGAAAGATATCATGATTACTCACCCATGATTAAAGAAGAACCTAGACCCTCCACCAGTGAGACAGTCATTGAGGAAATGTTTGACAGTATTGATGTGTTATTCAATGACCCCGATACAAGTGAAGAAAATACTCCTAAGGCTAATGAGTCAACATCACCTAAAGTTCCAAAGTTTACATAAAGAAATCATTCCAAGGTAGACATCATTGGAGATCATAGCAGAAAAGTCTTAACAAGATCACAAGCAAAGAACTCAGCTAGCAATGAAGCGGTATGTTTACTATCTCAGATTGAACCTTTAAGTGTTGAAGATGCTTGTAATGATTTAGATTGGCATGATGATATGAAAGAAGAAATTGATCAGATTATTCAGAATGACACTTGGGAATTGGTCCCAAGACCTAGTGACAAGAATGTGATTGGAACAAAGTGGATATTCAGAATTAAGATGAATGAAGATGGTATAGTAGTAAGAAAAAAAGAAAGATTAGTATGTAAAGGATATGTGCAAAGAGAAGGCATTGATTATTCAGACACATTTGCACCTGTGAGAACATTATAAGCCATTAAGTTGTTTTTAGCCTATGCTATAGTCAAAAACTTCAAAGTTTATCAGATGGATGTCAAGTCAACATTCCTATATGGAGACTTGAAAAAAGAAGTATACATTGAGCAGCCAAAAGGATTCACCTTATCAAACATACCTAATATGGTATGTAGATTGAAGAAGGCCCTCTATGGACTTAAGAAATCCCCTAGAGCATGGTATGAGAGACTAGATGGATACTTAACAAAGATTGGATTCAAGAAAGGAGCAAAAAATTGTAATCTATTCATTAGAGAGACATCTGAAGGTTTTCTACTTGTAGTTGTATTTGTTGGAGGTAATGACAAACTCAATGCTGAATTTTCCAAAGAGATGTAGAATGAATTTGAGATGAGTATGATTGGTCCTATCAAATACTTTTTGGGACTAAATGTGCAGCAAACAGAAAAAGGAATTTTTATTAATCAGTCAAAGTATGTGAAAGAAATACTGAAAAAATTCAAGATGGATGATTGCAAACCAGTAGGAACCTCTATGATCATTGGATGCAACCTTACAAAAGAAGATGACTCAACATCAGTAGATACAACATTGTACAAGTCTATGATTGGTAAACTCATATATCTTACTCAGACTAGACCTGATATTTCCAATGCAATTGGCATAGTTGGAAGATTTGTAGCAGAACCTAAACAAAGTGACCTCATGGCAGTAAAAATAATATTTAGATACTTGCAGGGCACTATAGATTATGGTCTATGGTATCCTAACTTAGAAAATGTTGAGCTTCATGTGTACACTAATGTAGATTGGGCAGGATGTATTGATGATAGAAAAAGTATATTAGATGGAGCAGTGTTTCTTGGTGATAGACTTGTCACTTGGACAAGCAAGAAATGAAATTATATTTCTCAGTCAATAGCAGAACTAGAGTATATTGCAATAGCCTTGAATTGTTCTACAATTGTTTGGATCAAATAGATGATAAAGGATTTTGGAATTCAGATTGATTATCCTATTGTTATTCACTGTGATAAAACTAGCACTATCAATATGTCAAAGAACCCTATGATGCATGCAAAGACAAAGCACATAGAGATCAAGTATCACTTCCTAGGAGAGAAAGTGGTAGAGAAAGAAGTCAAATCAGACTATGTGAGTACTAAAGATCAATTGGCAAATATATTCACAAAGCCCTTGCCTAAGGATACTTTTGAGTATCTTAGGGAGAAGTTGGGAGTAATTCCCTTCACCGATTCTACTTAGACAAAAGAAGGAAAGGCATCAGTCCTCTAGGACTGATGGAAGGTTGACTACTCTACCTCAGGAGTAGTACCGGTGCTTAAAATGAATGGTGCCCTTTTCCATTGATTTCAAAGAGGGAGTAATATATAAAGTCATAAAAAATAGAAGTAAAAAGAGGAGTAATATACTAAGGGGGAGCAGCATTCAGTTATGACAGCAGTATAGTTGAGGAAATGGAGAATATTAGAAAATATTGTAATAGACGGAGGATTCATCCTTGGATGAGTTTTGATGAGGAAATGGAGAATGTTATAAAAGAAATGTTCATTTGGGTTGGTGGTGGTTTTTCATTCCACATGTTTCCATCAATGCCAAAGGGGGAGATTGTTGGAGATTTGCCAATAGGCCAGTATTGACTGTATGTTTGTCATTGATGACAACTTATGGAAAGTAGCATGCGTGGAAGTCTTATGTAGTAAGCTTTTAGTATATGTAGCATAGAAATAATATCAACATGATATCATGGGCACAGAGGTTAACTGTTAGTAGAGATAGTTATATAGCAGCTTGTGTCAGCAATGTTCCTGACAGAGTAACATACATTGTTCTATGTATGGTTGTCTATATAGTTATCATGGAGCCTTGCGCACTTGGATATATGTTGAAGACATGTTAGTGATGTTTTTTTTATGGATGCATAGTCTGTTGATAAGTAGAAGTAAAGTTATGCAGTCGCTATTCACCAGCAGTAGTTTCATGTGTTTGTTCAGAAGAGTCGACAAAGATTTTATCGGTTCTTGAGTTGCACCTATCTTTAGGGTATGCACCCTTGGAGTTAAGCTTGGAGAAGTGTTATTGATGTTTGGTTAAGAGTGCATGAGTTAATTCATCCTACAGAGAAAGATCCAATTGTTTTTCTAGAGTTAACAGTGTGTTGTGTGCGTCTACAATTATCTTATTGGACAGGTCCCAGAATGTGCTGCATGCATAGTAGAGCTGACAAAATGTTTATTAGAGTTTGTTATGGTTTCTCTAATATGATTTCAAGGTAGTTCTAATAGGCCAACTTGATTGTATCATTTAGAGGAAAGATATTTATAGGTAGTCATTTGTGATTGCTTGAGTTTGGTTCATGGTTGATTAAGCACAGTAGAGCAGAGTGTGCAAAGTGGTGATGTAGTACCCCTACCCCTAGTCTGATTTTATTAATGATATGATTACTCTAGGATGTTAGATTATATGTTAGAAAATCATCAATGCTTATGATCTTACTAACCCCATACTTGCATGTGTATGGTTGATTTGTTTATTTTACATTTTTGTTTGACGTGCTTGATGTGGTTGAGGGATGGAGTCATAGTTACTTGCTTACGAGATCCACATGATCATCTGATCCTCACCATTGTCTATTATGTATTTATATATATGTTCGTACATGCGGGTGTTGTATGTAGGTTTGCAGGTACTAGGCATCGTCTTCCCTGAATTGTCAGGATGAGCGTGCCCTATCACAATATCTCAAATGGTAAGAGAGGGGAGATAACACGGATCCAAAACCCTAACCCAAACCCATTTATCCTAGTTTTAGGATAAGTATCTATTGACTACCCTATCCGAATTTGTCAGGTTGGCAAAGTTCATGGATCCCTTTCTGGTGTTGCCTGGTTTTGGTTTTGTTTGATTTTATTTTGTTTGGCTTTAGTTGATTTGTGGTTATGTGGATGATTTTTATGTGATGATTCATTTACTGATTATAGTCGATTTATGTTTATATAGATTATTTTATCTGATTATCAATGTTAGGTGCATAGTTGAATTTTATGATTAAATATGCTCTTATGATTAATTGAGGAAATTAAATTAAAGTTGATTATTTGAGTAATTAGAAATTAATATTGATTATGTCCTAAGTTTATTTTAATGAAATTTAATTAAAATCAAATAATTGATTATTCTAATAGTAATTGAATTTTATTATGTCTATGAGTATTATTAAATAATTAAATATTTAATTGCATATTTTAGGATGCATTAAGTATTTTATTTATTTAATATGTGTTTTAAATTATTAATATGTGCATAATTGAAAAGAGAGTTGTTGTTAAAAAGTGAACAACTAGTTTTCAAAAGTCAAGTTGTGTTGTCCATTTAAAAAGATATTTTAATTAATTAATATTTACTTTCAATTTTGGAGTTAGAGTCTGATCAGGGGTTGTCTTATGAGTCATTTCTGATTTGGGTTGGACTTTGAGTTAACTTTTAAGTTGTCCTTGGGAATTGCATGAATTTGGGAATTGAATTCCAATTAAGGGATGATTGCATTCTTTGGAGAAGAGACAGGTTTTGGGAGAAGGATTTTTGGAGAGATTGTGCTTTGGATCTTGGAGGATTTTTCTTGCTGATTTGGGTATCATTTTAGCATCTGGAATTTGGTTGTTGTGTGCTTCGTGGATTTAGATCTGTAGGTGGATTAAATCCTCAGAACAATCCTGGTCTTCAGATCTTCACAGGTTTTCTGTTTCAATGTCTGGCATTGGATCCGAGGTAGGCATGAAATCTTGCCTGTTAGTTTGATTTTTGCATTTGTCTGGCTTTCTGAGTTGTGCAAATTTTAACTTGATCTATTAGTTAATCTGTGCTTTTTGTGAATTTGGGTTATTAGAGAAACCCCAGATCTGTTATTTTATGTTTTAGGTTTACTTGGAATTATACTATTATGCTGTCAAAATTTTGTTAAAAGATTGTTTATGGTTTTCCTACAAAATGATATATTAGATCTGGTATAAAGTTTAACTATAGGGATTGAGAAAATAATTTCCTCATTGGAAAGAAATGAATTTGTGAAGAAAAAACCTAGTTTGGGTACAAAAAAAAGTCAATTTAGGAAAATGTATTATTATGTGGAAGTCAAAAAGATATAGAAGAGAATTTATTCCATAGGATGGAATCTGGAATTAATATATATATATATATATATATATATATATATATATATATATATATATATATATATATATATATATATATATATATATATATATATATATATATATATATATATATATATATATATATATATATGTTGTGTAAATATATATGATCTCTGTTTAAAAAAAAAAAAATACTATTAGTTTAAAATATATATATAAGCTTCATATCTTTAGCATGCTTTATTTCTTTAAAAGATTTGTATTAAAAAAAATTCCATATAAAAGAAAAATGTTTTAAAAAAAAAATTATAAAAAAAAAATTATTAAAAAATTTATATGGGCTTAAGGTACCCATGGTGCCTGTGTACGCAGGGTACCTGCGCATGCGCAGTACCTGCCATGCACATGCCTTGCGCAGAGGTTAAGCGCATGGGGATGGGGGGCGGTGGGGACCGCCATGTCCCCTACCATTTGCATTTTTTTTTGTTTATTAAAACAAAGATTTTTTTTGTTAGTTTGTTTTTTTTGTCAAGTAAATAGGTTAAGTGAATTATAGTTCATTTATATTTTATTTAATTTGTATTTTAAATTATATTGTTAGGTATATATATTTAAATCAGTTATTTAACTTAGTTTAAATAACTTGTTTATTAGAGTAAATTAAATTTGTTTAGTAATTAAGTTAAACTAAATTTTTAGTTGTTAACTTAATTATTTTGGAATTTCGGTATTCTATACTATTATGAGATTTATTTAGAATTATAGATAACCTTATATGAAAATTTATTGATGAATAAAGTGTGACCATACTCAGTTGATTTTCATTTGTGTGCATTAAGGTTATTTGGTTAAGTAATATAACTTTTATAAATGAGTATACGCTTAAATTATGGGCTTAAATCTTTCATTAGTTTATACTATTAGTTTTCAGTTTTGTTATCTATTGAACAGATAATATATGTTTACATTAGGATGTGCTTTTCTCATAGTACATTTATTTTTAAGTGATCAATTATTGAAAATTGGAATGCATATACTAAAATTGGACTTTTTATTCTATTAGACCCTTATGACGACTTGAGGAGATATTCCTTATTTATGACATTTTTGTGACGAATATGACTAATATTTACTTAGCAGATTTATGTTAATCTATACTTAAATTAAATTATGTTCAATATGGAATTTTGGTATGCTTATGATTAAATTCCAATTTTCTATGATGCATTGTGTCTTCTTTGTGCCTGGAGTGTTTTCTTTTACTTTATGTGTTTTGAGGCACTAGAAGACCTAAGGAAAGGACAAAGGCTGAGGATTATGTCAGTTGTTCTTGTTCTCAGTTTTATGTTTGAATGTTTGTGTGAGATCCAATTCTACCTAACTTAACCTTTGGGGCTCATGTTGTGTTGAATTTTACTTCATATTCTATAGAAGAGAATATGGTATTGACTGTTTATGTTTGATCCACAGGATCACGTGTATTTGTTCTTTTGTGAACACTTTGAGAGTGTTTTGTGATATCATGGTTATGTGAGAACTAGTATGTTCCTGTTATACTATGGAACGGTCCTAAGGGACATTATTATCATCTTGTGATCTATGTGAGTCTTTTGAGCCTAGGAGAGGTTAAATAGGTGCATCTTAGGGGAGTGGCTTACAATAGGGGTCCAGGGCTCAAAAGGGGCCAGTACCAAGGTAACCTATCATAAGTTGTTTAATACGTGATAACCTAATAATAATAATAAAACTTGGGGTATAACATTAAATACAAGATTGATATGTTGGACTCCACTTGGATTATGTTGAGGGTCCGGGGTCCAGAGTGACCAGTGTAGGGTAACTCAACCTGATAGATGCTTGAGGGTCCAGGATCAAGAGACCAGTCCAGGGTAACTCAAGTAGTCATCCATGTGATGAAACTCCCATAGTTTGTAGGCTAAGCCTCCTCCATAGTTATTCATCATGTTTCAGATGCCTCTAGTTTAGTGAGTCTTACCTTGCATTGTTTATGTATACCTTGAGTAGAGAGCTTTCAAGATCCTTTCCTTAGCTTGATATGTTTGATGTTTGTTACTCGAGTGGGATCTTTTTTTATCTCCTTCGCATGGTGGGTGTGGACCATTTAGGTTCACAAGGTTGGGTGGTAGTGATTCTTTTACCATTTGAGATTTTGACGTTCATGCACAAGTGCTGGATGATCCCTGTGGTAGATGTTCCTTCTTGATCTCCATTGATGGAGCTATGTTCTTTATTCTTCTTATTCTTCTATATGATCTTGCATCTTTGTATTAGTACTTCAGAGATGTCATGTGTAATTCTTTTTGGTTATTGTAATACATACCCTGTGACATGTGCAATAGATGTAGGTTTATGGATACCTTATGGTACCAATTGTATTTATGTTATCTTTGGTGTGAAGTTGCTTTTATCTTTCATTGTTTATATAGGAGATTTGTAATTGTACCTAATCTAATTTAATTAATTATGTTAAAGTAATCTTCATCAAGGAACCCTTGAGAGTTGTAACCTGTGTTGGTTGTTTATGTTATGTGAGTTAATGGTAACTACTTCTGCATTGATGCTTATCATGTATGTTAACTTTAAAAAAAAATTATTCTGCAACTTAGTTGCATGTTATGTTAAGTTCTTCTAGGTTCCCTGGCGGGGCATTACAGGTGAGCCATCAGAAGAAGGTCTATGTGACCAAGTAAAGTACTTGTGCTATTCATTGGAACTGATCCAGATAGCAGGTCTAAGTGCAGCTCACCAAGATCTAGATATAGTGTGTATTTTTTATTCAAAAGGTTGTAGCCTTTGCCCATTTGAGTAGTGAGCTCTTGGACAATGTGTCCTCTCCCCTAATAGGGACAATTATAAAAGACTCCTAATAGGGTCTGAACCTTGACCAGGTCTACTGTACTTAATATATTGTAAAGCTACTCCTAACAGGGTAAAGTATCTTCTAACAAGGATCATTATACACTAGTACATAATATTAGTGGGTATCAAGTCCCACCGAGATTTTTACCTATTTGGGTTTCCTCATAACCAAAATATTGGTGTTGTGTTCATGTGTTCTTTCATTGTGTTTATTCTTTATGTTTAAGTATACTTAATTAGATAAAGAATTGAATCTTGTAGATAATATATTCACCCCCCCCTCTTAGTTATCTCTTGGGACTATTCCTAATAGAATATCCATATCAGGAACAGGATAAGAAATCTGAGCATGCAAATACTTAAATCTACCAATGAATTCAGTCAATTTTTCCTTAGTGTTTTGTTTACAATGCATCAAATTAGTTAAGGACACTTGTGGACCAATGTTATTTTGAAATTGTTGAATAAAGGCATTGGAAAGTTTTGGAAAGGAATCAATAGAATAAGGAGACAAGGAACAATACCATTGTAAGGCCTTGTCACAAAAAGTTCTAGAAAACAACGTGGCTAAAATCCTATGGTCATAGCCATAGTCACTACAAAGGATTTGAAATTTTTTAACATGGGTAATAGGGTCTCCCTTACCATTGTAATTTTCAAGATGAGGCATATCAACTTGTTGAGGAACAAGAGCACAAATGATGTCTAGGGATAAAGGACTTCCCATGTCACATGTAGGAATGCTAAATTTGTATTGATTCAAGAATGCAAGTTGTTTTTGTAAAGAGGACACAGTTTGAGACAAACTAATGATTGTGGAATCATTAGAGGAAATAGGAGCCATAACAACATTAGAAACACTAGGTAAAGTGTATGAAGCAGCAAGAATGGAAGACACAATTAGAGAAACACTTGGAACCACAATTGGAAGAGGATTGGAATAAGTAAAAAGAACATTATGATAAAAAGATTGTGATTTAGGAAGGGACATAGGAGGTACACTCATAGGAAGATAGGGGACCGTCATAGTCACCAAAGGAGGAGTATAAGTAAGAATACTAGGTAAAGGAATAGAAGAAGGTTTCACACTAGTGACAGGAGGAGTGAATCCTAAATCTTGAGCTTCTTGAGCTAAAGGGTTAACATTTGAATGCAAAAGATGAGTAATACCATGTAGGAAATTAACACCTTGATCACTATCATGGAGGACTTTCTTAAGAGCCTCTATAGTTTGAATAGAATCTTGATTATGGTTTTCTTGAATAAGTCAATTACCCATTTTATCAAGTTTGGTTGAAAGTTTTTGGACTTGTTCAGGAGGAACTCTTAAAGCATCATCCTCATCATGAGATGAGTGAGAAGATTTTTTCTCCATAGTAGGATTAGAATCATGAATAATCAAATTGTCATTTGGGATCCTAAGGAAAGGAGAGGAAGACCCAGGATCAAAGGCACCCATAAGTCTACAACTTTGTCTAACCAAAATATTATAAGTAGGACTAGAGGTAGTAAAGCTCATATACTAATGCAATGCAAATGAACTAGACTAGGAAAACAAAAAGCATAAACAAATAAATATTTTTGTATTTTTACTTTATATGAAATGCTAACACATAAAAGAAATCTAATACATGCAAGATCTAACACCATACAAGAAAGAATTGTGTATCGTGGGTTCACAAAAATGTATGATTGAGTTGAACACATAAGATAATAAAAAGGTAAAATCTAACACCAAAAAGAAAGAGTTGTCTATCATGGGTTCACCAAAATGTATGATTGAGGTGAACACACAAGATAATAAAAAGGAAAATCTAACACCAAAAAGAAAGAGTTGTCTATCGCGGGTTCACCAATATGATTGAGTTGAACACATAAGATAATAAAAAGGAAAATATAACACCAAAAATAAAGTATTTTCTATCATGGGTTCACTGAAATGTATGATTGAGGTGAACCCACAAGATAATAAAAATAAAAATCTAACCCCAAAAAGAAAGAGTTGTCTATCGCGAGTTCACCAAAATGTATGATTGAAAATGGTATAGTGTTTACCAAGATGTAAGATATGATGTGAAAATATGTGTAAAGGGGAATGTAAGATCTGCTTCTTAATCCAAATTTCCAAAGGATAGATCCAAATTGATTAACCACAAGGAAATGATTAATACACAAATGAATCAATCGATGAAGAATATGAAGAAAGGAGAAAACCTTATATTCTATTATAGAAAGTATGTATTGAAATCTTGATTGAATTAAAGACAAATACTAACCTCAAAATATGATATATCTTGAAAATGCTATTTTTTGGTGTCTGTGTTCAGTTTTGGGGATTTCTGCAACCAAATCTGGCCTGGAAATGCAGAAAGATAGATAACCTAGAAACCTTTTGTCTTTCTAAGCAAGGTCAAACTTGACCAAAAATAGGGGTAAGATCTTACCCCAAGGCACAATCTTACCCCTAAAATTTGACCTTGACCTGCATTACTCTGACAAAAATTCTGTTCTCAGATCCCAAAAGTTCATCGAAAAGGGTATTTAGATCTGAATTATGATTTGCTGTCCCGCACCTGTACTGGCAAGAAAAATGGTTTTGTTTGTTGGATGAGGGGTTTACCTTGGTCAAACCCTAGTTTTGGAATTAACCTTGAAATATAATTTAAATTGTAGCTATACACAAAGTAAATGGAACAATTCACCTTGCTTATATTGAAACCCTTGTGGAGGATTCAAATCCTTGAATCCACAAGTATGGATGCTCCAAATGAATGTAGAATTGTATGTAGGATGTCTCAAATCAATTGCATTATATCTTAAACACTAATCTTTAATGGATCTTGTAATTGGAAGAGGCTTTAATGAATGTGGATGGAGAAATCTTCAACAAAGGGGCTCTATAGAGATTGAATCCTTCAATGGCTACCAATGGATCTCCTTGATGAATTGGATCTTGAATGCTTGAATGCTTAAGGATGAATGAATGCTTGAATGATTTCCTTCTCCTTTCTTTCTTGATGATTTCTTGATCACTTGATTTCACTTTCTTTAATTATATGGATGATGGATTGTTGATTGTTGATGGTTGATGGTTGATGGTTTATGGTTGATATGAAAATGAGAGAGGAAGGCTTCCTTTTATACTAGTCTAGGGTACAAACTTCTAGAGAGGCCTACATAGGAGAATTAAATTTCAATTAAGCCATAACCCCTAAAAATGGACCTAGATTAAATATAATTTAAGAGTTTACCATTTTGAAATCTGAAACAGCCGACCCGAAAGTGAGAAATAAAACTTTCTGAAGCCCGACATCCAAAAACTTCTAGGATTTGAAATTTGGACCTAGGGTCAAGTTTGAGGTCAACTCTGACCTAGGTCAAAGTCAAGGTTGACCTTGACCTAGGTCAGGGTCAAGGTCAACCTTGAACCAGAAGGTCAACCTTGACCCTGAGGTCAAGAATGTTAGTTCCTTAGGATAAGGTGCCTGAAAAAGGCTGGAAAAAAGGTGAGGAGAAAAGCAGAATAGGGGAAAAAAGCCAAATCCATTGAAAGACCCACTCAAGGTGCTTGATATGACCCTAGACCACTTACTCAGAGGGATAAACTAGTCCTAAGTGGAAGTGCTTCCATTTTCCAACGATACACCAATAGAACATACCTTTTCACTGATTAATCCAAAATCTCATTACTGATGATCAAAACACCATGTAATCTATTAAAACTTCACAGTATACTCCAAAATAATTTATTTCATCTTAAAATGTTGATATATTTTACTACACACCTATAAGGGGCCCAAAGATAGATTCAATAATACTTGCTCCCCCTAAGCCACAAACAGGCTTATTTTGATGAAGAATTATCCACACCTGATTGAGATGTGGATTCCTTCAATGAATTACTATCTTCCTTCTTCTTCCAAGTATTTTTCATCTCTCTCTCCTAGTCTCTTCTACATTCATAATAATCTTTCCTTTCCAAATTCTTTACTAGTTTACCGATTGGTTTCTTAACCCACAATTCCTTTCTAGATGTCTAATCTTGTGACAATGAAAACATGCCATACCAATTGATCTCCATGGTCCAACATTACCTCTTACAATTCTCATTGTATAATTCATAGCCACATGTCCATAATTACCATAGATTGAGAATGTGACATTTAATTTTCCCTCCCTTTTGTAAGGTCTTCCCCTATTCACATGTAGCCATTGATTGTTACTCTTGACTTGCACTCATTAGCTTTGTGACCATATTTGTTTCAATTGTAATAGTAACCATAAAAGATACTATATCTAGATCTACAATCGTGAGTATAATGTCCATACTTATTATAGTAATAGAAATATCCATCAAAATTGTTAGTCCTATTTGCAAATCTACTTCTACACACATTTGTAGTATGAGAAACTTTATGACAATTGAAATATATAGGCTTGTAAGATTTCTTACCAAAAATTATTTGAGTTACCATAAGTGGATAATTTCCTTCTTTATTGATCTCCTTAGTTCCAAAAGATTCACCAAATTTAAAAGTAGATTGATGGGTAAATCCTCGGCCTATGGTCTCTTTTCTTCTTCTTTGATTTCTGAGTTTCTCATCAAGTTTTTCTATGCTTTCATTAAATTTCTTTAGTAGATCATTAACATTCTTCAGTTCTTCTTCTAATTTCTCATTCTCATTCTCCCTAGGGATTTTCCATTTTCCTCATTTGTATCATGAATATGTTCATGCAATGCGTCAACTTCTTGTCTTATCTTTAAAATTTCATCCTTGGCCATTAGGGAATATTTTGCACTTTTCCTTGCATTCTCTTTAGATATCCCTACTTCCAACTCTTCACACATTTTGATTGATTGGGCTTCAATCTCTCTCTTAAGATTTTTCTTGTCTTTGTACAATTGTTCATTCTCCATAGCCATGGCTTCTAGGGCTACTTTAGATTCCTTAGATCCACTATATTCATAAAATTTCTCAATGTAGTCTTGAATCTCATTTAATTTTTCAACAAGATCTTGTCACTTGGCTAATGATTTCTTCAACTGATCTTTTAGTTCTTTTATAACCCTTTCAACTTCATCAAGTTTCCTCTTGTATCTTAAACCCTCCATACTTGCCTTAAAGATCCTACCTGAGTTGTTAGGATTCTTAAGGGAACCTCTTCTTTAATACCAATTATTAGCATTATAAGGCACTAAGGGAGGGTGGGGGTGAATTAGTGCATCCGCAAATCTGAAACTTTTAACAATAATCTTCCACAACAACCTGTTACAAGTAGTGGTTTTTGTTACACCAAAAGATTGACCTGTTAATGACCGATACAACCACTAGACTTATAGAAGACACAAGAGGTAGTTAAGCCATGTCATGAATCCTAAGGGGAGCACTGACCATTTTTCCAACAATCTCCCCCTCAGAATTATCTGAGGGGATTTGAACCTATGACCAAGCTCTAATACCATGTGTTACAAGTAGTGGTTACTGTTACACCAAAAGATTGACCTGTTAATGCTTGATACAAGTGCTAGACTTATAGAAGACACAGGAGGTGGTTAAGCCATGTCATGAATCCCGAGGGGAGTGCTAACCATTTTGCCAACACAACCAACATGTAAAATATAATATAACATAGAAGCATAATAAGTAAAAGATTCACACAAGACACATTATTTTTTCCCATATAAACCCTTTTTAGAGGGATAAAAACATGTGTGGGATGATGCCCAAAATTTCACTAGTCCACCATTAAAATCTTCCCTATTAGGAGGAATTACAAAAACCTTTTTGAGGTTGTACCTAGTTACAAGTATTAGCCTTTTAGAAGCTACAAAAGTCCTATTTAAGACTACCATGTCAAGGGATTTAATGTTATCTCTATTTGAGCATTAATGGATTGTCATTAGTATCAATCAACTGATAAAGGTTGGAATAAGGAGACAACAAAAACAAGTCAGTCAGTCAAGAATAAAAATCCTTCACATTGAGAAAAAACAAGGCAGAACTTCAAGATCACCAAATACAGGTTTGATCGAGCACACTTACCGAGCATCAGGAATTTACCATGTACCAAGAATTAGTAATTTACCAAACAATGAATGTAGTGCTTATCAAGTAAAATAAGAAATGACATAGTAATCAGGAATGGAACATACTTCTATGAAAATTATTTACATTGATCATATAAATAGTTTACCAGGATCGAGACATATTTAATATTGATGTAATCATTAACTTTTGTGATAATTCCTATGTAATGGTAGATCTAGGTTATTTTTGTATACCATAGATCTTAGGTTTTCTAAGATGATGTAAACCCTAATTAAGTCAAGTTAGTCTACTATATAATTGTAAAGATGTCATTATGATCATGCATCATGAAGCAGTAGCTACACTAAGGACATCAGGAGATCAGACATGGGGTCTTATGACATAAGGTTTATGAGAGGCATAATTAGTTTATCATAACTCATACAAGGCTACTGAGCAGAAAAAAAGGACATATACATCACACTGAGGTGATATTTATTTGATATTTCACAGATCTAAATCAGACAAGTATAAGTTGTAATTTATAGATACTTTACTATTATTAATTTAACCATTGTAGCAGATCAAAATATCTTAATAGAGTGAACTTAACAATTGTTGTTTAAATCTCTTAACCAAGTACACACATACATTGTGTTGTTTAAAACCTTTAACCAGGTAGATCTGGTTGATCTTTTTGCTACTCCTAATAATTTAAGTTCATCAGAAGTGATCAATAATTGTAGCCTTAACTGACATACTTTATTTAATGCAGTAGTGAAGATTTGTGGGTGTCATCCCCACTACAGTTTTTACCTTCTAACAAGGGTTTCTATGTAACCAAAATATTTGTGCCATGAGTATGGATTTTCATGTATGATTTATTGTATTTTTTACATGCACTTTACATTTTTCAGTTATATGAATGTATATTTCAAACAAGGGAATTAGTCAGTTAATAGACTTCTACTATTGCAAAGATTTAGTGTTAAAAGTTTTTGAGGGTACTGATTCACCCCTCCCCTCTCAGTACTTTATCTTTCCAATTCCAATAATTGGTATCAGATCTAGATCTCTTGTTAAGGAAGTTTAACCACTGAAGATAAAAGATCTAAGGATGGAAAGATATAGGTTGCACAAGACTATTGAGAATCAAAGGATACAAATGCAAATCTTAATTGATAAATTAAAGTAAGCCAAAGATGAACTAAATAAGTTATTGATTCAAAGGAAGGATATGGAAATTCAGTATAGTGAAATTGATTATCATGAAGAAGAGATAGATGACCCATTTGAGACATCCCAATCTAGATCTAGTAGTATACCTTATGCATCTGAAGGAGCAATATCTGATTTATCTGAAAAGAATCTACATCTTACTGAACAAGTCAAAGCTTTGTAGATCGGTCAAGAGACACAAATGGTTAGGATGATTGATGTCATGAATAATGTTAGGCAAGAAAAATAAGAAATAAAATTGTCTATTGAAGACATGAGACAAATGACTAAGAAGCTACAAGAGAAGGAATCTGAGATACTGAGACTCACTAAGCATCACTTTGAAATCTCTAATCAGATGGCTATCATAAGTTAGTAAGTCAACCGAGTAAAAAATGAACTTACAAGGAAACTAGAAGACATTGGTGAACTAAGACAAGAAAATGAAAGATTGAAAACTGAAGTCAAAATGAAATAACAACATAATGAAATGATCAAGAAAGTTGAAGACAATATTAAGAGAAATGAGAGTCATCAAGAAAAGATGAAAAGAACAATACCTACACTAACCAAAGGCCAAAGAAGCTATCATGTAATCATTGTGGAAAACTAGGTCACAAATCTAATGTTCATAGGAGCAAAGAAAAAGGTATTCTTAAATCTACTCCTAAGTTTAATGGTTATTGTTATAACTGTAACAACTATGGACATCAAGAACATGAGTGCAGATCTAAGTTGAATAGGACACCTAAGAAACCCTACATGGAGAAACATTATCACACTTGCAACATGCATGGATACATATGACAAGAATACAGGACAAATATGAAGCAAGTCTAGACACCGAAAGAACAAAACAAAACCTATCAACTGAGAAGGAAAGGCAATGCATATACTTGGGATTACAACAGATGGGTTAATTGCACAACATGTGGAAGGTATGGACATATTGCAAAAAATTGTATGAGAAAGAACTAGAGAGGTATATCTCACAAATGGACAAGAACTGGTATGGCATGTTTACATTGTCACAAAGTCGGTCACTTAAGTAAGGACTGTAGAGACTGAGCACCAGAGACACAAACATATGAAAATGGAAATATAATTGAGGAAATCATGAGGATAAGAAACACAATGTGGAGAAAAGAATCAAGTGATAATGTTGGATCAAGTAATGTAATCGGTGACACCTCGTCCATTGGATTGGGTGATATCAACACTTCCACCTAAGTCATAAAGGTATGTATGGAACTGAATTTCTAATTGGTTATATCTAACAAATAGTTCCTTATATCTAGTATTTTCATACCAAATCTTCATACAACAAGATGCACTATGGTTTTATATGTTTTGAGATTTAAATGTATATAGTCAGTATAAGCAAGAACAAGTATGTATTTGCTAGTCAGTAACTACTGGCTTGGTTAACCAAGTTATAGTATTAACTAAGTGATATCTTAGTGTTAACCAAGCATATGATCTTTTGAAGTATAAACTAAGTGCAACTACCCTTATCAAGTTGTGTTAGGTCAAGCATTTAATGCTAAAGTTTGAGTGGGATTTTGAATTGTGGGTATAAATACACCATGGACTTAATCATTTTTCACATTGCAAACATGAAGAAAAGATTAATTTCAAGTGAGAATTTCTAGAGCAGTCAAGAAGAGATTTGAAAGGTTTCTGAGCAGGTTAATCACAGTCACAAGTAAGTTTCATTTTCACTGAGCTATTTCATTGCTATCTCTTGAAGCCCTAAATTGAAGAACAATGGCATCCTCATAAAAGGTTGAGAAATCTAAGACTCCAACTAGCAAGAAGGTCAATTTAATCAAGTCTACAACTTGTAATGAACCTAAGTACAAATTGCATCTAGAGGTTACCTCATAAAATGACAAAATCAGGGCATTCTTGAGCATACCACCTAGGGTTTTTCTGGTTGAAGACATTCGTGCATATATACACTAAAAAATTGGTGAAATAGGGCATTTTGAGCTCTAATCCACCTATTAGGAGTTGTGCACCAATCAAAATCTCAAGGATGAGCATATAAGGATGAGCATACACACTTGAAGGTGAAAGGTGTAGTTAACACCCTATATTTCCTGATGGTTTTCAAGAATGAATGGATAAACGTAGTAATGAGCCGTGTGTATGAGGGAAAGTTATGGTTGGATGAACCGATTAAAATCATTAGAGATATTATTCATGCTGTCACCAATTATCCCATAACTAACAAGGTCAAAGAATTGAGGAGTGCACTAAGACCCGAGATTGAAAAAGCTACAAGGAGCTAAATGGGATGGTAGAGGCATGAGAATCAATACCACTATTGATCCTGAGATTAGGCTTGGTTCATATGTAATTGGCTATAAAATATATTAATCTAGCAGACCTAACAACATTCCATGTAGAGTTGTGGACATTGCTTACAAAATTTTAAAGAAAGGTTTTCAATTCGACCTCACCAAGGTTTTATTAAAATTGTTAGAAGAGAACATGAGAACCATTAGGTTAGCAAAGTCTAACACTTGTAAGTTTGGTTCACTACTACTTTTCATATTTTTCTATGTGTAAAACATTTTTCCCTTAGTCAATAATATTGACTAGGATACTAACAAACCGATCATATTGCAAATAAATGATTTTATTCAAAGTTTGGGACAATATTTTGTTAGCATCATGGATGTATGTTTTGGGCAATTCAAGGACTGAATGAACCAGAGAAGTAGAATACCAGGTTAGTTGGTTGAGTAGTACAAAGATGATATATGTTTCTTAGTGGACATTGACACCACTCTAATAAAGGCAGTTGGACTGAGAACAACACGGTTGATACCGATGGGCTATGAAATTGACATTGACTAAGCCTCTAGGTCAATAAAGGCTTTACTAGCCGAGCCCAAAGATCCATAGGAAACTAGGTTTGGAACCTATGAAGAGGCAAAAAAAGAACTAAAATGGATCTAGTCAGAGTTAAGGTGACTAAGAAGTCTAAGAAAATGATGGACACCTTGCTAGAATATTTCATAGATGACGCAGAAGAGGAAAAGGCATCTGAGGATATTCTAGTTGAAGTGGAAATCAAGGAACAATTACTGCTAGGTAATAGTGAGCATGATGAAGATGAAATTGAGTTAGATAAAGACATTTAGTCTACATCAGTCAAGGCCATAAGAAATATGAAGTAAGAAGTACAAACAAGAGTAGGACAAGGTCTACAACAACTACTTCTCCACCTCTAAAGAAAGGAGTTGTGAAAATTTCTAGTCCCACTCCTACAAAGACATATCAAAATAATAATAGAGGTGCACAAACCACCTCTAAGATACCCAAGAAGAGGAGAAAATTGATAAGGGAAAAAGATGACATTGATGAAGAAGATGAAGAGGAAGACCAAGATAAATTTAAAGTTGTAAATAAAAATCAATCTATTGATGAACTAGTTGAGACAATAAAGGAAACTGGTAGTCTTAGCAAAGGTACCAATTGAATTTGCAAAATATGTACCTAAAGAGTTTGTATGAGAGAGTGTCTACAAGATGGACTTATGCTTTGCACACTAATAAAAAGATGAGGGAACATTCACTGATATTGGCTATGCCTACATTATTGCCCCTCGAGATTGAAGAATTGATCACATAATATTCAAAGAGATTTTTAGTGAAAAGTAGAGCACTAAACATTCTATTAGGAAAACTTAAGGATGTTGATGAAAACAATCAACTCTTATGGACTACAATTCTTACTGCTTGAGCAAAGTTGACAAGTTGGCACTGGTAGTAGTACCTGAGAAGAAAAACAAAAGGAAAGGTAAAGGTATACACATGGATGATGCAAATATAGCTACTAAGGAACCAATTGAGTTATCAGATACTGAGGTACTAGACAATACCATTGCAATTGATTTGTATCTAGCAGGATATAAAGAAGAGTACAAGGATCCTCCTGAGAAATTGGTAATAATAGGGACAGATGATGTGTTGATTAAAAACATCACAAATGGAGATCCTGATGATATCAAGGATGATGAAGATGTGAATATTTCTACTAATACAAATGAAGAAACTACACCTAACGAGGTAGCAACAAGTGAGATGTTGGGTGACTTACCAATTTTGGTACAAGTTGTTGAGATCATCTCACAGAAGGAACCTGAAGGCTTGACCCTTGAGAAACAAAAAGATACAATAGAGGAATAGGGGACAACATAACAAGGAACAACATAGAAGGATACTTCTCATTAGCATGAGAAAATAAAGGAAGCATCACAAGTACCAAAAGAAAGTAAACTAGTGTAATCCACAACAGACACCACCATTGATGCCCAAGGACAAACCACCGACACGTTGGTCACCAGGAAATATAAAGAGGAAAGTGTGTCTACTGAGATTGAAAAGACAAATATGGAGACTGAATCTCTTGTTCCATTTATTAAATCACCACCAACAAAGAAGAAGAAGACAAAGAAACATGATAAAGGACCAGTTATACTGGATAAAATAATTGAGATACCAAAATCTGACCCTAGAACTTTAGACCCTGAGGAAATTATAAAATAAGGAGAATTGTGCACTAGGAAGGGTGCACAATAAAAATTGAGAAAGGAGAGAAAAAGTAAACAAATTCTAGAGGATGTTAGAGATATCCTATAACAAGTAGTTCTTGATATCAATGTCAATGAGGATATTCCCATACTAGATCAACTTCTCTAACTAGTCACATAAATGCCCCATACATAGATGCAGAAAAGAAAATAGAGGAAAGGGTTGAGGAAAAGATTCAACAAAAACTAGCTAAGAAGATAAGCCAAGAAGTGGCAATTAACAAGGTTAAGCTATCTAAGGTAATAACTGAGCTTGAGTCTATTACTTAGAAAATTATTTAATTTTTTTTTAAATTATGTATTGTTGACCAATTCATTACTGAGGTCAATGAAAAGATAAAGAAATTGGATGAATAAATCACGGTTAGTGCTAATTGTTCTCTAACCAAGCCAAATGCTTTTCACAAGAATATAGTAAAAGTTCAAGAACTTCAGCGGTTGAGATCAGATTTGAGGAAGCAGGAAGATACCATAAGTGACTAGGTCATCAAGCTACAAGCTGAGCTGCTTCCACATCTTAAAATCATGGAGAGACATGTAGAGAAGGAAAAAGCTTTAGTTGCTACTCCCAAGATTTTGGTTTTGGAAAATATTTTTTATATACATACACAAGTCAGTCTAGAGCACATTGCTCTTAACAACTTGAAAGAGGAATGGGAAAACCTTTTGGCATCACTGAATAAAACCCACCAACACATTTTTGATAAGTTGTAAGTATGTTTTTGTTGTTTTGGCATTCATTTCAAAAAAGGGGAAAATCATGTATATGCCACTATGTACTTCACACAACTGAGAGCATGCACAAAGGGGGAGTCTGTAAAGAAAAGAGTCAATGTATATATATATATATATATATATATATATATATATATATATATATATATATATATATATATATATATATATATATATATATAGTTTGTATATATATATATGGATTTATTATATTTTTTAGTTAATCAGTACATATACATAAGGTTTTGATAGTAATGCCAAAGGGGTAGATTGTTATCTCTATTTGAGCATTAATGGATTGTCATTAGTATCAATCGGTCAGTAAAGGTTGGAATAAGGAGACAACAAAAACAAGTCAATTAGTTAAAAATCCAAAGCCTTCACAATAAGAAAAGACAAGGTAGAACTTCAAGATCACTGAATACAGGTTTGACCGAGCACACTTACCGAGCATTAGTAATTTATCGTGTAGTGAGCTAGTGATCACCAAGCATTCATACACACCAAGTATCAATAATTTACCAAACAATGAATGTAGTGATTATTGAGTAAAATAGGAAAATACATAGTAATCAAGAATGACACATACTTCTATGCAAATGGTTTACAATGATCATATAAATAGTTTACCAGGATTGAGACATATTTAATATGGATGCAATCATTAACTTTTGTGATGATTCCTATGTAATGGTAGATCTAGATTAGTTTTGTATATCATTGATATTAGGTTTTCTAAGATGATGTAAACCCTAATTAGTTCAAGTCACTTTGATATATAATTGTAAATATGTCATTATGATCATGCATCATGAAGCAGTAGGCACACTGAGGACATTAAGAGGTCAGACACAAGGTTTTACGACAAAAGGTTTATGAGAGACAAAATCAGTTTATCAAAACCCATATAAGTTGTAGCGTCAGAAAATGGAAGAACTTCCATTTAGGAATGGTTTAGCCATCTGAGTAAGTGGTTTGAGGTCATGTCAAATGCATTGAATAGGTCTTTGACTTGTTTGTGGCTTTCTCCCCTGTTATGCCCCATTTTCCACTTCTTTTCTGCATAATTCTAGCATTCTGACTTGTAACTCTGAGATTCTTGACCTCAGGGTCAAGGTCAACCTTTTAGGTCAAGGTCAACATTGACCCTGACCTAGATCAAGGTCAACCTTGATCTTGACCCAAGGTACAAATTTTAAGATCCCAAAGTTACCAGATGTCGGGTTTCAGAAAGATTTATTTCTCACTTCCAGGTCAGTCATTTTGGGCTTTAGAATGGCAAAATCTTAAATTATATTTAATTTAGGTCCATTTCTAAGGGTAAAGGTTTAAATGGGGATTTAATTCTCCTATATAGGTGTAGACACGAAAAATTGGCAAAATGCTTAAATCAATCAAAAAGGTGCAATCAAATCATCAAACTAGCACGAAAAATCAATAAATGGAACAAAGGCAATTCAAATCAAAGGAAAGTTCAATTAAATGATTAAATGATTAAATAAAGCTTGAAAAGGGGAAAAACACTATGAAATTGATTAAATTCAATTAATGACATAGTTGTTGGAATGAAAAATCAAAATGAACATCTTACCCTTCAAGGCTAAATTTAATTACTTTAGTTAATTAATAAATCATAATTTTCCTCAACAAAGCAAATTGGAGACAAAATGGACACAAATCGCTCACTTTTGTTGAAATGGTCCAGCCTTTTGAAACCATTTAAATGATTGTCCCCTCCTTGTCCCCCCATTTATGGACAAAGCAAAGCCAATTGACCTTACCCAAGCATAACCATGATCAACTCACTCTACCCCCTACCCTTGGGAAAATCCTATAAATAGAAAGCATTTTGAGGCATTAATCATCCACTCCATATCTTTGAATTGCAACAAAGCTCTTGTAATTTGCATCCACACTCACTCACTTGCATTCTTAATTGCTTAATTTGCTTAATTGTTAGCATTTATCTTAGATTGTTCATCAAATAGAGCTAGAATTTGATTGAATAGATCTCAATTGCATATCATTTAGTTCATTTCTCATCTTTAGAGTGTCACTAGTGAGGATCATAGCTGAGAGCCTCATTTACCACTTTATTTTAGAGATCCATGAGATGTTGATAGATTAATTGTGCATTGATTAGATTAGTTCTTACTCTAATTCTTGTTGTTCTTAGTTAATCTTGTAATTTCATGAAGGTGTATAACTCACACACACAAATGGCGCCCACTGTGGGGCCCTAGGCCTCAAATTCATCATTATTTTCATGTTTTTGCTAAATTTAGGCTAGAAATTGTATATTTTTGCTTGCTGTCTGCAGGTAACAGAAAAGAAATTATGCCTGAGAGAAAAGAGATCTCATCTTTAGCAAAGAAATGTCACCTATGGAGAATAAAATGACACGTTGAGTCTGGACACTTCCGCGGATTAACCTACAAATTCACGCCACAGAGAAAAGAAGTACTGCATCACAGAAAGAAATCACGCATCTGCTCATTAAAGTGTCATGTTCATGACAAAGGTTCTATGCCTTTTGTCATTAAAATGTCGCTTACACTCCAATAAAAAGTAGCGGCCGTGAAATAATTTTGCATCTAGAGTACATGGGGTTTTTTGTCTTCTTGAATTAATTTGTCGCTTTCAGTATTTTAAATATCGCTTCAGTCATTTTAAATTTTGCAATCAATGCACCAGTTTTTTGCTTCTTATAAATATTTCATGCGTAGATGAATTAAATACCGCCTGTGATCAATTTAATCTTGCTAGAGCCCCGTAAGGTGATGCTCGCGGTTAAAGAAATCACGTGCTGTGTTAAATAAATCTCGCCTGCAGTCAATATAATGTTGCATATACTATGCCTTGTAATTTTGTTAAATTGATAAATCAGGAAGTGAATCTAAAATTTTACTGGTTTTTCTACCTCAGATATATGATCTGTCATCCAAAAATCCAAAAACCAGAGAGTAGATACAACTTGAAGGAGAAGTTTATAGCTAGAAGGATAAGAAGGCAAAATTGAATACACACCGCCTTTGTCCTTAATTTGGATTTGGAGAGAGATATAGAGGTATACGCTAAATACATTACTGTCATAAATGCTTACAAATAGAAATATGTATCATTAAATTGGGAGTTTAGTCCCTAAGCTTGTAAAATTTTGCAAGTATTTGAGTAAAAAGAATCAAGAGCATAATCAAATTGTAGCATTCTAAGCTTTGATTTTGGTTTCCCCTCACTTTGTTTGTATTGTGCTGACTAACTTATTGGTGGAGGGAATGTTTTGCTAAGGTAAGGGAAGGCTTTGAAGAGAAAACAAAAATCTACTACTTATAAATGCGCCTAGCCTTTGCTAGCATCAGTTGAGGTATTTCTCTTAACAAGCTTGCAAAATTCCCTTAGCTTGTGGCAATTTCAAAGTTATGAACATAGATTAATCATTAAGGGAAAAGAACAAACATTTCAATTCTAAGAACTCCTTTGTCACAAAGTTGAAAAAGAACAAAAAATTGTGATTGTAAGTGTTTGGGATAAGGGAAAAGCAATAGGGATATGCTCTTCACTCTTTGAGTGAATCAAATTCTCAAACTTTCTCTACCAAATCCACTTTTCATGCTTTCAAATGAACATGTTTAAAACTTAGTGGGCTCACCTCCTAAGATTGCCTTAAAGGGCCAGTGAGAGGGACAACCCAAAGTGGGATACACTTGCTATTACCATGAGAATCCGACCCACTATAAAAAGAAACACGTGTATCCTTAATGGGGTGCACGACAAAAGGATTTTATCCCTTTCGAACTTCCTCTAGTAGTCCCAAAAAATTGCACAAAACCATACTTCGGTGCGTGTGGGAAGCCCCTTAACATACTTGGGGGATGAACGGCTAAGATCCATTTTGAACAAAAAACTTACTACATAATGGTAAAATAGCAAAACTACCTATTAGAGCCATGTTTACGAACCAACTATGTGCTAGGTAGATTGTGTGGAAGCTATTCTTGTATCTCAACCCATAAAAACATTCGAAAATACACACATTAGAGCATTCTAGGGATATGATACCAAATTGATGTGTGTGTTGAGATTGATTTTATATTTTCAAACAAGATATTCCAAAGTTATTGATCAAAAACATCATTAAGATTTTTAAATCATCTAAAATTGATCAAAAAATTTTACCTTATTCAAAAAATGGATTATCAAAGGAAGAAGCCAACATACCCTTAAAGATTGTTCATGCCTGCTTTTACAAGATCACACTATATCAAGAAAACATTACAAGCAGATGGGACCTACAAATGAGAAGAGCTTCCATTTCTGGAGGACACTTTCACTACTCCATGAGTGATTGAAAAACCTGCTAAGGCAAAAGACACTAACAAGATGTTTAGCGGCATCCTAGGAAATACCGACCCTAACAACCAAGGAAATAACATGAACGGGGGTATTGATCCTAACAACAATCAAGGGAATTCAAGTAATGGAGGAATAGACCCTAATTCCCAAGGGGAAAATGCACAAGGTCACAACTTTCCTCCTACTACCAACACACCTCCAATAGTGGAAGATGTTACAGATGACAAGGTCACCGAGGCAATTCAATGTCCATACTTAAAACTCATGGAGAAGGCTATGGATAGAGACAAGGAAAAACATTTCATGGACTTAGTGTAAAAGGGAATAAGACTTCCCAAGGAATTTGATGTAGAACAATTGAGACCTAAGGAAGTGGAAGATCCCATGGAGATGATCAATAAACAATTTAAACTATTCCAAATGCAATTGGACACTTTGACACAAAGCGGGGCTCCCAAGCCCTTTTCAATAGAAGCATTGTGTCCGTTTCCATTTGATAAAAGTTTGGTCATGGTGCCTTTCCCCATCAATGTAGTATTTCCTAAGTAAGATAAGTACGAAGGAACATCTGACCCACAAGACCATCTTCAAGAATTTTTTGCATTAAGTCTTGAGTTCATGCACGATACAACCTATTTAATGAGACTATTCCCAAGAAGCTTGGGAGGAATGGCCATGGATTGGTTTTCAAAACTACCATCCAACATCAAAACCTTTGAAGAGCTAGCTTCTAAATTTGTGACTCATTACTCATATAACATCAAACATGAGGTCACAATGATAATGTTATGTAACACAAAGCAATGAGATGGAGAAGCCTTCCTCACATTCTTGCAAAGATGGAGGACCGCATTTGCTAGATATCCAAGAAGTGTACCTGAAAAAGATAAAATGGATATCTTTATTAACGGCTTAAGCAATGAATTAAATTATAGGCTAAGAATGCAATGTCCTAAAACCTTCCAAGATTTGATTGATAATGGAGTTACAATGGAAGAAGTGTTGGTTAAGAGTGGAGAGCTGAAATTGTACAAAGAAAATAAGAACAACTCTAACTCCAACAACAACTCTAACAACAATACCAACAATACCAACAATCAAAATAAGGGTTGGTACAATAACAATAGCCATTATGCTGTCAAAAACAACAACAAGGTAATTGTTAATGATGGTGTGGTGGAGTCCAAAAACTTGAAGGTGGTTCCATTTTCCCTTACAAGCACACCTAATCAAGTGAACAATACTAATCAGGCATATAATGTACCTCCCAGCAATAACAACAATGCCAACAAGGACAATCAAGGAAACAATGCATGAAATAGCAAGTTTGATAAGTATTTGAAGCCTAATCCTTCAAGGAAATTTACACCCTTGGGAGAACCTCTTGAAAAGGCATTAAAGACTCTCATGTCTAATAATGTCATTACATTACCTAGCATTTAGCCTTACGAGCCAAACAACAAGCCTAGTTGGTGGAGTGCTAACAGTCATTGTGAGTATCACAGAATTCGAGGGCACACAACAAATGAATGTCTGCAATTAAAGAATGTGGTGCAAGACTTGATAGATAATCACATAATCACCATTGATGGACCCCAAAATAATGAAGATCATACAGCATTCAAACAACCTTTTTACAAACATGATAAGGGTGAGTCATCAAATAGCAAGAAACAAAGTGCCAATAATCTCAACTTTGCGCCACCTTATGATCATATTGTTAATGCTATAATAATCAATGAACAACCTAAAAAGGAAGCAAAAAATGTCATTACAAGAGGGAAAAATTCTAGAATGACCCTACAAGGGATAGCCCCTCAAAGCACTAACATCCCAAAATCCAACATTGTGGTCAAACAACCTCCTATAGCAGCAAGGCCTTATAGTTTGGTTGATCAATTGCAATGGACCCCAGAACAAATCTCAATCTTAGAGTTATTAAAGTTGTCACCAAATCATAAGAAGATTTTGGAAAAAGCTTTAGTAGAGACACATGTTCCTACTAACTTAGAGGAAGAAAAGTTTCAATATATGGTGGGACATCTTGTGGCTTCTCATTGTCTTTCATTTTCCAATCAAGATGACATGTCTATAACCCATCCTCAAAATCTACCATTGCATATAGAGGTCTTAATTGAAAGGCATAGAGTCAAAAGAGCCCTTATTGATGGAGGGGCTGGTCTCAACATTTGCACATTAAGTCTTGTAAAATCCTTAGGTCTATTTGAGTCTTTCATTGACCCTACAAAGAAAATCACCATAAAAGCTTATGATGAAGCTGAAAGAGCTTCTAAAGGCATGATTGTATTGCCCATCCAAGTGGGACCAGTCAAGAAGGATACCAAGTGTCAGGTGTTGGACATGAAATTAACTTATAACATTTTATTGGGAAGACCATGGATTCATGAGATGCAAGCCATCCCATCCACATACCACCAATGCATCAAGTTTCCATACATGGGTGAAGAAATCACGGTTGGAGGGGACTCAAATCCATTCCAATATTGTAATGCACTCAAACCCTTGCATGAATTATACATTCCACATAAACATGAAGGAATTATTCCAAGAATCACCAATGAAGATACACAAAGCCCTCATCAAGCTAGCTCAACAACATCAACTAAGGGCAAGGAAAAAGTGAGCTACGAGGGTCCAAATGCAATGGAAAGTTCATATCTAGCACCTAAATTGGAGACGGTGATCTACAAACCTACCAAAGAGGAAAAGGAAAAATCTAAAGAAGATCATTACCAACACATGAGTGAGATGATGAACAAATTTGATAAAAAATGCAAGATTAGTTCAAAAGGAGTAGGAGAATATTCTGTTTCTCTATTCGACATGCCCATATCTCCAAAATCACATGGTAAAACATCAAAAGAACATCTTCCACATAAGTATAATTCTTATTTTGTGAGGGAAGATAACAAAGCAACATGGGATAAGGAAGAAGATGAAGTCCTTCAATGGCTTTATCATGATGAAGAGGATACCTCAGACACTCCCATGGAAAGAATTCAGCATGTCAATATACAAACCAAACAATATGGGAAAGGATTTGATATTATGCAAAAGATGGGATACAAGGGAAGAGGACCCTTAGGCCAAAGAAATAGGGGGTTATTAGAACCTATTGAACCTATTTGGAGGGCAAGTCATGAAAAATCTAGAGTAGGTTTTCAA
The DNA here is from genome assembly GCA_027943335.1 of Chamaecyparis obtusa. Lineage (NCBI taxonomy): Eukaryota > Viridiplantae > Streptophyta > Pinopsida > Cupressales > Cupressaceae > Chamaecyparis > Chamaecyparis obtusa. Next base: position 230,689 of record BSBK01008958.1, read on the forward strand.
TTCAAAGGAGAAAGTTCAAGTCTAATGCATGATTTTCATCCTCAAATAAATGCTTTAGAATCCGAAGGAGATAGTGATGACTCTCAGGATTATGAATGGGATACCTTATCAGAGGAGTCATGTCAAGATAAGGAAGTCATTGCTATACATACTTATGCAAAAATCCCAAGGCAAGAAGCTCCAATTAGTGAAGAACCTCATATTCAAAGGCCTAATATAGAACAAGCACCTACTAGTGGAGCATGGATAGAAACATTTTGGATGCCTTCAGAGGAGGAAAATTCAAATGTTAGTTTTAACCCACTTGTGGCTTTTCCCACATTGTTTCCCGTAGAGGTTGATGAGGATTCGAGTGAAGGGGACTTTGACCCTTCTTCCATGGATCATCTTGAGGAAGCGCACATCATAGATCTAAATGATACAATGTATGAACCCTCAAATGAAGTCATGTCCATAAATCCTATTGATGATGCCTTACCCAATGATTCCTTAATTTTGATGCACCCGGACCTCATTGATTGGGACCAAACCAAACCAAATGACTTACTTTACTTCCCAAATGACCAAGCAGCAAACTAATATCTTAATGTGGTTGAACCCTCTTTCACCAATGAACTCAATATGGACATAATGACAACAGCAGGGGTCCAATCTCTTAGTCAAAAAAAAAAATGAAAAAAAATTAAAAAATGAGAAGTTCTATTGGTGAAAACCCAACTGTGGCACCATTAGAACCAAAAACAATGAAAATAAAATATGTTTCTTTTGGTGAAAACCCAACTGTGGCACCAAAGGAAGAGAGATTAGATACTTTGCCTGAACATGAGGAAGAAAGGTCACCTATTCTTATAGAACCAACAAAAAAGGTCAACATTGGGATGGAATTAGATCCAAAGTTCATACACTTGGCAACATCCTTACACCTCTCGAAAGAGAGGACTTTATCAAATTCTTCCAAGAACAACAAGTAAACTTTGCATGGTCATATGCTGACATGCCTAGACTGGATCCTGATTTCATAATGCATCATTTGAATGTTAGACCCGGAGTTAAACCTATGAAGTAAAAGCTAAGGAAAATGCACCCACATGTGGCTCTCCTAGTCAAGGCAGAATTGGAAAAATTGTTAAAGGTGGGGTTCATAAGAACAATAGCATATGCTGATTGGATCTCTAACATTGTGCTAGTCACCAAGCATGATAAATCTATCCTTGTGTGTACAGATTTTAGAGACTTAAATCTTGCATGTCCCAAGGATGACTTCCCATTGCCAAGCATAGATACCATAGTGGATTTGATAGCAGGTCATGAAATGTACACATTAATAGATGGATTTAGTGGCTACAATCAAATAAAGATTTCTCTTGAAGACCAAGAAAAGACAACATTTACTTGCCCTTGGGGTACTTTTTGTTAGAATGTCATGCCCTTTGGTCTTAAAAATGTTGGAGCCACATATCAAAGGGCCATGACAACTATTTTTCATGACATGATGCACACTTTCTTAGAAGATTATGTGGAGGACATCCTAGCAAAGTCCCACAAAAGAGAAGAACATTTACAAATCCTAAGAAAAATATTCATTCGGTTGGAGCAATTCAAAGTTAGATTAAACCCAAAGAAGTGTGCCTTTGGTGTCCAATCCGGCAAGCTATTTGGCTATATAATGTTAGAAAAAGGAATCGAAGTTGATCTTGAAAAAGTACAAGCCATCCTAGAGATGGAGATTCCAAGAAACATTAGCCAAATGAGATCACTACAAGGAAAGATTCAATCAATAAGGAGGTTTATTTCTCAATTAGCAGAAAAGTGTCACTCCTTCACTAGATTGTTACACAAGGACACTATATTTATGTGGGATGAAGAATGTGATAAGGCCTTTTCTATTTTGAAGACTTATTTGATAAACCCACCTATTCTTATGCCACCTATCAAGGGAAAAGAACTCTTGTTATACATATCAGCCACAGAAAGGTCTTTAGGCATATTGTTGGCACAAGAAGATGAGAAAGGAAAAGAAAGGGCAATCTACTATCTTAGTAGAACCTTAATAAAATATGAACTAAATTATTCATTCATGGAAAGAGCATGCCTAGCAGTGGTTTTTGCATCTCAAAAACTAAGACATTATGTGTTGATGCATAAAATCAAATTAATTGCCAAGATTGATCCTCTCAAATACTTGCTAAGTAAAACTGCCTTAACGGGTAGAATAGCAAAATGGGTCATGATCCTAAGTGAATTCGACATTGAATATGTTGATAGAAGAGAAATTAAAGGACAAGTGATAGCAGATCACTTAGCAGATAACCCAATGGAGTCCACACAAACCATTCAAATTGAATTTCCAGATGTAGCAATTGTCAATATAGAAGCAAAGACATGGAAATTGTATTTTGATGGATCTTATACACAAGGAGATTCTGGAGTAGGTATATTATTGGTTAACCCTCAAGGGTACACTATTCCAAAGTCTTATAAACTCTTATTTCCATGCACCAATAATATAGCGGAATATGAGGCACTAGTCATTGGTATCAAAATGGCTTTGGAATGGAATATTACAGAATTGCAAGTGTATGGGGATTCCCAACTCATAATCAATCAGGTTAACAATGAATATAATACCAAAGATGCAAAGTTGATGAAATATAAAACCTTGATTGATGGATGGAAGAAGTACTTTGCTTTGATCACATTTGAATAGATTCCAAGAGAAAAGAATAGAGCAGTAGATGTCATGGCTACCTTGGCTTCCTTATTAGAAAAACCAGATCAAAATGAGAAGTATGAGTTCTTGGTGGAAGAGTTGGTAAAACCGGCATTCAAACTTCCTGACACCCAAATTGTTGCTCTTTTACATGGACATGACTCTCCTTGGTATGGACCTATCTACACTTATCTCAAAGACCAAGTGCTACCCTTAGACCAAACTTGTGCCCAAAAATGTAATTTGATATGCCAAGCCACCCGTTACCTAATCCTTTCAAACACATTGTATTGTAAGGGTCTTGATGGGATGTTACTTAGGTGTTTAGAGGAAGAAGAGTCTAAGGTAGCTCTACATGAGGTCCACAAAGGCATTTGCGGGTCACACTCAAGCAGTCTTAATCTAGCTAAGAAAATCCTTCGTTTAGGGTACTTTTGGATGACATTAGAAAAGGATGCTTGTCATTTTGTGAAGATATGCAACAAATGTCAATATCATGGTAACATGATACATGCACCTACTCAAGAACTACACCCATTCATTACACCATGGCCTTTTTATCAATGGGGTTTTAACTTGATTGGAATCATATATCCTCCATCTTCAAACGGACACAAGTATATCATCACAGTGATAGAATACTTCACCAAATGGGTGGAAGCAGTTCCATTAACAACGACAACTGGCAAACAAATTTCAATGTTCATATTGAACTACATAATTTGCCGCTATGGTATCCCACATGCCATTATCACGGATAATGGAAAGAAATTCAAAAATTAGGATATAGATGAACTTTGCATGACATTCCACATTACACATCATTCATCATCCATCTATTATCCACAAGGCAATGGCCAAGCTGAAGCAACAAACAAAAATATCCTCAAGATATTGAAGAGATCTGTTAACAAATCAGGAAGAGATTGGCATGTGCAAATAAATCTAGCACTATGGGCTTATAGAACTAGTATCAGAACACCTACAGGAGCCACACCATTCTCTTTAGTCTATGGAGCCGAAGAAGTTCTACCATTAGAAGTTGAAATTCCATCTCTATGGGTTTCATTAAGAGGATTGATCACTGACAAGGATTATAGAGTTGCTAGACTTCAACAATTGGAATTATTGGAGGAACACCAGACTCAAGCTTATGACCATTTAAGGGTCTACCAAAATAGGATTTCATATAATTACAACAAACACATCAAACCAAGAAATTTTCAAGTAGGAGACTTGGTATTAAGAGAAAATCCTAAAAATCAAGCTAAAAGGGAGAAGAAAGGAAAGTGGGAAGCTAACTGGATAGGCCCATTTGTGATAGTGTCATCCTTTGGAACTAGAACATACAAGCTATCAGATTGTGATGGTGAAGAATTGCAAGAACCCATAAATAGCATTCATTTGAAGAGATTCTACACCTAAAGCAGAGGAAAGAGTATAATGTGTATCAGAGGAAAGAGCATCATAATTATTGTACATAGTTGAAAAGAGAAAGGGAAAAATCCAAAAACATTTGAAAAATGAAAACTTCAAAAAAAAAAAAAAAGAGAAAAAGAAAAAAAGTGCCTTGGTGAAAACCTAGCAATAGGTGCCTTGGTAGCAAAAAAAGCAAAAGCACCCAAAGGTGAAAACTTGGCAACAAGCACCTTTGGTTCCCTTAAGTCATTTCCTTCCTAGTCACATGTGTACATAATGCATCTCATCATCCCATTTGTCCAAACCTTCATTGCATTCGTCATTTGTACATAGTCATAATCAAGCTTTTTAGTTTCATCATTTGCATTGCCCAAAGTTATTAAAATGGTTACATTCAACACTTGGGGGCAGCAAAGAGCAAATCGGAAAATTGGTACCTAAAAGGATTCAAACGAGAAACATTCAGTCACAAGTAGAAAGAGATCAGAATTTTAGAAGAGAGATCAGATTTTCATGAACCTTTGATTGATATCATTGTTCACCAACCAAGTAATTGATTACCACAACAAATCCTTGAGCCTTAATTGACTTTATTATTCGGGATTAAAAATCAAACATCATTAAATGATCAAAAAACTTGGAAATATTATTTGAAGATCAGAAAACAATGCAAAACACTTGGATAGATTCTTTTGAAAAGTTGGTTAAAAATCTGTTTACTTATATTTATTCGATTTGTATCAAGCCTTTTTAGCTAATCAATGATGTTTCAACTAGATTGGCGATGATGGAGACATGATTTTTCTTGACTATGAAGTGAGTGTTTTGAGGAAAACTTATTGCCTTATGTGAATTCATCTAAAGACATGGTCATCAAAGAACCATCGAGGATTATCTCATAAAACAATAAGTTAACCTTTGTTTGTTTACGCAACCAGATACCTTGGATATTTAGATTCTTTGTATCTAAATGCCAAAATCCACTTGCAACATAGAATCTGACAAAATCAGTATTCGTACTCTCATGATTGTCTGTAATCAGTGATAGTCGTATCGACGAGACCAATGGGAAAGCAAAACAAAGGTTACCAAAGGAGAAAAAATCAAAGTGGTATTCATATCATCATGTCAGTGGACAGTGGTGATTGTATCAACTTTCCAGTCCCAAAGTGCTCAATGATGAAAATATATCCTCAAGGCATTTATTTGCTAAAAGCTAGTGACACTTAGGTTAAAATTGCATTCTCATAGAAAGGTTAAATGCATTCTCATGCTAGAATAATTGCACATGCTTTTTATTTATGGTAAAAAAAATTTCCAAGGGCCTGATCCCAAATCCAAAAGGGGGTACATAACATCATCAAGGGTCAAATCAAAGGTCAAATCAACAAGGACATCATCAAATCAATATCATCTTTCTACAACAAAAATGAGATTACACTTTTTGCATTCATTCCATAGCATTAACCATTACATAGATATACCATCACAGAAAAGAAAGAAATAACCATTTACATTTGCAGACATCTAGATAGGGATAAAGATTTCATACATGAGAAAATAACCAAAAATATAGAACCATATCCATATCCATGAAAAGAATTACATCCATCCATGATGAAAGAAATGCATCCATCTATCTATATCATATATAAGATACGTTGCATCCATAGAAACATTCATCAAAAAATAAATGCATTAGAAAAACACATATAGCAGCATCTAAAGGTAATCTCATATATCATCAAGAAAAAAAGGAAGAATCATAAATGTCATCATATAACAAGTCTACTCAAAATCAATGCATCAAGTCTAACAATGATATCATAAATCAACTCTATAACCACTCATCAACAGGGGCATCAATATCAACAAGTATCAAAGTACAACTAAAAGGGTGACACCAAGGTCATAGGAATATGGTCCAACATCAAGAATCTCAAAATCACTACAAATTTGATAAACATGAGTAATCATAGCTCAATTATCGTCACCACTGGGAGGAGGTCTTGGAGGAGGCTGTGGAGGAGGCTGTGATGGAGGCTGCTGAGGTGGCTGAGGAGGAGTCTGAACAACCATCACACTGAGGAGAGGAACCAATGTAGCAAGACCTGATACTAACTGCTAAATCATCATAGACATTTTTGATACCTCTGTCCGTAAAGCTCCCACATCTACTTGCAGCTGAGTAGTACTTGAACTCTCCCCAATCTCGTAGGTACTCTAAGGATCACCTGTATCTATAGGAGCCTTCCCCCGATCATGGGAAGAAGATGGTGGCATCTTTTGTGCACCTGTATCCTGACCATCTAATGTGGCCTACTGTAATCTAGCTCTTATATCCTATCTTGAAGATGATTCCTACCTAGCAGCCCTCACATGGTCCTGATGACCGGCCCTCTGTCTCTGTACTACTGTAGGAGGAGGTGGAGGAGGAGGTGGTGCCTATATATGTACATCTCTAGCCTATCCTTTGAGTCTAACCACCACCCTACCTTGTGGTCTACCTCTGCATCTCCTACCACCACCATCACCTCCGTCATCATCTCTCCTAGGTACTGGCTCCGTAGGGTCAGTGAATCAAGGCATGGGATGCTCCACCAACCAGTCCATATACTCCTGAGTGACCCTAACATCTCTGATATGCAGCTTCAGGTCCCAATCCATGAAGCCAAGCATTGCTATCTACTCAATCACATCATCATATGAGGGCATGTGCCCCCAAGTAGACCTCTCTGCATTGGAATGAGCATAAACTATAGATCCCTGAGGCAGGGGCTGAATCCACCCAAATTGTCACAGCACCCTACCCAACAAAAATCTCTCAATGATAGAGTTGATCCTACTGATCATCCATCGAGGAGTGAACATGTAAGGTAACTCCACGCCATCCTCTCTCCACACCTCAATAGTCACATATGGTCTCCAATAGACCTCATCCATGTCATCAATCTGTCTCCTCCAATACTCAAGATGTCCCAGGTGATGTTGTGTAACCATCCCTATGTACTGCCAAGCAAAAGGATTCCCTAAAGGCCGTTCTTGATCTGATATAGGATGACTAACTGGTAAATGCTCCCATACCCAGAGCTGTAAGATGTAAATACCGACAGACAAAGCAGCTACTCTCCTATAGACCACCTCATGTAGATCACGGTATAGCTATGCTAGAACACAAGATCCCCAATCCAATCATCAAGGCTAATAAAGCAATTCCTCAATAAACCTGCCCCAACCCATTGGGAAACCGTGACCCTGATGATTAGGAAGTAACATGCCACCAATCATAGCACCTAGCATTGCTAGTAGTATAGGAAATGAAGCAAACTGTGGCCATATGATGCACTCATCACCAATAGTATTATTGTCGAATACTTGGTGACAATACATCCCATCATACACTACATCATAATACACCACCTCCCCATGTGTTGGGATCTGTAACAACCTATACACATCCTCGGGAGTGATGGTCATCTCTCCCTGTGGTAGCCAAAAGGTGTTTGTCTCAAAGTGCCAACACTCTTCCATGACGGTAATCAAACCTCAGTTCATATGGAATCGAGGAAGATCCAATACAAACAACAAACCACATCGCCTAATCACTCACCTCTTGGTGTCAATCAACTGATCCCTAAGATCAATCACCCAATGTGACATGGTCTAAAGGTACAGGACATGGACATCCTCCTATTTAATCACAACAAACGGAATCACATGAGTAACCTAACGTCAAGAAATCAAACAATCAATCAAAGTCATTAATTCAAATATACCTATCAGACCTACCAATCCTAACTCTAAGCATTGAGAAAGGATGATCCTAGTTTTATGTCTCTAAGCATTGAGAATAAAATGGACAGACGATCAGACCCATGACCTATCATTCATGACTAAGATTGATTTACCTTATCCTTCGATATCATAATTACTAATGTCCTAATTCATTGTTGAAATCAAACAAGTGGAAAACCCTAACTTTACATTCGATCAGATTCATTGAAGTGATCAACATCAATCAGGTTGACGCAATCAAGAAATCAAATGTAAAAACCAAGTCCTAAGCAACTTAAAAAATTGACTTAAGCGACTTTTCATTTAGGCATGATTTCTTTTAGCAGGGCCGACATCTAATTAGTCACCCACGTGATTTTAATCATACGCATGACTCAATTTTCCAAACACGACAAGAAATTTATCTGAGACGACATCTTATCGCCTAGGGTTTTGTAAGCGACAAATAATTAAAATCTTAAAACCCTACACGATACCTAATTATCAACACGCAATAAAAAGATTTTCTAGAAGCGTAAATTAATCAATAGAAAGTGAGAATTCATCTATCTAAAGCGACATTTAATTCCTAAAGGCATAAATCAAAAGCACAGATGCGACATTTCTATTAACAAATGCAGAATCAAAAATTGAAAATGCAATAAATGAAGTAATAAATGCGGTCATGAAAAATGAGGAAAGTTTGAACGACATACCAGAGGACCATAGGTCGCTCTCTGACCAAATTTGCGCACTCTCTCAAACTGATGCTTGCGATGTGGGACCACCATTGTGTAAAAAGGGCTAAAACTAGAGCTCTAATCTCAAAAAGGAAAGGTGAAAATGAATAGTAAAATGAAGGTTTTTACCCTATTTAAGCTCATGTTGGCCCTAATAAACACCTAAAAACACACTTTGGACCTATTAAACGACATCTTCATTAGTTGGGGCATAAATCAAACTTGCCTAATTATTTGAAACGGTATCAGAAATAAAAACATATCACTTTCAATTATCAAATCAAATCAATTACACTATATGTTTTCATTTATAAGGGGGCATCATCAGTGGTAAAAATGATGAACAAAATCAAATACGAAATAGTACCAAAATTTTTTTCATAATCAATCAACAACATTAGACCTACTATCACATCAAATCTGTTATCATATCAAACCTATCAACATATCAGCAATCAGTGAACCCAGGACCTTTATTAGTGAACCCAGGACCTATCATCAAACTAGGACCCATATCATATCAGAGGCATCAAAATCTTATCAGCACCATCATCAGAGGTACATCACCATCATCAAAGGCACATCATCATCATCAAGAAGTACATCAATCAGAATGATCAGAGGCATATCAGAACCAGGACCAAAATCAGATCATCATACCAAGGGAATCTTTGAATCGGTGTTCTTCACACATCAACTCAAAGAGGGGCATTTGTAAACACAGAAAATTGGCAAAAGGCTTAAATCAATCAAAAAGGTGCAATCAAATCATCAAAATAGCATGAAAAATCAATAAATGGAACAAAGGCAATTCAAATCAAAGGAAAATTCAATTAAATGATTAAATGATTAAATAAATCTTGAAAAGGGGAAAAACACTATGAAATTGATTAAATTCAATTAATGACATAGTTGTTGGAATGAAAAATCAAAATGAACATCTTACCCTTCATGGCTAAATTTAATTACTTTAATTAATTAATAAATCATAATTTTCCTCAACAAAGCAAATTGGAGACAAAATGGACACAAATCACTCACTTTTGTTGAAATGGTCCAGCCTTTTGAAACCATTTAAATGATTGTCCCCTCCTTGTCCCCCCATTTATGGACAAAGCAAAGACAATTGACCTTACCCAAGCATAACCATGATCAACTCACTCTACCCCCTACCCTTGGGAAAATCCTATAAATAGAAAGCATTTTGAGGCATTAATCATCCACTCCATATCTTTGAATTGCAGCAAAGCTCTTGCAATTTGCATCCACACTCACTCACTTGCATTCTTAATTGCTTAATTTTCTTAATTGTTAGCATTTATCTTAGATTGTTCATCAAATAGAGCTAGAATTTGATTGAATAGATCTTAATTGCATATCATTTAGTTCATTTCTCATCTTTAGAGTATCACTAGTGAGGATCATAGTTGAGAGCCTCATTTACCACTTTATTTTAGAGATCCATGAGATGTTGATAGATTAATTATGCATTGATTAGATTAGTTCTTACTCTAATTCTTTTTGTTCTTAGTTAATCTTGTAATTTCATGGTGTATAACTCACACACACAATAGGCCTCTCTAGAAGTTTGTGACCTAGACTAGTATAAAAGGAATCCTTCTTCTCTCATTTCAATCATTAATCAAGTGTGCAATCTCTTTCAATCAAGCATCCATCAAAAAGTATTATCAAGCAAGCATTTTAAATCAAGGAAGTATTAAAGTGATCATCTACATTTAAGCACACAAGTTCTCCATTGAAGATCAAGGATTCAAGCATTCGGGCCTTTGGAGGGATCTGGTTCAAGCATTCAATATTCATCATTCAAACCCTAGATCTATCCATCATGGTGGTGTGATCTTCCTTCAAGATCCTTTGTGCATCTTCAAGATATTTTCATTCTCCCTTCAAGGTGGATTCCAAGCATATAATCATGGAGGTTTTGATTTAGATCTATTAGTGTTGGGGCCAAGCTTTCATATTAACATACTTATTTACATTTCAAGTACAATTGCATATCTATTGAATATCATAGCTTCATTGTTAGATCTACTTCTACTACTTGCCAACATTCTCCATTTCAATTCCATTTTTAAGGTTGATTCCAAACTGAGTTTTGACCAAGGAAAACCCCTCATCCAAACAACAAAACTATTTTTCTTGCAGGAACAGGTATGGGATAGCGAATTATAGTGCAGATTTGGGCACCCTTTTCAAAAAAAATTTGAGATCTGCAAACAAAATTTCCATCAGGGCAGTGTAGGTCAAGGTCAACCTTTTTCAGAAAAGAAAAAAGGCTTCTTCACTATCTCTATGTTTCCAGGCCAGATCAGGTTGCAAAATCTCTTGAAACTGAGTACAGACTCCAGAAAATAGTGATTTTTGAATCTGCTACCCTTCAAGATAAGTTTTTATGTTTTATTAAGTTTTATATGTCCACAACATTTTCCATAACAAACACCCACAAACACCACACAATCACATATATAAATAAACACACCTCACATACATATAAAAATATATCTTCATATATTTTTATATCTTACATTTTGGTGAACCCGCGATAGAAAACTCTTTCTTTTTGGTGTTGGATGCTTTGCTTCTTCTCCTTAAAATTAGTTTTCATTTATGCTATTGCATTTTAACAAATTAAAAAACAAAAAAATATATATGCTCTACAAAATACAAAAATATTTCTTGCATTTCATTTACTATGAAGATTTTTAAGATGCTTTGGTGTGGCTATTTCCCTTATTATTCTCCTCTTAGCATCTCTTTATCATACTTATGATGTTTATGAGAGTATCATCCATTTCATTATGTTTTTCACTCTTCATGTTTCACTTTCTTATGCTATTGTGAGATTGACTAATACTAGTCTTCCTACTTTCAAAACTTTCATTAAAGATTTATGTGGCAGACTTATTACTCTTTTGAATTATGCGAAGAATTTGGTAGACAATACACCATCTCCTAATCTTCCTAATCCTATCCTTCCTAATCTTCCTAATCCTAATCCTATCCTTCCTAATCTAATTCCTAACATTCCTATCATGCCTAATTCTCCATCTTCTATTCCAAGTTCTTTCCACACTTATGATGAGGTCCAAACTATGGTTCATGATGCAGATGTGAAACAATTCTTGGATTTACCTTCCCCTTCTTATCTGATCCATGATGATATCAAATGGAAGAGAAAAGAAACTTCTTATAAACCTATTATTCCATAGTATATAACCTTTTCTCATCATCATAATAAATAATCACCTCCTACAGAAGCTTTACAAGATATGTACACTAGAGGATATAATATGATGACTAAACAAGGTTATAAGGGTTTAGGACTTGGTGTTAATGAACATGGTATTAAGTATCCAGTTCATATATGCCCTAAACAAGATATGTGTGGACTTGGATTTTTTCTATCTCAATTTAAGGTGGTTGATTTTGATCGTCGTCCTCCTCTTCATGTTATCCTTCCAACACCTACCTTAGGTTACCCTAATACTCCTCAAGATGTGGCCAAGAAGATGTATGTTCAGTTAATGAATTCTAAGAAATAAATCTTTAAACCTATGCCAAAAGATGCTCTCTCCAAGTACAAATGTCCTTTTCACTATAGTAATACACATTTACTTGTTGATTGTGTGCATTTCAAGTTGTATGTTAGAGAAAGAGATTCTTTAGGAATTATATCCCACTCTCGTGTGGTTTTACAATTCCTTCATAATTTTGATAAGGGGTATCCCCTTCACTCTTCTATAATGTAGATCTTTTCTCCTCTTGTATTTTGACTAGGGGGCAAGAGGTATTTTTTCCAGTTCTCTAGGATCCATTATGCTCTTAACATGTATTGTTTTTTGAGCTTAATTGGTTCTCCTTTCTATATTGTATCCCTATGGTTTTGTACAATGATCATAATCATCCATAGTTCTCTTTTTAAGATATATTTTCTAAAGACATTTGTTTTGAAAAGGTATCCCTTGCTTTCATCCCTGGGGGGAAAGGTTCTTTCATTTTTCTCTTTGTCTAGGGATATACTTTCCCTAGCTTTATGGCATTTGTTTATTCTACAACATTATTTGATTATACTGACTGAGGTTTTGGCTATGGATATCCTTTTATGTAAGAGGTTTTTGTCCTATGTCATCACCTCTTTTTTATTTTGAAAATTATGTTCTTTATAACTTCTGTCCCTTGTTTTAGGGTTAGAGATTGATTCCTTTGTTCCAAGATTCCTCTTCCTCTTGATTGCAAGGGACTTGATGATTGAATCTTTGGTCCCTCTTTCCTTTTCTTTGAAATATGATATTTTATCTAAAGCACTCCTCTATGGTGGGGGTCTTGTTGATAAGATCTCTTTCTCATTAAAGATATTTTTTCCATAACTGACATATCCTTTTTCAGGATTATCTATGCTCTTGGATGTAAGGGTCAATACCCTTCACTAGAATATAGTGTACATTGTTGTTAATGAGATATCTCCTTACCTTGTGAAGTATGTATCCTCCTTCTCTTCCTTATCATGTCTAGTAGACAACCACAATAAGGAGGGGGGCATATATAGGGTCTCCCTTATGCTATAGTTTACATTTTGTAGTATGCTAAATTCTCAGAAGGTAATGCACATAAGTTGCTAAATCCTGAAGAGACAGGCATTTTCACTTTCAAGTATGCTATTTATCCTCCAAAGGTAATGCGCATAAGTTGCTAAATCCTAAAGAGGCATGCATTTCAAATATGCTAAATCCTCGGAAGATAACGTACATAAGTTTCTAAATCCTGAAGAGACACATTTTTCAAATTTCAAATATGGTAAATCCTTGAAAGGTAACACACAAGTTTCTAAATCCTAGAGAGACATACATTTTATATTCGGTAGTGATACAAGAATGTGGATCTATGGGCATTTTGAAAGCCGTCAAAAGATGCATTACAACTACAAAGCATAATTTTTGGGTGAACTATTAGGTTTTGGTACCTATTGGGCTCTCCTCCTTGGTGATTCACGGTAAGGTGGGCATCTTATTAGGTGAGGTAATCACTTTCTCTTTTTCTCTCTTTTTGCTTTCATGCTAGTAGGATTAAATCATGAAGCTATGTTATTTATAGTGTTTCTCTTGTCTTTATTATGTAATCATTTATACTTTTATGATAGCTTTCCAAATATGATATTAGTAAAGGAAGCATTTCTTAACAAGGTTTCCTTTGCTAGTTGATTTGGGTTTTTTTTTGTACTAACCCCTCTTTTTGTGTCTTCTAGCTTTGTCCTTTTTTTCTCTTTTTTTTTCGCACCATCATGCGTGTATGTGGAGTTAGACTCCTTGGCTTGGGGGCTCATATCCTCAACTAAGTGATGTTCTATCTCATTGTGAATCCACTAGAATCTTTCTTCTCCTTTACCAAGAGTTTGTATTGAATCCATACTCTTGCTAAAGTGGGGGCTAAATGTAGCATTGGAAAATGGAAGCACTTCCATTTAGAACCGGTTTAGAACTTCGAGTAAGTGGTTTGGGTTCATGTCAAACACCTTGAATAGGTCTCTGACTTATTTCTAATTTTTTGCCACGTTCTTCCCCATTTTTCACTTCTTTTCTACAAAATTCTGCAATTCTGAATTGTAAATGAGATTCTTGACCTCAGGGTCAAGGTCAACCTTGACCCTGACCTAGGTCACAGTCGACCTTGACCTTGACCCAAGGTCCAAATTTTAAGATCCCAAAGTTTCTGGATGTCAGGTTTTGAAAAGTTTTTTTCCCACTTCTGGGTTGGTTGTTTCAGGCTTCAGAATGATAAACTCTTAAATTATATTTAATTTAGGCCCATTTCTAGGGGTAAATGTTTAAATGGGAATTTAATTATCCTATGTAGGCCTCTCTAGAAGTTTGTGCCCTAGACTAGTATGAAAAGAAGTCTTCCTCTCTCATTTCAATCATCAATCAAGTGTGCAATCTCTTTCAATCAAGAATCCATAAAAAAACATTATCAAGTAAGTGTGTGTGTGTGAATTTTGTACCTAGCTATAGACACAAAACTTCAGTAAAATATTAGAGGTTAGCAAAAATTAAAATCTACAAGTAATTGAAACTATGCTAACTAGACGATTTACTACCTTCTAGTAGGTGCGAGTATGATATTCTCGAATTGAAATCGAGATCAGTGATAATGCAACACTTAAACAAAGGATTTGAGTAAAAAGAATGAAAGACTATATGAGTGTAGATTAATCTATATTTTTGTATTTTCTGTGCAGATTTAATCTAAGAATGATATGAATGAATATGAATGCTAAGCTATGATATGAAAAATATGCAAAACTATGATCAACTCTAAAAGATCTCACAAATCGCCTATTGCAAGTGCTTAATCCTTCAATCGCCAATTCACCAGAGTAATTTTGAAAATTCAAGTGTTGATTTCATTATGAAGAGCTGAGCCTTGATTTTATAGAAATATAGGGCTTCGAGGATGCATTGAGAAAAACCATAAATCACTCTTGATACACTCAGGTTGATTTTTGAGTTATCAAGAAATTAGAGATAATTAACTTACAAAAATCATGCAAAAGCAGTTTTTAACTCAAAATAGAGTTTAGATCAAATTTCAACTCATCATCAGATGTTAAGTTTCAATTTTAAAATTGATTGTTAATTTCTAGTTGCCTGCTTTTCTGATTGTGCATGATTTAATTATAAATTAATTTTAAAAATAAAGTGATTTATTCTCAACTTAACTATTTTCTGAACTAAAACAATTGATTTATGAGTTAATCAATTATTAAATCAAACTTTATTCTAAAACTATATCATTAAAATTGACAATTGACATTAATTAATTAAATAAGAATTTAATCAATTAGTTATGAGATTTTAGATTTATTGTCAAAATTAAATAATATAATTTAGGAATAAATATAATTAAATTTAATTAAATAATTAAGTGGCAGTATTAAATCTAATTAATTAAATATTCAAAATATTCAATTAATCAAACTTTAGGATAAATAAGATTTATCGCCAAATAATTATTAAATCAAAGATAATTAGGATAAATAAGAATATTGCTAGGAATATTCTCTGATGTAGAATTAGGATAAAATCAATTAGGATTCAATAATGTGTAGATGTACCTTAGGTTAGGACTTTGATGTCGATTTCTAATGTAGGAGCATCCTGGGTATAAGAGCAATCTTGCATCACCCAAAAATATTTTTACTTTTTTTTTCAATAAGGGCTATCTTGTGCAGAGTGGCTATTTATGGAAACTTACTATTTTTAGTAAGTTGGTCATATGATCTCAGAATGTTCTAATTTCACAGTTGGAGGTTCATCTCAGTCATTTCAGCCTACCAATTGAGTTTCATTGCCACATCATCAGTATTGGTGAAGTTATTGAGGTTTTTGGGTACAAAATTCTTTAGGTCAATTTTGAAGGCCTTAAAGACTTTGGATCGTGATCGACCCCCGACTGACTGGTGCTTGCGCATGTCAGGCACTGTAGATCTCGTCGCGGCATTTCTAAAAAGTGGTTATAATAGAAAAATAGAGCTATGGTTAGAAAGTTATGGCCTTTGGAAGTTGGGCTACCTAAAAGCATATTTTATATTTCTTTTGAGCCGACCCTATTGTAATAATTGTGAAAATAAAATAATTATTTGTATTGTCAGCCTAAAGGGCTAAATTTCTGGAACCTTCTCGGGTGGTGGAAATTACCTATATAAGAAAGGTCCACTATGTTGTCTAGGGCAGTTCTGGGTGTAGATTTGAGTAATGATTCGAGGCTTTGTCCTATAGAATATTGTAAGGGAAATGCCCATGTGGCTTTGTATATTGTAATTCTGAAATTTGTAATTCCACATTTGTGGAGATAATAAGAAGCCCATTTTTTGTTCTTGCAAATTGTTGTTGTTTCTCTAATTTTGTTATGTGTTTATGGTATCAAGGGGAGCACCCTTCATCAAGTGGTATCAGAGAAGGAGTTGCTGAGTGTGTAAACAGATCATCGATTGTGAGGCAATTTGCACTAGGACCATGGGTTAGGGTTTTTGTGTAAACAGATCACTGATTGTGAGGCAGTTTGCACCAGGATCATGGTTAGAGTTTCAGTGATAAGCACGAAAATGCCTCCATGAAGGGAATGTGGTGGAAGAGCTGGTGCTGTGACACCTGAGTTTAGAGAGCTCTAGAGAAAAGTGCGAGCATTGCAAGAAGAAATTCATAGAGGATTGAATTTTAATGTTAGAGATGAAAGTGAAGATGAAGCCGAAGAAGGAAATGTTGATCAAGAAGTAGAAGTTGAAGTTGAAGTTTTGAATCAAGAGGAAGAAAGACTTTTCTGGGCCATTTCCAATATCGGGAAAAGACCTTAGATCAAGGTTCCTATATTTTTCAGGGAATCTTAGCCTAGAGGAATTGATCGACTAGATCAATGAATGTGAAGAATATTTCAAGTATGAAGATATTGCAGATCCAGATCAGGTCAAGTTTGCGAAGGCCACACTGAAGGGTCATGTAAAGATCTGGTGGCAAGAGATTCAATTTGACCGAAATAGAAGAGGAAAGGATAAAATCACAAGATGGGATCAGATGGTAGATAAATTGAAGTGATAGTTCATTCCTGTTGATCATGAGCTTGACCTACTGAAGAAAATGCAAAGTTTGAAGCAAGCAGGAAGATCTGTTCAAGAGTATACAGAGGAGTTCTATCGAATCCTCATCAGAACAAGCCATGTGGAAGCTGATAAGGAGAAAGTTTCCCGCTATCTTAATGGGTTGAGGCCGAGCATTCAGGAGGAGTTGAATCTAGTTTGAATGAATAGTATTGAAGAGGCATACCAGTTTTCCCTTAAAGTAGAGAAAAAGCTGAACAAAACTTTTGAGAGAAGACAAAGCGGAAGAGGTCATGATGGAAAATCTGGTGGATGATCATATGGAGATCAAAATGAAGATCTGAAAAAGCAGGATGAGGCAAGTAATGGTTAGAGTCAAAGAGGAGATTATTTCAATCATTTCTAGGATCAGAATAATAGAGATCAGAGAGGAAGAGGAAGAGGAAAAGGATCTGGAAGAGGAAGCTTCCATGGAACATGTTTTCACTGTGGGGAAGAAGGTCATAGGGTATTTGAATGTCCTTAATGCCAAGGAAGGATAGATAGGAGAAATGAAGGCCAGACTAGAGTTGCACATATAGATGAAGATGCTAGATCATCACATTCTGAAGATGTTGAAAGAGGAGAAACGATGATTAATAGAAGAGTCTTGTTGAGTGGTGAGAATGAACTTGAACAAAGGAGGAGCCTATTTCGCACTAGGTTCAAGTGTGAGGGTAAGTGTTGTGATGTGATTATTGATAGTGGTAGTACTAATAATTTGGTGTCAGAAGAGATGGTGACAAAGTTGAAGCTCAAGAGGCAGAAACATCCACATCCATATTGGGTTGCCTAGGTGTAGGATGACCACAAGGTCATGGTTAGTGAACAATGTCTAGTGAAGTTCAAGATCGGTGGGTACCAAGACGAGGTACTATGTGATATCATATCTATGGATGCATGTCATATGTTGTTGGGTAGACCTTGGCAATTTTTTAGATGTGTTGTACATGATGGTCGTGCGAATACCTATTCCCTAATAAAGGATGGAGTGTGGCATAAGCTAAAACCATTGAAGGAAATAGAAGAAAAGGTATGTGGTAATGCAAGAATAACTTTGGTTGATAGAGGAAATTTCTTAGATGGTATGTGGCATGAGCATATGTGTTTTACCTTAATTCCAAAGGCTAGGAAAGAGGAAGTAGAAGATGTACCTATAGAAGTTGTCGAATTATTGAATGAGTTTTAGGATATTGTATCTGATAATGTGTCTGATGGATTACCACTGGTAAGAAAAATCAGTCATCAAATGGACTTGATCCCAAGAGCCAATTTTCCAAATAAGGCAGCACACAAAATGACACTAGCAAAAAGTGAAGAGTTGAAGACAGATTTGATGTTTAGTTCACCACATCATTCATGGATTGTATATGGAGTAGTCCCAAAAATGCATCTGAGTTGAGGAAGATAGATAAAGGAGAAATAAGTAGTGTTGAAGTTGAGGATTTTGCAGAACACTTGAAGAACATCCACAAGGAGGTGAGGAAGCATATAAGAAAGATGAATGTGTAGTATAAGGCTAAGGTAGATGAGAAAAGAAGACATAAGGAATTTTAGGTTGGAGATGAAGTCATGGTTCATTTGTGAAAGGAGCGATTTCTAGTTGGTACATATAACAAGTTGAAAATGAAGAATTTTGGCCCATGTAAGATACTGAAGAAGCATGATTCAGGAAATACCTATGAGGTAGAATTGCCTACTGAATTGAACATTTCAGATTTGACAGAGTATCATGAAGGAGGTGGTGAAGATGAGATCATAGCAACACAATGGAGTATTCCAGCAACTAGTTCAGATACAAAGGAGATTGAGGATATACTGGATAGTTGTGTTGGAAAAAGCACAAGGAACAAGACATATGAGGAATATCTGGTCAAATGGAAAGGATGACCTATTGAAGATTCATCATGGTTGACAAAGGAGGAGGTTAACCATTTTGGTTTTCCTCTTCACACCTGAGTCATGATAGGGTCACTTCTCAAATTACCTCACGTGTTTGATGCAGGAGCATCCTAGGTGTAAGAGCAATCTTGCATCACCCAAAAATATTTCTTATTTTTTTTCAATAAGGGCTATCTTGTGCAAAGCAGCTATTTATGGAAACTTACTATTTTTAGTAAGTTGGTCATATGATCTCAGAATGTTCTAATTTCATAGTTGGAGGTTCATCTTAGTCATTTCAGCCTACCAGTTGAGTTTCATTGCCACATCATCAGTATTGGTGAAGTTATTTAGGTTTTTTGGTATAAAATCTTTTAGGTCAATTTTGAAGGCCTTAGAGGCTTTGGATCGTGATTGACCCCCAACTGACTGGTGCTTGCGCTTGTTAGGCACTGTAGATCTCGTCATGGTGTTTCTAAAAAGTGGTTATAATAGAAAAATAGAGCTACGGTTAGAATGTTATGGCCTACGAAAGTTGGGCTACCTAAAAGCATATTTTATATTTCTTTTGAGCCGACCCTATTGTAATAATTGTGAAAATAAAATAATTCTTTGTATTGTCGACCTAAATGGCTACATTTTTGGAACTTTCTCAGGTGGTTGAAATTGCCTATATAAGAAAGGTCCGTTGTGTTGTCTAGGGCAGTTCTGGGTGTAGATCTAGGTAATGATTCGAGGCTTTGTCCTACAAAATACTGTAAGGGAAATGCCCATGTGGCTTTGCATATTGTACTTTTGAAATTTATAATTCCACATTTGCGGAGATAATAAGAAGCCCATTTTCTATTCTTGCAAATTGTTATTGTTTCTCTATTTTTGTTATGTGTTTGTGGTATCAAGGGGAGCACCCTTCATCAATTTCATTTGATTGGAAGATGTAGGAGGTTAATGAACCTATAGCCCATTTTTGGGATATTATATTTTGCCCCTATTTGAATCACTGTGCGAAGCATAGTGGTTCAATGAATAATTTGTGTATGATAAAGATGTATGAAACTGATTTTAAAGATTAACTGATTCTGAGACAGAAATCAATTGAAAGATTTAAAGATTTAAGATTTAGGTCCTAATTGACCAAAGATAATGTTAACTATAGCAACAATGAACTGGTGATTACAAAAAGTATCTAAACACCTCATTCTAAACCTTACGATTGCAAAGAAGTGAGTGACCAATTTCAGAATTGATAACCCTAAGAGAATCATATTGGTATCACATCCTAAACCCATCAGTTATGAAGAAACAAGGAAAATAACACTAATGAACTGATGGTTATGAAAAGTTGACACAATTTACAAGATAGATTTAGGATACCAGATTGATATGGATCTTAATGAATCTGATATGCCCCAAGAGATAATAGATTTTCTCCAAGCGATGGGGACTTTAGATGAATCAGTAACTAGACATGGTTGTTGTCTTGATCATTGAGGAAAGAAATTTGATTGACAAAATTAGAGTTACAGACTTTGAATGATGTGTAATACCATGCCCCCTTTAGGATTAAAATGAAAATCTGACAAGAAAAGTCAGTGTTGAATGGTTTAGAAGCATGTTAATTGATTTGAGAATTGGTTATACACATTCGAGAATGCGTTCTAAATCGTTTAGAGGTCCTAGAGACCAAGTTTGACTAGGTTTGACCATGAGTTGATCATGGGTGACCAAGTTGAAATTTTGGTTGTTTAATGTAAGATAATTAGTTAAGTTGAATTCTAGATTTTTTTGATGATTAAAAGTCAATTATGTAAGCAGTCGGCCGTCTTGGGTTCAAAAATTTTAAATCACAATTTTGACGAAGTAAACGATCTCAGATTTCAATTTTGATCCTAAAAATGGATTCTACTTGCTATTTAGTTGGAGAGACCTTCATACAATGGTCAATCCTTGTGTCATGTTTAGCATAGTTTTGAAGAATCATTTGTGTGTCAAGCTAATTTGGGCAATCGTGAGATAAATGTAATCATGCAAAGTGAAAAATTAGATGCAAACCTAAGACCTAGGACCTAGTCACTGATCATGTATTGATTTGTTGTCATCATTGAACTTTTTAGGTAACTGGATAAATCAATACAATATCCACTACTTACAAAACTATAGACATATGAATATTGATTTGTATGTGCAAGAATCAATACAACGCCCACTGGCTAGACAACCATGGACATATGAATATTATTTTTATTTTTAGAATGTCAGATTAGATATAAGCACCAAGGCACAAAAGCCAGGATGACCTAAATATCACATCTATTTTGATATAGCAATTTGTATAAGAATCAAAACATAAATGTCGTGATGACTTGAATATGCCTTGCGTAGCAAACACATCAAGCAGTCAAGAGATCATTCTAAATCCAGTGTGAATTACCCATAGTGACCCTTTATCATTCACATCCTTAGGTAAGATCGCGTTTCATAGTAGGAGGAGGAACTTTCTCAAAAAGACAATAGTTAGATCAAACTCCCTTGAATTTTCTAGGTATCAATGATCAAGGTACTCATGGCCATCCAATTCAAGATAGAGGCTCTTACAGACAAACACCATTTCAATCTAGAATTTCCAAAGTTGTTAGATTTTATCATACAAGCAGAAAATAAAGAAAATATTATGCCCCCAGTCATCACTCTCTAAATCATGTAAAGGACATCATCAAAGAGCTCAAAGGGACACAATATGAAAAAATCTCAATGTGAATCAGTAAACATACAAGGAAATAAAAGCATGTAAAAGCATAGATTATTTTCAATTTGTGTTGATGTTTGATTTCGTTGTTGTAGATGCAAAATCCTTTTTGGAGAGAAGACTGACTGACTGAATCAGATGAAGCTCCAAAGGACTCTGACTGGATATGACATATCTAAAGATACACTGGAGGCCATAGGATATGACTTTGATTGCCCCCAAGTGTTAATCATTGATAGGATACAGATGCTTGAGAAGATTGGTGTACAACCTGACTTATTGAAAATAGGAATGCATAAACAAACCGGGAGATATGTACAAACTAAAGCAAGAATGAAAGCTAAGAAAGACCAAGATTGTGCTGATAAATGGAGCATTTGAAACAAGTGGCACTTGTTTGCTAGGTTTTCACCATCTTGGTAGAGATTCTATTTTTTCTACCAAGGCGCCTATTTCCAGATTTTCACCAAGGCACTTTTTATTTTTCTCATTTTTTTGAATTTTTGAATTTTTTCAATTTTTTTGTACTTTTGATATTTTTTGATTTTTTTGTACTTTTGATGTTTTTTCAATTTTTTTGTGAATCATCAAGGCACCTATTTGCTAGGTTTTCACCAAGATGTTCATTTTTTCAGGATTTTTTCCAATTTTTATAATTTTTTTAGGACATTTTTGAATACTGAATGCCTTAGGCATAGAATTTCTTTAGATGGAGAATGTTGATTGGTTCGTAGAGCTGTTCTCCTTTAGTCATTGAGAGTTGATAAGCTCCAGAGCCAAAAGTAGTAGTGATAACAAAGGGACCCAGCTAGTTGGATTCAAACTTCCCCTTGCATTCTCTATGTTATTGATTTTTAGGATTCTCTCTCAAGACTAGATCGCCAACCTAAAATTCTCTGTGTTTGACTTTCTTGTTGTAACCTCTAGACATTCTCTTCTGATAGGTTCTAAGATGATCATAGGCTACTTGTCTATGCTCATCTAGTAGTTCAAGTTCTTGCAACCTAGACACTCTGTAGTCATCATCAGTTACTAGACCATGCATTCCGATTCTTAGTGATGGGATTTCAACCTCAATAGGCAATACCGCTTTAGACCCATAAACTAAAGAGAATGGTGTAACCTTAGTAGGCATTCTGATACTTGTTCTGTAGGTCTAGAGAGCTAGATTAATCATGAGATGCCAGTCTCTTCCTATTTTATTAACTGTACAGTGCAAGATTTTCAATAGATTCTTGTTTGAAGCCTCTGCTTGTCCATTCCATTAAGGATAGTAGATCGATGACCAATATTGTGAAATCTAGAATTTTGCACATAGATCATCTAGGTCTTTGTTCTTGAATTTTCCACCATTATCTGTGACTATAGAATGTGGAATACCATACCGACATATGATGTAGTTCAAGATGAACATTGAAATTTGTTTTCCAATGGCTTGAGTCAAAGGAACTATTTCTAACCATTTTGTAAAATAATTTGTAGCTATGATTATATGGGTATGTCCATTAGAAGAATGAGGATGTATGGCTCCTATAAGATCACCCCATTGTTAAAAAGGCCAGTATGTAGTAAAAGGAATTAGATCTCTCCCTAGTGCATGAATTAAGTTTCCATGTACTTGGCACTTTTGATAGTTCTTAGCAAACTTGATAGCCTCTTTCTCCATTTCTAGCCAATAGTACCTAGCCCTAATAAGTTTTCGGGCTAGTGTTAAACCATTTGAGTGTGACCCAAAAATACCATCATGGAATTCCTATAATGCATATTGAGACTCTTCCCATTCTAAACATCTAAGTAGCATACCATCTAGACTGCATTTGTACAGATTGTGACCAATGATGACATAAGAGGACGCATTATGGATAAGGTATCTCTTTTCATGGCGGTTAAAGGTATTGGGAATGATTCAGTCTTTGAGATAAGAGAAAAGTTTTTTATAGAGGGATGAATCATGACCTACAATAGTGCAAATCATGTGGGTTTTAGGGGAATCATATGCAGGATAAAATAGTGCTTCCACTAGGAACTCGTAGTGCAGCTCATGTTCAAGTTGCTGTAATAAAGTAGATAATGTTATCATTGCATTGACAACCTTATTCTCTATTCTAGGTATTTTCTCAAAGGTGATAAATATGAAGTATTTCTTTAGATCATCTACCATTCTCTTGTATGGAATGATCTTTTCATCTTTCATTTGATACACATCATTGACTTGGTGTATTACAAGTTGTGAGTCTCCATGAATTTGTAATTCTATTACTCTCCACTCAATTGCTATTTTCATACCATCAAGAAGGGCTTCATATTCAAGAATATTATTTGTACAAGGAAACTTGATTATGAATGCCTTAGGAATGGAGTATCATTGAGGAGTGATAAACAATATGCCTACTCCAAATCTATTCTGTGTATAGGAGCCATCAAAGAATAACTTCCATGATCTAGAAGATAGGTTCATGATAGAGGAATCTGGGAATTCCATTTGCATTGGAGTATCATCAAACAAAGGTGCATCTTCTAGTTGATTAGAAATAACCTATCATTTGATAGCTTTTCTTTCATCATATTCAATATCAAATTCACTTAAGAGCATGACCTATTTAGCTAGTCTACCTGCGAGGGTAGCTTTGCTTAGTAGGTATTTGAGTGGATCAATCTTAGCTACCAGATGCATAGTATGAGATAACATATAATGTCTCAGTTTCTATGATGAAAATATCACATCTAGACAAGCTTTTTCAATCATTGAATGGTTCTTCTCATATGCTACCAATGTTCTACTGATATAGTATATAGCTCTTTCCTTCTTATTCTCATCATGCTATGCTAGTAATGCCCCCAGTGATCTATTTGTTGTGAAGACATATAAGATCAATGGCTTCCCTTGAATAGGAAGCATAAAAATAGGAGGATTTGATAGATATTTCTTGATATGGTTAAATTTCTTTTCACATTCCTCATTCCATGTAAAGGTCATGCCTTTATGTAATGTCTTTGTGAAAGGTTGTGATATGTCTGCTAGCTGAGATATGAAGCATCTAATAGATTGTACTCTCCCTTGTACTATTCTCATTTGACTAATATTCTTGGGAGGTTGCATCTCCATGATAGGTTTAACTTTTTCTTGATCTACTTCAATGCCTTTCTTTGAAACAATGTAGCCTAAGGGCTTCCCAGAAGTGACACCAAAAGCACACTTCTTAGGGTTTAGTCTAAGACTAAACTTCTCCATTCTATCTAGTATTTTGCTCAAATCATTTAGATGTTCAGATCTTATCATAGATTTTGCTACAGTATCATCCACATAATCCTCCATAGTTCGATGCATCATGTCATGAAAAATAGATGTCATAGCTCTTTCATATGTAGCACCAGCATTCTTAAGCCCAAATGGCATGATATTCCAATGGAAGGTACCCCATGCACATGTGAAAGTAGTTTTCTCTTGATCCTCTGGAGAAATTTTTATTTGATTATATCCATAAAAACTATCCATTAAAGAATACATCTCAAAGCCCGCAGTCATGTCCACTATCATATCAATATTAGGTAATAGAAAATCATTCTTAGGGCATGCTTTGTTTACATCTCTAAAATCTGTGTACACTCTGATTAATTTATCTAGTTTAGAAATAGGTACAAAATTAGAGATCCATTCAGCATAGTCAATAACATAGATGAATCTAGATTTTAATAGTTTCTCTAATTTAGACCAAGAGTGCAACATGTGGATGCATCTTTCTCAATTTTTTCTTAACAGGTTTTACTCCTAGAGCAATAGATAAATGATGCATTATAAGATCAAGATCAAGTCCAGGCATATCTAAATACTTCCATGCAAAGTTGATTTTCTTTTCTATCAAGAATGTAGTAAATTTTAGCTTTTCTTCTTTTGATAAGGATTGTGCTACATGGATCAACTATGGTTCCTCTGTTGTTCCCAAGTTGATGGGTTGAGTGGGCTCAATTAGAACTAGAGATCTATCCTACAAATGACTTGGAAGGACATCAAATATCTCATCCTTAGGTGCCTCAGATAGGTTTTCACCTTTGGATACATCTTTTATTTTTACTTTTGTAGGTTCTGAGACTACCACAAAGTGGTTTTCACCCTCAGAACTCCTTTTCTTTTTATTCTTATTCTTAATTTTTTGACTAAGATACGTAATGTCCAAGTTTGTCATGCTAATGCTTGGTTCACTGTTGGAAGTCCTCATAGGCTCAATTGCATTTAAGTAGCAAGCAAGGGAATAGTCATTTGGAAAGGTTTAAATACCTTGGCTCAAATTCATAGAGGTTTGGTTAAGAAGTTCAGGATGTTGGATAGTAAAAGTGGTGAAAGATTGGGAAAGAGTGTTTACAGATATGATCTATCATCATTGGTCCTAACCTGATGCTCAAGTTCAAAGGTGATATTACAAATTAAGATGTTCAATTTGTGAATAGGCTCAATGTCATTATGAGAGTCCACTTTAGCCATCGGTGGATCAGACTTGTTAAGTTCATCATTTCTCTCTAGACTTACATTGGGTTTAGGTGCATATTGGTGAATAACATCAACATGTTTTTCTGTGATAAGCTCATCTTCCTTTGGAATGGCTCCCCATTCATAGTCATTATATTCTTCATCTATGCCTCTAGGAAATTTAAGAACATGAGTAAAGTTAGGATAAATGCCCCAAGAAGGGTTACCCTTAGATTTTGATTTGAATTCATACTCATGGGAATCTATCTCATAATAACTACCACCTTCCTCTTTGTCTGTTTGATTGCTTTTGAGGTTAGCTGGTTCTTGTGGAGCAACTATCTCTTTCTCTATAGTAGGTTCTTGTGTTTCTACAACATTGATTCTTTTTACTAGATCATCTTCAGCTTCAAGGAGGTGTTTTATTTCTTTAGGAAAATGCTCATAAGGAATGAGCTCTTTAGTGGTGTCTGAATCATCACTATTAGATTGTTTTGTCATGTCTCCCTTTAATTGATTTGTTGTGGAGGGCTCAATCTGTTCTAAGGCATGTGGGGAGTTCTTGCTAAGATAGAAAGGTTTCTTCTTATATCTTAGACCTATTGTATCCTTTTTTTCTTGGCCACGATGGTTAAGAGGTGTCAGAAGACCTTTACCTTGTAGTCCTAGAGGTCCTTTTCCTTTATATACCATTTTTTTGATCAATTTGTCCATTGGGCCATATGACTTAGAAGGGATCTTTGGTGTTGTAGAGTCACATTTTTGAACAATTTGAGATTCAGGTTCATCTTTGTATAGCCATGCAAGCACAGCTTCATCCTCTTCAAACTCTTGTTTAGACACTTGTTCTACAAGAAAATTTCCTTCATATGCCTCAAGAGGTTCTTTAGACTATTTTAGAGTTTGTCCATAGGACTTAGGTGAGATAGGGAAATATGTCAAAGATAAGAATGGCTTTATAGTATATTCTCCCATACCCTTTTATTTAATTTTAACCACTTTAGCAATGTCTTCCATCTTGGATGTTGAAGCAACGTCTAGCTGCTTAGTGGAAGATTCTCTGTTATTAGGAACAAGTTTATCAGCACTTTGTTTTAATGCATTGCAAGTTGTATATAGATTAGATGGAAAATCACTTCTACTCCTTCATAAGGAAATTTCAAACACTGATGGTATGTAGAAGGAATAGCTTTCATTTCATGTATCTAGGGTCTCCCTAGAAGGGTGTTGTAAGCCAAAGGTAGATCAAGAACTTGACATATAGTATCTTTGATAATTGGACCCTCTCTGATAGGTAAGACAATTGTTCCCTTGGAAGATCTTTCTTTCTCATTGTATGCTTTGATAGTTATCTTCTTTCTAGGATCAATGGCCATTTCTGAAAATCCCAATTGTGTAATCAAGATAAAAGAACAAATGTTAAGACCAATGGCCCCATCTATCAACACACGTTTGACACGATGGTTTTGGATTAAGAATTCAATATGCAAGGGCTGGTTATGCAGATGACTCGAGGAGTTATCATCTTCCTTTGAAAAGGAAATATGCTATAGAGACGTAAGATGACCGACCATAGTCTAGAATTTATCTAAATCAAGGTTGTTAGGAACATTGGATCCAAGTATAGCTTTTTCTATAATGGCTCTATGATCTGGAGATATCCGAAGTAGCTCAAACATGGATATTTTTGTATTTGTATGCTGGAGTTGTTGGATAATACTGTATGATGTAGGCCTCGTGTCTTTAGGATTTGAAGATTTAGATGTAGCCTTATATTTAGAAGTAGATGAAAGATTGAAAGGCACCTTAGGGACATTGGATGAATTTGATATTTGTCCTTGTAGATGCGCCTGAGCTTGTGATTGAGTAACTACATTAGCTAATTGGTTTTCTCTATCTTTTCTTGCAATTGTGATGACAAAGCAACACTCAGATAGACCTGGTTCAACCATATTGATAACAACATTGTTTCTAGAGTAGGCATAATTGAATTTAGCACCCATATTAGGCTGAGAAGAAGAATCTTCTTTACCATGTTTAAGAAATGGTTCTATGAATGTTGTACGATCATTATTTCTCTTATGATTGTCAATCATGATTTCTCCATTATCAATTTTGTCTTGTATGATGTGCTTTAAGTGAATGCAGTTATTAGTCTTATATCCCTTATTATGATGGAAGTCATAGAAATCATTCTCTCTCAACCATTTTGGTTTAGGTTTAGGATCAAAGACTTTTATATTAGGTAAGTAGATGATTTTGTTAGCCAATAGAGTTTTCATGGCAGATTCCAAGGACTCTCCAAGAGGAGTGAATTTGCGGTTAGGATCTGTAGCCCTAGGTTTATAATCAGATGAATTCTTATTGGGTCTTGTTGTTTTAGCTTTGGAAGCTTTGATGGCTTGGCTACCAATAGTGAGATTGAAAGTAGGTACCTTAGATGGGGCATGGATAGTATCAACAATGTCATCAATGACAATGCCTTTATTCTTATTCCATTTTTTGTTCTTGTCCTTGGAACTAGATCCAGATTCATACTTGTCCTTTTGAAGTGTGATGTCTCCTTTTTTCACAAGTACTTTCTCAATTTTGATTTCATTATCTACCATCTTATCAAAGGATGTATGATTTGCATTTGTAAAGGGTAGTTGATTTCTGGAACAAGATTATTGATGAAGATTTCTAGTTTCTCAATTTCTGGAATGGGTCTAGCATATAGAGAAAATTTCTTCCTCCATCTCTTGAGAAATGTTAGGAATGGTTCTCATGGATATTTTTTTAGATTGAAAATGTCAATCATGGTGACCAGATGCTGGATATTGTAGGAGTATTGTTGATAGAATAGTTTGATTAACTCCTCAAAAGTTTTGATAGTTGGAGGCATTCTAGAGAACCAATGAATTATTACTCCTCCTAGAGATCGAGGGAAGAGACACATTAAGTAGGTTGGTTCATGCATAAACTCCATAGATTGAGTACATAATTCTCTAACATGATCTTGAGGATCAGAGTTTCCATCGTACTTATCATATTTAGGAATTTCCACTCTTTTAGAGAATGGTCACATGTACAAGTCCTTATCGAATGGAAAATGGCATAGGGCCTCAATGGAGAACTCCTTAGGTTCCTTTTATTTCTCTAGTTTGTTGAGCTTGAATTGCATGGCATGCATCTATTTCATCATAGCCATGATAGGGGTTTATTCCTCATGTGTGATGATATTTTCAACATTAAAACTTGGAGGAATTTTAGCTCCTTGATGAGCTAACTCTAGAAAGTATTCCTCTCTATCTTCTTTCAAGAAATGCCTCATCATTTTCTTGAAGTCATCATTGGTTTGATATCGAGAAATTTCAGAAGGCGTAGGTTCTTGATCCATACCATGTTGAGAGTGAGGTCCTTGAGACTTGTGATGTGTCCATCCATGAGACATGTTAGGAGTTTTAGGACTCCCTGGGATAGATTGAGGTGGGATTTGTTGATTACCTCCATGAGTTGATGGAGGGCATATGTAACCAATTTTTAATCAAAAATTGCCAAGACCGTCATCTTTGTAAAGACCTAAATTGTAAAGTTTTTTGAGAGTTGGACCTACATGAGTAGACAAAGGAAAAGTATGAGATGCTTCTCTAGATTTCTTGTGTGATGAAGCCCTAGTTTCCACCATTAACCTTGGGTGAAGCAAAAGAATAAGATGAAGACAACTAAAGAATGAATATATTCAAGAAGATCTAATGACACAACCTTGTCAAGATTGGATTAATTGAAGATTAGATTGGACGTAAATGAAGGATACTATGCCATAGTAGTATGGGTAGATGCCTAAAAGATGGTAGGCATGAGCTCACAACACTTAGCCATTTTAGTAAGAAGACTGAATTTAAGATAATTTTGACAAGGTTTTGACACAAGATGAAAAAGACTCAAATCGATAAATCAGAAGGCTAAATCAGACTCAAGAAACAAATTTAGGAACATGATCAAATTCATTCTAGTTTCTGCTCTGTTCCTGTCATAGTGAATGTTTTGACAAAATCTAGAAATAGGCTGTAAACATTGGACTCTTGACAAGTTTGACCAATCTCTATCAAATTTTTGAAAATTATCAAATGAGTTTCTGAAGGCTCATACAACATTGGTTATGCTCTCAAATGAAAATTTCTACTAGGGATAATGTTCTTTTGATTTTTGGTGACAACACTTATACAACATAGTACTAGCTCTCGTATAAAAATACAGGGGTTATGAAACAAATTTTTCTCAAAACTCGTACAACAATCTGAGACTATGGGATGACTTTTGACTCCAGAGAGGAATATTGCTTCAGATTTTGCAATTTTTAGGCTTTTAGTTTCAGATTGTTTGCAAAATTGCCTATTCAGATTGGAAGATTATTTTGGGATTGTTTGTTTCCAATAACCAAATACATAAATAAGCACACAGAACAACAAGCAAGTGATTTCAAGAATGTTTGAAAAAAATGAAGAGGGGACAAAGAAACCCTACGCATGAACAATCAAGTGACTACATGTGCTAATCCCTAGAAGTGCTAATTTTGTATGTTCCAAAAAGTTTTTCAATAATGCACATATTCTTAGAAAATGAAAATTTGGCCTCACTAGGGTTTGTAGTAATGGTTTGACTCTGCAACTTTTATGATCTCAAGAAGGTGAACTCCAATCTAGGTGCACCGGGGTTTTGACACAGTCTGAGAATTTAATCAATTAGGAGCTGCTAGGGAGATCTGACAGCCCTACAAGAGACCACACCTGTGAAGATTTCCTCTACAAGGAAATTTATTTAGTGGTTTCTGCTACCATAATGAAAATGGCTATTACCACTTGAGATTTCATCCACATGGTTGACCCAATTAAGGGAATTTCCACTACGGTTAACCCTTTCTAAAGGTGACTCAAAAAAGATACCACATGGAGACTGGTTCCAGATTCAAGGATATAAGTTTCTAATACTACCCAAAAAGGGATTAGAGCATAGTCCTCTAGCCTTTTCACTTTTAACCAAAACAAAGTAGATAGATTACTCTGACATGCTAAGACCAAAATTATCTCACAAAGATCTATGATGTCAACCATTTATGATCTATCAACCTCTCCGAAGAGAGAGAATGTATCAATCAAAAGTTGAAGATGCACAAATCTAGTAGAATGCAAGACAATCTCAGTAACCTCCCTACCTACAAGGGGATCCTTCTTCAAGAAGAGCTTTGCATGTGTGAGCAAGAAAAAGAATCCCACTCTCTCGAGATCATCCACAAATAGTGTTCATAGGGCCTATTTACTATGTGTAATAGATATGCAAAAAGCAAATCTATGTTCATTTTATAGCCCAAAATGAAGTTTGTGATATGAAAGCAATAAAAAGTCACACAAGCTTGACATGTGAGAGTTCATTTTATGTCCAAATCAAAGTGTTATCAGATCGTAGTAGAATACCTAAATTCCTCACAACGTGCTTAGTAGATTTTACCTATTTTAGCAATTTAGTTGCGCTTTTCTCAATTAGACTCAGCAAATATCAGTCAGAAATAGAAGATCTCAATTGTTAGGGTTAGTTGTTAGTTCAAATCTGAGAATTAAATCTGAAAAAATACCTAAAATTCTGAAAAGACAATTGAATCCTGGCACTAAAACTCGTATGATAGTGGGTTACCTTCCAGACGATAGTCGAGAAACTCATACGATAGTGGGTGTCTTCTCATATGACAATCAAGCTCCCAAACAATAATGTATAGCTTTTGATATGAGCCTCAATAGAATCAACTATCATACGATAGTGGGGTCTTCCTAGTATGACTATTTGACAAAAGTCATATGAAAAATGTATGAACATAAAATAAAAGATCACAGTTTTAATCAGAAAATGACAAGAAATTGATAGAAGTCAAATGGAGACCTATTTTAGGGCCCCACAGTGGGTGCTAGAAATGTGTGTGAATTTTGTACCTAGCTGTAGACACAACACTTCAGTAAAACATTAGAGGTTAGCAAAAATTGAAATCTGCAAGTAATTGAAACTATGCTAACCAGGCGATTTATTTCCTTCTAGTAGGTACGAGTATGATATTCTCAGATTGAAATTGACAACAGTGACAATGCAACACCTAAATGAAGGATTTGAATGCAAAAGATTGAAAGACTATATGAGTGTAGATTAATCTATATTTTTGTATTTTTTGTGCAATAATATGAAAACTATATGAATCTAAGCTAGATGAATGAAATTGAATGATATATATGCAGATTTAATCTAAGAATGATACGAATGAATATGAATGCTAAGCTATGATATGAAAAATATACAAAACTATGATCAACTATAAAGATCTCACAAATTACCTTTCGCAAGTACTTAATCCTTCAATTGCCAATTCGCTAGAGTAATTGTGTAAATTCGAGTGTTGATTTCATTATGAAGAGCTAAGCCTTGATTTTATAGAAATCCAGGGCTTTGAGGATGCATTGAGAAAAGTCATAAATCACTCTTGATACACTCAGGTTGATTTTTGAGTTATCAAGAAATCAGAGATAATTAACACACAAAAATCATGCAAAAGCAGTTTTTAACTCAAAATAGAGTATAGATCAAATTTCAACTCATCATTAGATGTTGAGCTTCAATTTTAAAATTGATTGTTAATTTCTAGTTGCTTTCTTTTCTGATTGTGCATGATTTAATTATAAATTAATTTTAAAAATAAAGTGATTTATTCTCAACTTAACTATTTTTTGAATTAAAACAATTGATTTATGGGTTAATCAATTTTTAAATCAAACTTTATTCTAAAACTATATCATTAAAATTGACAATTGACATTAATTAATTAAATAAGAATTTAATCAATTAGTCAATGAGATTTTAGATTTATTGTCAAAATTAAATAATATAATTTAGGAATAAATATAATTAAATTTAATTAAATAATTATGTGGAAGTATTAAATCTAATTAATTAAATATTTAGAATATTCAATTAATCAAACTTTAGGATAAATAAGTTTTATCGCCAAATAATTATTAAATCAAAGATAATTAGGATAAATAAGAATATTGCTAGGAATATTCTCCGATGAAGAATTAGGATAAAATCAATTAGGATTCGATAATGTGCAGATGTGCCTTAGGTTAGGACTTTGATGTCAATTTTGTTCAATTTGAAGATGTAGGAGGTTAATGAACCTATAGCCCATTTTTGGGGTATTACAACAAGCATTCTCAATCAAGGAAGCATTCAAGTGATCATCTCCATTCAAGCACTCAAGTTCTCCATTGAAGATCAAGGATTCAAGCATTCAAGCCTTTGGAGGGATTTGGTTCAAGCATTCAAGATTCATCATGCAAACCCTAGATCTATCCATCATTGTGGTGTGATCTTTCTTCAAGATCCTTTGTGCATCTTCAAGATATTTTCATTCTCCCTTCAAGGTGGATTCCAAGCATACAATAATGGAGGTTTTGATTTACATTTATTAGTGTTGAGTCCAAGCTTTCATATTAACATACATGTTTACATTTCAAATATAATTGCATATCTATTAAATATCATAGCTTTGTTGTTAGATTTACTTCCACTACTTGCTAGCATTCTCTATTTCAATTCCATTTTTAAGGTTGATTCCAAATAGGGGTTTGACCAAGGAAAACCCCTCATCCAAACAAAAATACCATTTTTCTTGTAGGAATAGGTACAAGATAGTGAATTACAGTGCAGATCTAGGCACCATTTTTAGAAAACTTTCAGGATCCGTGAACAAAATTTCTGTCAGAGAAATGCAGGTCAATGTTGACATAAATGGGTCAACGTCAACCTTTCTACCTAGGTCAAGATTGAATTTTTTTAGAAAAACAAAAGGTTTATGGGTTTTCTTTGTCTCTGTGTTTCCAGGCCAAATCAGGTTGCAAAATTTCCTAAAACTGAGTATAGACACCAGAAAATAGTGATTTCTGAATCTGCTACCTTTCAAGATAAGTGTTTATATTTTATTAAGTTTTATATGTCCATAAAATTTTCCATCACACACATCCACAAACACCACATAATCACATATATAAATATACACTCCTCACATAAGATATAAAATATATCTTCATATATTTTTATATCTTACACAAGGCTACTGAGTAGGAACAAAGGATATATACATTACAATAAGGTGATATTTGTTTGATATTTCATAGATCTGAATCAGACAAGTATAAGTTGTTATTTATAGATACTTTACTATTATTGATTTAGCCATTGTAGCTGATCAAAGTCTCTTAATAAAGTGAACTTAACAGTTCTTGTTTAAATGTCTTAACCGAGTACACACATACATTGTGTTGTTTAAATCATTTAACCATGTAGATGTAGTTGATCTTTTTTTTACTACTAATAGGGTAAGATCATCAGAAGCTATCAATATTTGTATCCTATATTGTCTTAAAATGGAAGAACTTCTATCTTGATAGATTTAACACCCCCATTTAGTGCATTTTTCATGATAGATTTGCATTTAGGATGCATTTGCATTTGATTCCTTCATTTCTAGGTGAAATTAGGGTTAGGATCCTGAGGATTATCCTTGATTTCCCTTCTCTATGGCTCTATTTCATAGGTAGGATATAGGTATTGGTCATCCTAGCCTTCATCACATTCATTGTGGGTCTTTGTGCCTTCTCCTGGCACTCTGCCTTGTTTTCCCACAATTCCAAGTCTTTGGGCATCCCTGGGACTTCTTGTTTTAAATGTTGATTGGATCTGGACCTTTGGGTCAAGGTTGAGGTCAACCTTGACATAGGTCAAGGTTAAGGTCAATTTTGACCTAGTTCAAGGTCAAGGTCGACCTTGACCTCTGTTAGGTTTTGATCCCCCTTTTTAAATTTGGTTCACAATAGGCCTTGAAATCAATGTCAGGCCTCTGCATCTGAATGCGGAAGGGTTTTAATTCAAAATTCATTTAATTATTTTCCCTCCTAGGTTATTTTTATTGGAACATAATTTGAGATGAGATTTGAATTATGGGCCCTTACATTTCCCAAGGAGCCTTTCCTTGAAACCTCTATATAAGGACTCTCTTTTTCCCTCATTTACAACACACCAAGTATCCATCAAGTGGACACACAATCGATTGAAGAAAGTAAGAAATGTTAAGTGATGATGCAAGATTTCAAGAGGATGATATAGAAGATCAAGACATTATTGATATCAATTTTTATTGTGGACATTTGATGCAGGAGCATCTTGGGTCTTTGAGCAATCTTGCATCAATCAAAAACATTTTCTGATTTCTGTACCTATTTTTTGTTATTTGCATTATAATCTTTGTATTTGATGGTTTCATGTTGTGTGAAGCTTACATGATGTTTAGGACCTATTTGGGAACCTTCTCTTATGGATGCATAAAGATTGGATAGACTGTTTCAAAGTTATAGTTGTTTTCCTTCCTATCAGAGCTATACTTTCCTTCAGTTTTGGTGCTGATTGCGCATCATGGAGATGAAGATCATTAATGATTCAGCATTTTCACCCTTAAGGAATTTAATAGGACCTAAATTAATATCATTTCCCAAGGGTGCAACCCCTAATTCATTCTGATTCAAAAGTTATGCCCATTTTTCTCTGGGACCTATTTTCTACCAATGTTTTCCTTATCATCGGAGTAGTATTTTCCTACAATTTTGGAGCTAATTTTAGGATGTGGAACCCATGATCCTTAATGATTCAGCCTATTCTCCCTAGGTTTTTTAAAGAGGACCTAAATTACTATCATTTCCCAAGGGTGCAAGTCCTAATTCATTATGAATCAAAAGTTATGACCATTTTTCCCTGGGACCATTTTTTCGAAAGGCTGATGTGAACAAGGAGTCTCTATCTGAGATGATCTTATGAGGAATGCCATGGAGTCTAACAATATCCCATAGGAACACCTAAGCTACATCTCATGCTATGAAAGTAGTATGCATGGGTGAGAAATGGGCAACCTTGGTCAACGTTTCTACTATCACCAAGATGGCATCATGGTGGCAAGAAGACATAGGGAGACCAACAATGAAATCCATGGATATAACATCCCACTTCCACTCAAAAATCTCATGTGGCTGTAGGAGCCCACCTGGGTGACTATGCTCTGCTTTCACCCTCTGGCACTCTAGGCACCTAGCCACTATGTTGGCAATCTACAATCTCATGCCCGGCCAATGATACAATTGTCTTAGATCGGCATGCAACTTCTTAACTCCTAGGTGAGCTGCATAAGGTGCTCTATGTGCCTCAAGTATAATAAACTCTCTCAAGTCTCCCGAAGAGGATACATAGATGCGTCCTCTATGACGTAGGAGTCCATCAGACTCTAAAGAATACTCTACAAATCTCCCCTCAAGGGACCTCTAAGCACAGACAATTTGGAAAACCTCAACATAAAATCCATCTTCTGGCAAGTGATGCAAAATACGCTCCCTCAAATTTGTACTAGCACTCATAGAGGAGAGCTCATGCTACCTCCTACTCAAGGCATCTGCAACTACATTCTCTTTCCCCTTGATGTAATGAACGTCAAAATCATACTCACACAAAAACTCCATCCATCTCCTCTGCCTAGCATTAAGATTGGGCTGTGAGAAGATGTACTAAAGACTCTGGTGATCCGAATGGAGCTCAAATCGGTGACCTAGAAGAAAGTGTCACCATCTCACCAAGGCATGAACTATTGCTGCAAGCTCTAGATCATGAGTAGGATAATTGAGCTCATGGGTCTTTAGCTTCCTAGACTTGAAAGCTATAGGATTCCCATCCTACATAAGAACTACTCCTAAACCATCCAAAGATGCATCAGTGCACACAATAAAGTCTACTGAAGGATCTGGCACTACTAAAATTGGAGCACTAGTGAGGGCTCTCTTGAGCTCCTGAAAAGATCTCTCACACTTCTCCGTCCATTCATACTTCTTCCCCTTTCTCTGAAGGGAAGTGATGGGATGAGCTATCCTAGAAAATCTTGCCACAAAGCACCTATAATAGCCTGCTAAGCCCATAAAACTCCTGACCTCAGTGACACTAGTGGGTGCTGGCCAATCCACAATGGCTCTAATCTTCAATGGGTCTATAGAGATCCCATCGCCGGATATAACATGACCAAGATAATGCACCTCAGATCTAAAGAAGGCACATTTTGACAAGTTTCCATATAGTTGATTCTCTCTCAAACACTACAGAACCTGTCTTAAGTGCTCCTCATGCTCCTCCTCATTACAGGAATAAATCAGAATATCATTGAGGAACACTACCACAAACTTTTCCAAGAATTTATGAAATACTCCATTCATGAGGCTCATGAACACAGCTAGAGCATTCGTGAGGCCAAATGGCACCACTGTGAACTCATAGTGACCATACCTCATATGAAAAGCTATCTTGTGGATATCACTTTCCACAATCCGCAACTGATGGTACCCTGACTTCAGATCTATCTTTGAGAATACTCAGCACCCTGCAACTGATCAAATAAATCATCAATCCTGGGGAGTGGGTATTGATTCTTAATTGTTACTTTATTCAACTGTTGATAATCAATGCACAATCTAAGTGATCCATCCTTCTTCTTCACAAAAATCACTAGTACACCCCAAGGTGATACACTGGGTCGAATATGCCCCTTCTCCAAGAGCTCTTGTAACTAAATCTTGAGCTCATTGAGCTCATGTGTGGTCATCTTGTAAGGTGCTCTAGATACGGGCTCGGCTCCCAGTACAAGATCTATATGAAAATCAACTACCCTAGGTGGAGGCATACCAAGTAGCTTAGTAGGAAATACATCTGCAAACTCTTGAAGAACAGGGTAGTCCTCAAGTGAAGGCTCCCCTTTTGAATCCTCCTTTCTATCACTAATGGTGATGGAAAATAACTAACACCCCTTCTGTACACACTGCCTAAGCTGCATAGCGGAAATCATGCGAAGGGATATAGGTCTATGTACTCCAAATATCACTATAGAAGTACCATGATCATCAACGCACTCAACCCTCTTCTGTCAACAATCCATCTTGGCATTGTGGGCATATAGCCAATCCATGCCAAGGATTACATCATAAGAACCTAGAGGGGTAATGTAGAGATTAGACATTGTGATTAAGTCTCCCATCTGAATCTGACAACTATGAACTAAGGAACTAACAGACACCCTAGCTCTTGAGGCTAACTCGACCTCCCAATTGACATCCTATCTAACTACCACCAGCCTGCAATGCTCCACTACATATGGAGATATAAAGGAGTCTATGGCTCCTGAATCAAACAAGTTAGAAACACTGACACCTTGAATCATACCTGTGGCCTCTATGACCGTGGCCTGGTACTTGGCCTAGCGTTTATCTACCACTACAAAAACTCGATGGGATCTACCCATATCTTCGACTATAGGCTCTGAGGTAGCTCCTCTCTGACCACTAGCTGATTATCCTTGTGGGAACTCTCTCACAATATGACCCATACCACCAAAGTGTAACATGGTCCTTGAGTCTGCATCTGTACTCCCTATGTCCTAGGCTACTGTGACTCTCCTGTCCTACTGGATCTGCTATATCCACCCCTAGAGGACTGCTAAGTCCTAGCTGGCTATGTTTGAGGGGCATGTGTCCTCTGATCCTGTCTAGGGCCCTGAGACTACCACTGTTTGGGCTTAGAGCCCTGGTAACCCTATGAATGTCTTTGTCTAGAACCCTGCTAAGATCCTTACTACTGAGACTGTTGACCCTTAAAGGATCCTACTAAATGGTTTTGTTTCCCCTTCCAAGAGGATTTATGTTGTCCTAACTATTGGGATGAAGAGTTTCGGTGCTGAGACCAATCCCGAGACTCCTATCTGGTATGAATATCCTTAGCTACAAGTGTCGTCTCAACTGCATATTTGAAGGTGGTAGGAAAAGCTAGATGTATTGTGCCTTGGAGAGACATATTAAGTCCCTTAATGAAATGATGGATACGCAATTTATCATCCTTCATATACTCTACATATGGAAGGAGCTCAAGAAACCAGCTCTCATACTGGGCCACAGTAAGACCTCTCTACTGGAGATCATGGAACTCCTCTATCTGTCTCTATCAGAAGTGCTCAGAGAGATATCTCTCTCGGAATCAGGCCACAAATGTCTCCCAAGTGAGTGTGTCAATAGCCACTCTACCAATGGATTCCTCCTGGTGCCACCAAGTGGAGGCCCCATCCCGTAGGAGATGAACTGCAAGTCATGCCTTAAGATTACTCCTATAAGGACATAATCCAAAGCATCATTGTAAACTCTGTAACTAGGCCTCTGC
Source organism: Chamaecyparis obtusa (assembly GCA_027943335.1). NCBI lineage: Eukaryota > Viridiplantae > Streptophyta > Pinopsida > Cupressales > Cupressaceae > Chamaecyparis > Chamaecyparis obtusa. Next base: position 270,379 of record BSBK01008958.1, read on the forward strand.
TATTGACCCATCAGTGTATCCCAAAAATAAAGGTGGCTGGAGTCGTATTAACTCCCAAATCTCATCCCCAACATCTCTAGGGGGTCTACCTCTATCTCGTATCTCATGATGAACTGACTCACCCTCATGATCACCATGGCTCTCAGCACCCCTGGTTGGGGGACTCCTACTCCTCTCTCTGCTAGCTACTCCACCTCCCCCTGGAATCTCTGCTCCTCTTTCAGAAGCCTATTGCTCTTGTTGATGATCTACAAGTGGTAATCTCTATTGAATTACCCCAATCAAATTCTGAAGGGCGTTCATGATAGCCTGATTAGGGTCCAGTGGTGGAGGTGGAGGAGGTGGTGGTGGTGGTCCACCTCCCTGTTCTGCACTAACACGTGCAACTCTACGACCTCTACCTCATCAGCTGGCTCATGTAACGACAAACATCCTACATAATAGTTTAAGTTAGGTAAGTTGAAACATAATGGGTCTAAAGGTTCCAATGTTGAAACCTAGGCTCTAATACCAAATGACATGCCCAAAAATAAACAACCAAAAATGTAACAATTTTTTTTTTTTCAGAAGGGTGAAATGTAACATCATATGTCAATGTCATGTACTCTGATTTACTTAGCCAAGGTTCATCACGGATGCTCCTATGCTGAAAATGGTTAGGAAATTGCTTGCAATGACAGTAACATTAAGTGGATCTATCAAGGAGATCTATCTCAACTAAGCCCTCACCTAGCAAATGTTGAAGGTCCTGTTATCTAAATGACCTTTAATTGAATTGACTATTATCTTGTTAAGAAGTTCCACTGCTAGATGTGTATGAACATATACCCGATAAAACTACTAAATTAATAATTTAATTCATTCTTAGTTAGATTGGAACATTAATACTACTAACTAAAGTCTAATTCATTTATTACCAAAATTAGAATTTAATCACTAAAGGTTATAATTATCATCTAAATGACTATTGTCATGCTCCAATATACCCTAATCTAATGATTCACCATACCTATCACTTACTAACCAATTGATTAATTGACGGGTCTAACATACTAATATTATGTTCTCTCCTCTTAAAGAATCTAACATATTAACAAGTAATCATTCCCTTACTAACTAATTGATTAAATTATTGAATATATGTCCTACTAAAACAATTAATAAATAAGTAGACAAACGTCTTAAGTATCAATTCCATCAATTAAATGAATCTCAAATGTTTATTATTGCTGCTCTTATTTAAAGAGATTACTAAATAAATAAAAGTAAAACATTAACTTGGCAAGCTATACATCAAAACTAAATCTAATTACACTAATAATAAGTAGTGCTTAGCAAATGATTCCTTTAACTAGTTACTTTATCAAGACAAAATCTAATTAAAATAACAAAACAATTTAAGTCCTTAATCTATTCTAAACCCATTCAACTCCTTACACAAATCATTTAAATCAATATGTAATTACCAACATATATAAATAAAAAAATAAACAAATTCAAATATCCTAAAGACTAGTCTACTTCCCTCTATCTATCCACCCTACCATCCTACTAACTGACACCTCATAACACCTATGACCAAGGTCTAAAAACTTAACAATGGTCCCACAACATATAAAAGAAATTCAAACTAGCTAACCTGCGTGAGCCCAAGGCATGCATAAACTAAGTATGGTGGGACCCACCTAATCACCCCCAAGTATATTCCTAGATCTACACATGGAGGGGCAAATCAACTTGCCAAACAAATTTATGAATATTTCAGCAAAGAGAAGGAAGTTTACTTGCTGATTTTGGACTGCTATTTAATGAGAAGACAACCCTTAGGTTGCATAGGGATAGGGAATTGGTTTAAGTCAATGTAATTTACAAAAAGGTATTCTACTTTCCCAAGGAGAAGCCCAAGTGGGTGGGTACGCATAGCAAGAGAGAGGGTACCCTTTTATGACTAAAGGGAATGTGTTAGATTTTAAAATCAGAGCTAGGTGCACTTGGGAAGAGGTAACTTGTAAGTTGAAGGTTTATTTAAGCCATGTTAGCTCATGTCATGCATAAAATTTAAGGAGGAGACAAGGCAATAAGAATATGTGTTGAGTGTCACTCTCAAGGGGTCCCTTCTACTCACGTAGAGGGTAATATTTTGACCAAAAAGTGAATATGAATCATTTCCATGTCAGTCCTCTAGGATCTGTGCATGGTAAGAGTAAAAGACCTTTGTGGGGCCCACTACCAAGTGGGAATGGGCTAAGGGTAATTCTTTATAAGCAAAGTTTTATAGAAATATAGCTAAACATGAGTTAGTGGGGGTATTAACATGGGTAAGGGGGTAGCTTAGATTATAAAATTTAATTAGGTGCTTATGTTAAGAGGGGAAATGAATATTCTCTATGGTAAGAGAATATTTTCTTTCCCCATACAAAATCGAGAGAGCTAATTGCTCTAATAAAATTCTGGGAGATGTTATCTCATAGTATGGTTTTTTTTTAACTTCTTTCTTCATAAATTTGAGAGTTTATTTAGTGCAATGAAATGAGAGGAATATGAATATTACATTACCATATGATTTATTTTGATTGAGTTTTTTTTTGACATGTTTATTCAAGAGCAAGATTAAGATTGGATATATTGTTTTTCAATTAAGGTGATGTGCATTTTACATAGTGATTTGCACAATGAGAGTTTGATTACAATTGAATTTGGATACCACACTCAACTATCAAGTGAATGGAAAGTTTCATACATCTACAACATAATGTATATGCTATTGAAATTACTAAATTGTTTGCTCCATCAACTTGAGAGTCATTTTACAATGGAAAGATATCTTCATTTTTACAAGAAATACAATTACAATAACATGAAAGCAATAGTTTATCATGTTCTTCATGTGAGCCTCTACATTTATATACATATTCCTCAAGAATGAGAAGACTACATGCTTACAATCAAGACAATCAAAAAGAATAATAACACTCAAAGAAAGATCAATGGAGACGACAACTTCTCTCCATTTCATCTTCACAAGACCAAAAAGGTATACAACAACATTACATTATACAATCAAGATGATGATTCCTCATCAAGAGCCAACAATATCACACAAAATAGAACATGTATACACTATTACACCAAGAAGGAGGACTTCACCAAGCATCTTCCACATGAGTATTAGCATCCAAACCTGCAATACAAAGAAATGGAGAACCATGGGTGCTCACCACCCAACCTAGGTCTCTTATGAGACCACCCCTGAGCTTGGAGAACCAAGGCTAAACGGGTATGCAACAAGATCAACAAGATGCTCAAAAAACAAGTTACGCAACTATACATACAACAAATTACTCCCTCCCAAGGCTACACAAATGAGTCTTACAAGCTCATTGAGAGGGTGGAGGTGGGCTTTTCTGAGGGGAGAATACCATTACATAAAAATTTCTCACCATGAATATTCAAATGCCTCTTCAAGGATACATATCCAAGAACTTCATACACATACTTTTCTTAACATCCTCTTCAAAATACAAGAGTACGATGGCTTCCATGGTGCCCATACACCATGGACTTATCCCTCTTCTCCAAGACAAGAGATTCTCACCTCATGGAGAGCCCAACTAACCCCTCCACCCATAGGCCACTTCTTCCCTTCCCAAAGGGTGAGTAATGCCTCACACCCATAAACAAGAACTCCCACAATCAAGCAAAAGAACAAGATCAAACCATGAAATCAAACCCAAAATCCCTCCCTTACAACACATTGTCACAATAAGAACCAAGATTCATATGCATGAGAGAGAAAAATACAAGATAGTCTAATGAACAAGTAGAAAGGCTTCCATGAGAAGAGTAACCAACCTCCACAAGTGTGATGGAAATGGAAATTTAAGAAGAGCTTATCCACTTATCCTTCCTCAATCCAAACCCTAATGTCTCCAAATGTAGAGAGTGGGTGAACACCCACTAAATCTCCTAAGGGCCTCTAAAAATGCCCCCAAATTTCTACCCACCCACCATCCATAAATACAGACTTGACTCTATGACCTTGTTGTCTTTCATTGTCCCCCCATGATAAATGCATGATTGAAAGGAAAGGGTGGAGTTGGGTAAAGATCGTGACTTATCCAATTTCGAAGTCAAGGGTAAATGGGTCATAAAATGGGTTACCAAGGTCACTAGGGAATTAGGGACATGCTCACAACCTTCCTAACCCATAACCCTATCCATAAGGTACTTAAATTATGCCAAAAATGACCCTTAGAACCCATTTTTAGCCTCTAGAAGTGACTAGAACTAAGATGGATTAAAACAAGCACATAACAAGTGTCAAGTGACACTAACAATTACACAATACATACCCAAGGTCATGTCCTGGATGACAACAAGAAATTAATTAATAACACACATGCAAAGATTCACATTTACAAAGAGTTCACATTACAACGAGACTTTTTAATCCCATATAGGATTAAGCCTTGGCTTAGTCAATTCACATTTGTTTAACCTTGGTTCTCTGATTAATTCCATGGTTCTCTTACCTACACACTGCACATCGAGCATCAGTAGTCCAAGATGATAACATTACATGAAATATACATATTCAATTCCCAATTTAGTAACATAATCAATGTGCATAATTCAATTCTAATTGCTATATGCAGAATCCATATTTTCCATAAAAACTGCTTAAGCATCACAATTATATAATCATCATGACATGTCACCTATGGAGAAATCAAATTTAAACATGATCCAATATTCCCATCAAAATCACACTACTAAATATGCATAATCAAAATCTCAACATATTCTAAATTCTAATGCACATCGTGAGGTGATCCACATGGCATAATAATCATCATCAAAATATAGTATCTCAAGTCTCTATCAAAATAGATCAACAAGTGTATCAATGTATCAAAATATGAATAAGAAAAGATGCTATGATGGGTTGGGGTGAGGCCTCACAGGATTGCAACTAGGCTTGAAGCTGTAGAGACAACCCAGAGAAGAGGAGCACATCTTGAAAATGTTAGTGATGAAGAGGAAGAAGCAACACCTATTCCTGAACCTGAAGTTGAACAAGATGAGGAAAGACTCTTGAGAGTTTTGTCTAAGGCTAACTCTAGACCTGCAGTTGAAGTTGCTTTCTATGATGGAAGAATTGAGACCGATACATTTTTGGATTGGATCTCTGAGATGGAAAAATAATTTGAGTATGAAGGTATTCCTGATAACAAGAAGGTTAAGATAGCAGTCACAAAGTTGAAAGGTCATGGATCTCTTTGGTGGGATCATTTGCAAACTAAGAGACATAAGAGAGGAAAAGAAAAGATCAAGTCATGGATGAAGATGCTTGGAAAGATGAAGAAGAATTTTGTTCTAGCTAACTACCAAGTTAATTTGATGAGAAAGATGCAAAATTTGAGACAAAAGGACATGAGTGTGAAAGAATATACTGAGGAATTTTACAAATTAGATATCAGATCTGGACATGTGGATGATGAAGTTGAGAAGGTGGCTAGATATATGAATGGCCCGAGGACATCTATTCAAGATGAGATCAGATATATGAAAATAGAAAGTGTGGAAGAAGCATATCAATTTGCTTGAAGGTAGAAGAAATATTGGCAAAAAGACATGATCAAAGACAAAGAGGAAGAGGTGGAAGATTTTAGAGAAGTAGAGGTAGATCTTATGGAGAAAGTAGTGGATCTAATAATGCAGTGCAAGATAAAGGATGGGAGGATGACCCTGCTAGTAAAATAGGTAATTACTCTAGAGGTAGCTATACTGGTTACTCTAGGAATAATAATGGGAAAAGAGAAGAGAAATCTTGGTTTAAAGGTACTTGTTACAAATGTGGTGAAGAAGGACATAGAGCTTTTGAATGTACTAACTCTAGAAAGAAGACTAGAGGTAATGGCAAAAATAATTTAGCTTGTGAAGAAGTTGAGGAAATGTATAATGAACCTGAACATGGATCTTGTGGAATGAAGAAGCTGATGAGAAACCTATTCTAAGGAAAAGTTTATTCAGAACCAGATGTAAGATCGCTGACAAATGTTGCAAGGTAATCATTGATAGTGGAAGTTCTGATAATTTGGCATCCAAAGAGCTGGTTAACAAGTTGCAGTTTAAGAAATTAAAACATCCTAAGCCTTACCATATTGCTTGGATCCAGAAGGAGCATAAACTACTTGTAAGTGAACAATGTCCATTTAAATTTAAAATTGGGAATTATCATGATGAAGTCTTGTGTGATATTATGCCTATGGACTGTTGTCATATTCTTTTGGGTAGACCTTGGCAATATGATAGGAAAGCTTTGCATGATGGTAGATTGAATCAATATACTATTTGGATGGATGGAAAGAAACAAGTATTATTGCCTTTAGTAGAGAATTTTGATGAAGGTCACTGTACTACAGTCAGAGTATGTTTGTTTGATGATAAAACATTTACAAGAGAAATGAAAGAACAAAACAATTGCTTTCCATTGAAGCATAATAGTGGACAGTCAAATAAGGTTGCTAATGCCTTGAGCTGAAGAAGAAATTTTCTGACAGAGATGAGAGTTGAGGTACTTGGTTTTGATGATTTGAAGTGTTTGTATGAGTCTGACATTGATTTTTTAGAGCCTTGGAAAGCTTGCAAGGAACAAACAGTAAATGATAAATGGATTGATTATTTCATTCAAGAAGACATGTTGTTTAAAGGAGTTCAGTTGTGCATACCTAGAGGATCTATGAGAGAGAACATAATGAAGGAGAAACATAGTGATGGACTTGCTGGACATTTTTGGATTGATAAGACTATGAGTTTTATTTCAAACAGATACTTTTGGCCACAAATTTATAGAGATGTACAGAGAATGGTTAGAGGTTGCAGAATTTGCCAAACAACAAAAGGAACTAGTCAAAATGTTGCATTGTATACACCTTTGCATGTACCCAATAGACCTCGGGAAGATGTTAGTATGGACTTTGTACTTGGATTTCCTAGAACTCAAAGAGGTAATGATTCTATTTTGGTAGTGGTTGATAGATTTTCAAAGATGGCTCATTTCATACCTTGTAAGAAGACATTTGATGCATTGCATGTAGCTGAATTATTCTTCAAGGAAGTGGTAAGATTGCATGGTTTGCCTAAGTCTATTGTTTCAGATAGAGATACTAAGTTTACTAGTTACTTTTAGAGAACACTTTGGAAGAAGATGAATACTAATTTGAAGTTTATTTCTACATTTCACCCTCAGACAAATGGACAGACTCAAGTTGTGAACAAAAGTTTGGGAAACTTGTTGAGATGTTTAGTTGGAGATAAGCCTGCTAATTGGGATTTAGTTTTGGCACAAGCAAAGTTTGCATATAATAATTCAATAAATAGAAGCACTAAGAGGACACCATTTGAGATTGTTGCTTGATTTCATCCTAAGGGAACCATAGAGTTGATATTTACCTACTGAGACAAGAAGAAGTGCTAAAGCTGAAGATTTTGTTGTATACATGAGAACTTTACATGATGAAGTTAAAAAGAATTTGGAGGACAATAATCTGAAATATAAACAAAGATCAGATAAGAGAAGGAGACATAAATCTTTTGAAATTGGAGATGAGGTTATGATTCATTTAAAAAAAGAATATATTTCATGTTGGTACCTACAACAAGCTAAAAATGAAGAAGTTTGGACCTTGTAAGATTTTGAAGAAGTTTGACAGTGGAAATACTTATGAAGTGGAGCTACCAGAGGACATGGATATATCACCCATATTCAAAATTGTAGATATCTTTGAGTACTTTGAATTGAATGATGAGATAGAAGATGATCTGGATTATCTTAAGAAAAATAAGGATAGCATTGAGAAGATCTTGAATAGTAGAGTGAGCAAGAGTACAAGAGGAAATGACTACATGGAATATCTAGTTCAGTGGAAAGACAAGCCAGTTGAAGATAGTTCATGGATTCCACAAGCTGAGTTGGATATTTATGATTCAAGTTAGAGTATGAGGAATATTTGATGTGGAGATCAGTTCTTTATTTACCCTAGGTGTCTGATGTAGGAGCATCTTGGTTCTTTGAGCAATCTTGCATCAACCAAAAACATTTTCTAATTTTTGTACCTATTTTCTATTGTTTGCATTATAATATTTGAATTTGAAGGTTTCATGTTGTGTGAATCTTACATGATGTTGAGGAAATATTTGGGAACCTTCTCCTAAGGTCGCATAAAGATTGGATGAATAGTTTGAAAGTTAGAGTTGTTTTCCTTGTTGTCGGAGTAGTATTTTCCTACAGTTTTGGTGCTGATTGCGCATCATGGTGACCTGGATCCTTAATGAATAGGAATTTGTTTTCTTAAGGACTTTAAGAGGACCTAAATTAATATCATTCCCCAAGGTTTAAGCTCCTAATTAATTATGAGTCAAAAGTTATAACCATTTTTCTCGGGGACCTATTTTCTGCCAGTGTTCCTGTCGGAGCCGTTCCTACAGTTTTGGTGCTAATTGTTCACGGTGGCGATCTTGATCCATAAGAAATAATTATTTTTTCTATTAAGTAATTTTATAGGACCTAAATTAATATAACTTCCCAATAGCAGAATCCCTAATTCATTATGAGTAAAAGTTATGCCCATATTTCCCTGAGACCTATTTTCTGGCAGTTTTCGGGTGAAACGTGTGGTGTTTCTTCTTGCACCATGCCATGTGATCAAATGGGGACTTTCACCATTAAAGGAAGGTTATTGGGTCATGTGTGGACCTAAATCCAAAGTTTCATCAATTTATATTCATTCTAGCATTAGTTTTGGTTTAAATCTTTCAGACTGGACCTATATTGTAATTAAATGCCTAACCGGCCGACCTGTGGCTTAGCTGGCTATATAAGGAGTCTTGGTTGATGTAGTAGGGCATCAAGAGGTAGATCTAGGAATAATTATCAAGATACATCATTGAAGAGTAGGATAGGATGCAAGCTGATATTCTAATTTCATAATTTTCATTGTATAAGGCTGAAACCTAGAAGGCCTCACAGTCGAGTATGTTGAAAGAAATAATATAAATTATTTGTTCTTGCTACCAGTTGTTGGTCTCATATTCATTGTATTTTCACTGATTTCATGTGTATTCATATTTCTTCCATTGTGTAACTCTGAGCAGGGATTTTTTTTTATTCAAGTGAACTCAATTCTACTTGATTCTACTTGTATCTGCCCTGCCCTTGTGTCATATAACCTATTACAAAATAAACCATCAGGTCAGCCAATTAGGCTTTCCTAATATAAAAATAATTAAATAACCCCTTGCTAAGATATACATGGTATCTAAAACAAGTATACAACAATTAAATTACAACAATTAAGGTCTGACATCCTTAATTCATGCTCTCCATCCATAATACATGCTACAACTCTCAATTCAACTTCCAAATAGGACATCTCCAGAACACACGCCACAAATGACATCATCCTTCTTTCGATACCTTATATAGACCATAAAAAATTCTTCGGTACCCTGTCTATCATCTCTTAAGCTAGCATACACTCAATCCTCATCACTTCTAGGATATACTCAAAACTCAGAGACTTACTCTATCAACTTCCACCGTCACTATCTAGTAACCAGTATTCACCAATTCTTTTGTAGCTCAGCCAATATGAAAACATTACATCATGCAATCTTAGATATAAGATCATAACACCTTCCTGTATCCACAACTAACATTGCACATTCTAAAACATCCGTACAATATCTGCACACTGTAATAACCAGCCAATTCTCTTTACAGACTCATATGTTGACATCATTGACAAAACATGAATAACAACAACAGTAAAACCAACATCACTCAACATAGTGATTAAACATATTAAATGTATCCAAAAATATTCCCAATGCATTAGCAATATCCAACACTTGTTTTACCTAATCCTTCAACAAGATTTATGGTTTTCATAGATTCATCTTTGGATGGACTAGGGGCAATCCTTATGCAGGGTTGTCGAGCTATTACCTATGAGTCCAAGAAACTGATAACTCATGAGCTTAACTACCCCACCCATGACCTTGAGCTTAGTGGTGCATGATTTAGTATAGTGGCAACATTTCCTCTTAGGACATTGGTTTGAGATCCATTCATATCATCAGAGCTTGTAGTATATATTATTGTAGCCAAATCTTAATGCTAGGTAGAGAAGATGGATGGAGTTCTTGTGTGAGTATGATTTTGATGTTCATTACATCAAGGGGAAGGAGAATGTTGTCATAGATTCCTTGAGTAGGAGACAGCATGACCTGTCTTCTATGTCAATTGGCACAAACTTGAGAGATCACATTGTTCATCACTTACATGAGGATGAGATGTATGAAGAAATTTGTGAGTTGATTCAATCTCAAAGACCCCTTGAGGGGAAGTATTCAGATTATTCCTTGGAGTTCTATGGGCTCTTAAATCATAGAGGATGCATTTATGTACCTTCTTCTGGAGGATTACATGAGTTTGTTATGAAAGAAGCTCATATGGACCCTTATGAAATGCATCCCAAAGTTAAGAAGATGCATGCTGATTTGAGGCAACTTTATCATTGGCTAGGCATGAGATTGTAGATCATAGAGATGGTAGCTAAGTGCCTTGAGTGTCAGAGGGTAAAGGAAGAGCACCAATATCCAGGTGGTCTTCTTCAGCCACATGACATACCCAAGTGGGAATGGGACACCATTTCTATGGACTTTATTGTTGGTCTTCCTATGTCATCTTGACATCATTATTCCATCATAGTGATGTTTGACAAGTTGACCAAAGTGGCCCATTTTTCACCCGTGCATACTACCTTCACCACACTAGCTATAGCACACATGGTTTTACAAGATATAGTCAAACTTCATGGTGTACCTTGTAAGATCATCTCTAATAGAGAATCTCTTTTCATGTCATCATTTTAGAGAGAATTGTGGGTAGCTATGGGTACTAGGATCAATTTTAGTACAACCTATCATCCTGAGAAAGATGGATAGACTGAAAGGGTCAACCAAGTGTTAGAAGGCATGCTTCACATATATGTGATGGGTCATCAGACCCATTGGGAAGAGTACCTACATATAGTTAAGTTTTCCTACAATAATGGGCATCATACATCATTGGGTATGCCTCCCTACTAGGATCTTTATGGTAGGCCATGGAGGATGCCATTGAGTTGGGATAGGATTGAAAATAGAGTTTCCATTGGTCTAGAGTTAGTTAGGGATATGCAGTAGTAGGTGACCTTGATTAGGTAGCACCTTAGAGAGGCACAAGATAGGTAGAAGAAGTATGCATAAGCGAAGAAGATAGATCGAGCTTACTTGGTTGGGGATAGAGTCTTTTTGAGGGTGCAACCACATAAGAGTCCAATCCATTTTGGAAAGGGCTCTAAGCTTGCACCTTGGTTTGTTGGACCTTTTGAGATCCTAGAGAAGATAGGACTAGTAGCCTACCATCTATCTTTTCCATGTATCCTGTCACACATCCACAATGTGTTTCATGTTTCAATTTTGAGGAAGTATATTTATGATGAGTCTCACATTATAGATTGGGATGCCTTGTAGGTGGAGTCGGATGGGCAATTGGATTTGGAGCCCATTTTTATCTTGGCATGAAAGAACCTAGCTCTTCAAGGGAGAGAGCTCGACCAGGTTAGGGTCTAGTGGGATTTCTATGATGAGGTGACAACCTCATGGGAGGATGCAGTACAGATGAGATCTCAGTATCCCTACCTCTTCGATGAACTTCACGAGGATCTTCATGCCTAGAGGGGGTGGATGTGAGGTTTAACCCAACCATCATAGTTTAGAATTAATTATAGTCAGACATTTCAGTTGGTATTTTGGATTATGTAGTACTTAGACATATGCTATTATTTCAGGGATCGAAGAATCCTATCTTATGTATATTCTACATTTGGATTATATTGATTTAAACACTTATTGATGTTTTATAGTCAATCTTAATGTACCTATGTTAGCTTAGTATATTGATGATGCAATTTACTTAAATACATTAAATATGTATGATGCAAAAGGAGTTTTCATGGTACATGTTATGAACATTGGGAACAAATGCAAATTTGTAAATTATGTGAAAGGACTATGTAATTATGAGTATTTTATGATATATGTGATTTATGTATTTACCATGTTATGTTATTGGACCTAGTGATGTTTTCAATGAGTGTGCAAGAGATTAACCATGGTATTAAATGTAGGGAAAAAGAGTGAAACTATGCTATAAAATCTAAAGCCAAGGTTTGATATAGTGAACAGACATGAACCTCATTGTATTGTGATTTTATTCATGAAAGTATTTGTTAAATGTTGTATTTAATTTAGTTAATTGTTTTAGGTTGGTCATGATATGTGTGAATGGGTTGAAATTTATGTTGTGTCACATGACACATGGGTGTATGAGGTGTTGGCATGACTAACCCCTTTAACTAAGATAAGTATAACACCAACTAGAGGGTTAACTTGTAAAGTCCCCATGCTCACCTAGGGTATAGGAATTTTCTAGATGGGTCAAGGATGGGTAAACTTGTAGGTTAACTTCAAGTAAAGTTATGGAGGGTTGAGGAAGCTTCTAGGGGGTAGTTAGGGTCAAAGTTAACTACCCCACTAGGTATACTTATGGTTAGGGGTTAAATTGTTATCAATAGAAGGCCCTAGTCTCATAAATGAACCTCCTAAAGTACTGCAAAAGTCATGCTACATGATTTTAAGAGTTTGAGGAAGTTGGGAAACCATCTTCTCAATACATTTAGTCTTCAAACCTCATTTATGAGGGGAGGAAGATATTTGGAAGAGTAATGGAGAAGTTACCTTTGAATTTATGTCTAGAGTTAAGAGGTGGAGTTAGGGAGCCTATTAGAGGGAGTTTGAGGAGTCTTTCTAGGTTGATCACCCACTCTCTACCTTAAAGACTTACTAGTTGGAAGGACTTGGGAAAGGGATAAAAGGAGGAAGCTCATTGTTGGGACTAAAAACACAGCATGGATTTTTGAGTACCATGTTAAAATTTCACAATTTGAATCCCTTTAAATTCTTTTCATGCAAATGTATTTGTCCATCATTTTGAAGCCCATGAGGTGTTCCAGGTGTTTAACACACTCCATTCAGTATGTGTATACATTCTATGATGTTCTTTTATCATCTTGAATCATTAAATGAAGTCCCATTTTGAGCAAGTGTCAAATTGCACAATTATGCCCGAGTGTCAAACAGAGTATAGTAGCCCAGTTTGCCTGTGAATATATTGTGTCTAGAAATGTTTCATGACTTGCCACTTTGAGTATGTTTAGTATGCATATCAAAGAACCTATATTCCAATTTTCAAGTCTTTTCAAATCCGTTTGATTAGGTTTCAAACTTCTCAAAGTTGGTAGTTTGTTGTTGTCATGCATTTGTGTAATTGTTCAGAGTTCTGGAAGGCCCTGTTTGACCAGTCATATCTTTGACCTAATTGACCCTATTGAGAAAATTCATTTTGCATCATATTCTAGGGATCAAATAATTTCTATGTTTCAATTTTGAGGTCATGATGAATCCGTTTTCTCCGTTTGCAAATGTGATTCCAAATACAACTTCTGTTGTTTTACAAGTTGTGAAATGTGCAGTTTGATCCGTACCCCTGTTCGTGGTGTTATAAATTTTTATTTGTGATTGATGAGCCTGAATAGGTTGTAAAAATGTGTTATAATTTGAAAATACTACAAGTATGCCAAGTAAGAAGTCTTGATGAATCTTTTAGCATACTTTCCCAGGGTCATTCTGTATGAACAAATCATTGTTTTACTGTATTTCCCAGTTTGCAATTTTGAGAGCCTATCTTTGCCTGATTGCCAAATGCACGTTGTTATTCATCATGAGCCCCAACTGTGGAATTATACTCTCTATATGACAAAGAACAAATGCCCATGTTTTTGGATCTTGATATCATGTTTAGCCTAGTTTTCAAAGCCAAATTTGAACCCAGTTTCTATGATTTTCATTGTTTCACATTCTGAACATATCTGATAGGCTGGCTTTGACAATTTATTGTGATCGGCAATTCAACTTTCTTGGGAAGCTAGTCTTGGATTCATATTCCTTGTATGAAGGTGTTTCAGTGTCCAGGATGTCGGGTCTCAAAAGTTTCGTTTGGTTAGTTTTAAAAGCTAGTTCCAGAACCAATTTATGTGATTTGACAAGTACATATAGGATTGGTTTCCAAGTGACACTGTTTGATCATTAATAACTTTGGGCTCGAATCTTCTGCAAGGTTCTCCTTTGGTCGGCATGTTATAATGTTGGAAGTTAGCATGTGTGCTCAGTGGCGCTCTCTTGTCAGGTCGTTCAACAAGTTTTTAAAGCTGCTTTCAAGAGCCAACTAGTGTTATTTGGTTAGCTTGTAAAAGATGTAAAGAATGAATTGTATGATCTAATTTTCAATGCACCATGCTTCTTAATTCAATTGATTGTTTTCCTCTTGGTGTCATGGAATAAGGTCTGCGTCAGATGTTATGCCTTGTGCATAATGTCTTCAGGAGGACATATATACACTTACCATTGACAAAACAAGGATGTCGAACAAATGTGTGCTATTTGTGGTTGTGTCAACTTTGCCTGCCAGATTTTCTCCTTTCCAATGTAATGACTGATGTGCCAAGGATGCTCCTATTGCTAATGTTAATGTTTTTTAAAATCTAACATCGAGATGGAATAGAAAAAGTGAAGTAACTGGGAGGAGCCAGATCATTCTAGCTCTAACTAGTATTTTGGCAAACAAGAAATTGAAGAAAATTCTCCATCAAGTAAGCAAAGTATCTCAAAATATCACAATAGTTAGCTCAAGTCATTCTATATCTAAAACTTTCTTTAAAGTGGATACTTTCAAAGAGTTTTCTAAAGCAATGCATAGAGTTATAAAAATGGGTAAAGGGCTCCAAATTAAAAGCCACAAAGGCATCGTTAAGGCTGGTTGGCAGTGTTTGATTTTTGGCTTACTATAATTTTGGGATGAGAAATCAAAATTGCTTCTTGGTATAAGTCGTGCAAATAGGCAATATGCAACTATATCATCTTTTGTCTTATCTAGTGACAACATGCATATTGGAGTCCTAGCTGCAGTAGCTCATGGTGCTTCAAACCATAGCCCATTTATGATTTTGTACAATCCCACGAAAAGCCCATCAGATTTTGTCATTCCTCTTGCCAAGTATAACTAAGTAATCTATGGTACACGGGTTTCACTTGGTATGCGGTTCAGAATGATGTTTGAAACTGAAGAATCTAGTGTTCACAGGTATATAGGTACCATTACAGGCATTGGTGACCTTGATACTGTCAAATGGCCAAATTCATAGTGGAGAAACATCTAGGCTAGATGGGATGAATCAAGTGTTGGTGAAAAGCAAAATAAAGTTTCTATCTAGGAGATTGAGCCTGTGGTAACTCCATTTTTATATGTCCACCTTTTTCAGGCCTAAACGTCCTCGCCATCCAAGGATGCTTGTGTTGTGAGTTCCTTAGGTCATGCTGGAAAGGCTAAAGAATTACTTGTAATGCAGTATTTATGGGGTGTGTCTGCCTAAATTATAAAAGGCGGGATGAAGACTAGTCAACACTACTGTAGTTAAGCATAGAGGAGGATGCCTATGTGGAAATGACACCAGCACATGGAGGGATTACTAATTGGGTATGGGGCTGTGAGGACACGCATTTTCACATTCAATTTGAAGGAGAAAGTGGAGACCTCATGCATAAGACAAATGGGGGCTCATGTATTATGGCAGGGTGCATAAGCTCACAGGCACCATAAGTGAAAACTGGAGCCACTACGTAAGACAAATGGGGGTAGGCTTGTAAGTACTTGCAGATATAGGATTCACACAATGACAGTGTGGTGGCATTCTCTTTTGCCAGTAATTGATGGAGGAGGCCCTGTGCACTTAGTTGATGCCTCACAAGATTTTGGAGCCAACACTAATAGTAACAGAGCCATTGTATGGCAAGGGACAACATATAATGCCTCATGCATGTGGTGAATGCCCTGTGCATTGAGGCCATGTGCCAATGCGTGAATTGTTGTTGAGAGCCTACACTTTTTTGTGATGCCAACCCAGTATAACAACAAAAGGGAGGCATGCCAAGAGGCTTGTATTAATGGTGCTACTTCATACAATTTTTGAGTAAATCACCGGCAAGGTGTGTGGAAAGTATGTGTTGTGCGTGAAAGCTAATGGAGGATTTGCCAAGGAATGCCTACGTATTATGCTAGAGACTCCACATAATATCATGGGAGCTAGCATATGATAATGGAGGATGCTAGTGTCAAGAATCAACTATGGCTCACACATAAAACAAAAACAAAAATATAAAGAGGTGCGTGAGCATTTGCAAAAGGAAACAAATGCGTAGGCATTTATCCCACATTCGTTGGGTAAATGTCTTTCTAAACATTTATGTACATCAGCACTCATATCATATTGTAAGTAAGAACCTAAGGGTTCCAGGCGGGCCCACTTGGCTAGAGGTTTCGTTGCGTGGTGGGTCCCTCTAATTTTAGCACCAAAAATGTGAACAGGTCCTTAAAACATGAAAAACATATATCCCACATTGTTCCCATAGGTGAAGTTTGAAGAGTTTATATGCAATAACACAAACACAATGAAGTAGATTGAAGGCTGGAGGAGGCTCTCTCCATGCGTGTAGGTGACTGGTTACCTCAATTTCTATGTTGGTGGGCTCAGAGGAAATTTTGTAGAAAGACAATGGTGTGATGATTGGATGGGTTGGACACATGGCATGAGTTTGTGAAGTCACACAATGGAGCATGCAGTTGGCCAAAATCATGCAATTTGGAGGTGGCAGTCTGCTAACCGCAGTCGCCAGATCGCTGAGTGTTGATAGTCAAGGAGAAGTCATTCTGAGATCTGGAGAATGGGTAGGCGCACAATCTCCAGAAATCTAGCGGTTAAGACCTAACACTTGGAGATTACGAGAGCCTTCAGTCGCCCAATCGCATGATCCTTGGTGGTTTGCATGAAACATTCAAAGATTCGGAGATAGCCTACAGTCACCAGTTCTCTAGATCATTTGCAGTCAACACAAGTCATTCTGAGATTGGGAGAATGGGCTTAGTTGCCCATTCTCCAAATGTTAACCTAAGGTCAAGAAAAATTTAGAGAATTGGAGAATGGTCATTTTGTGTGATCTCAGAGGTTAACCACGGTTAGTCAGATCATTCAGAGACTTGGAGAATACAAGCCATTCACTAGATCTCCCAATCAAGGGTTAGCCCATGGTTAGTTTGAGCACCCAATGAAATGATGACACTTGGCAGATTTTGGTGCTTCCTATGGCTAAAAGTGCAGAAATTAATATAGCATTGAAGATTTAAAAGGGATTTGAAAATGATATAGTTCAAACTATATGAAAATATTCAAAATTTAAATGGTCAAGCCTGTTTAATGATTAATTGCCTAGAAGTTGTTTTTTTATCAGAACATATAAGTGTTATATGTCGTTGGAAAGGTCTCAGAATGAGGAATCCAAGGGCAATGATGTTTTTCAGTTTCAGTGAATTGGATAAGAGTAGTCTAGGTTCAAATTCCAAGGATTAGAATTAGGATCAGTTTGTTGAAGACATGATTGCAAAAATCAGATCAGTTTGGAGGAATCAATTGTAGACAAAGTGTGGGAAGAACCTGAAGATATTTTGAAGCCAAAGATGGATAACTGTCAGTTAGTTTTGAACTGACTCTCATTTGATATATCTTGGTTTTTCTCTCATTTTGTAGAGGAGGCTGAAAATTTATGCTACTAGGCAGTATTTAGGCCTTTTTCTTGTTTTCTCTGTGTTTCTTTGTCTTATAAATATGTTGAACCAGATGAAATTTTAATAAAGAACAATAGAATCCTTATTGACTTCTTGTTGATGTCTTTGTGTATCTGGTCTTAATTCTTGTGTATCAGTTTGTAAGGCATTTTGATGCACTAGCTATAAGGTAGTTGTGATCTTGTTTTTAAGTTTCTTTCAAGGAGAGAGTCAATCTTGAATGTAGGTTATGAGAATTTAAGATTTATACATGAATTTGATGTCTAGGAATTGGAGTGAGAAGAGTGATTTGTAAGGCACTTTACTTGGTTTCTTTGAGTTTGGAGTTAGGCTTTTTTGGGAATGCATGTTTGTTTGACTCTAATGCCCAATAGATAAGGCACTGGTCTCTTGCTTGTCCTATAGTTTTCACCATCAAACCATTAATTCAAAATCACTTTACATTTCCTGTTTGAAAGCATGAATGTTTAGAATCTATATTGAATAGTACAAACATTGTTAGTGATTCCTTGTAGAAGTGAATCTAATAGGTTAGCCTACCTGAGCCTCTGGGTTCAAAGAGAAGAAGGGTGAATATCCTTGTCATAATCTACTATTTTTAAAATCTGCATAAAGGGTTTAGTGAGAGTCTTTATGTATGCAGACTTTCTATGTTTTAGGTACACCTGCCCAGGTCTGTGGAGCCCAAAGTGTAGAAGGAGTTACTCCTTGTCAATTAGTCTTTTGTTGCTTGGAATCAAGAGTTTAGGAATCAGAGAGTTCTATCTAAGTACTCAAGGCTATGTATTAGCATTCAATGAGAAAATGCACTAACAAATTGGTGACTCTATTGGAGAAGAAATAAATGACAGCAAGTTTAAGATGTCCAATTCCTTGCTTTGCTGAAACATCCCAGGGTCTGATCTAGTTTGGTTATAGAGTCTATTCTTTCCAAATTATTAGATTTTCTCACTAAATGTGAGTGGCGACTTTGGCATCTCTATTTGATCAGTGAATTGCAATAAAAATATTGATATATATGTGATCCTAACAAACAGTTAGTATTATGTTATGGTAGTGTTGTGTTTGCTGGTTTTGAAGATGGTTCAAGGTTGAGAAGGTTCTCAGCTGATTCAATTTGGTCCTTTGTAAAGAGGTGGTGGCTCTACCATTGTTTGAATGTGATTTGGAGAAGCTTTAGATCCGTGTGTGTGCAGCAATCACAACATCTCTAGGTATTTGATTTTCATATCAAGAAGTTTCATGAAAATTATGAGAAAATATTGTCTCCCTATTCAGTGATTTTAAGCACTAAGGTGAAAGGGAAGAACTAGTGTTTGCATACAAGGTTTTGAATACTTTCAGCTATTTTGTATTGGTGTATGAAAATGATTTTTCAAAGAGATATGTTAGTTTAACTATGGATAAAATCTACATAATATGTATGCTTGAGTTTGCATATACAAGGTTGTGATTGATTGAAGAAAGAAAGTAAAATGTATTCAGAGTTTTCTCAGCCTTGTGTATCTCCAAATTTTGTCATGTCTCAAAGAGTATCTCAGCCAGGAGATAGAAGAGGTTACAAGTGTTATTCACCTTTAGACTTTGAGGGTATTCCTAGTTACCCAAATATAATACCCCCATAAATTAGAAAATTCTTGCCCAAATTTAATGGGGGAAAAGAAGAATCAGCTGAAAAGAATTTGAGTATATTCATGGACCTAATTAAGGATTTTGATGTTAGCCATGAAGATGTGATTATGAGATTGTTTGTGCAGTCACTAGCGGGAAGTGCTAGGGAGTGGTTTCATTTCTGTCCCACCATTCTATCCATTCTTGGAAGGATTTTGAATCAGCATTCATTGAAGCATATGGAGAATTTATTTATGAATATAGTCTGTTAGTTGATCTTATTGGCATTAGCATAGAAGAAGATGAGTTAGTTAATGATTTCAATCTCAAATTTGGGAAAGCATTATGAAGAATTCCTGAGAAATGTAGGCCTCATGATGCATTGTCCTTAGTAATTTACTTGGTTGCATTTGATAGTAAGATGGGTTGCTTGTTGAGAGACAAGGAACCACAAAGTCTTCATCATGTTTTCTAGCCAGCATCGGATATAGAAAGGATGAAAAGGTTTGGATTGCCAAAGCTTCATGGCATTGAAAATACAAAATTACATTAGATGGCTTTCCCAAGTGTTGATTCTAATTCAGTGTGTAGTGAAAGTCAAGGTGAATCCTATGATCCAGCTGGTGTAATGTGAACAAATGGAAATCAGATTGGGCCTTCAAAATTGTTTCAGAATTTTGAGCCTAATATTGTTTGTGATCTCTATAGTCAGCCCCAAGTTTAGAGTAATGATCAGTCTATTGACTTGGGGGAAAATGAATTCTTAGCGATGACAGTTCAAGAGCAGCAATATGATGATGTTGTGATTGCTAGAAATGATGATTACTTGAGGAATCTTGCAAGTGATCTTTCTAGTCACCTATTCAGTGAATGCATTGAGTCTTATGAGCCTAAAATGATGCCTTCTCTCTCTGATTTGCAGCAGGAAGTTTGTTATTTAAATGGTTTTCATTTTTTAGATTTAGAGACATTGGATGTTTGTGAAAGTGATAGTGTTAAGTCTAAGATACATTCAATTTGTGATGATGAGTTAGTCTTAGCATTTCCAAATTCTTCCATTGACTTGGCAAGTTCTGAATATGAAAATGAAAGTTGTTTAAGTGATGACATGACTGAAAGTGTTCAAGTAGATTTGCTTTTAGATTTGTGTGAACCGATTTATGAAGGTTTTCAGGAAAGTTTCTCTTATGGTTTTAATACCGATTTTGACTCTTCACCAAAAATGGAAATCAACTTGTTTGATGTTGACATTGATATTTGTGATATTGTTAATAAAATTGAGGCAATGTCTTGTCAAATAGAGATTAGCAATGCTGATAGCTCTCCCTATGACAGTGAGTTGCACTCGGAAAATATGTGTTAGGATGAGGATATATGTAATGGACTGTCGGTTGATCTATTCATGCCATGTTTTGAAATTTTTAATGAAGAAATGGATGAAGTTTCAAGTCCTACAAATGATTTCCTTTTTCAGCCAATGGTATGTGTGTTCTTTCAAGAGTTTGATGAAATGAACAATGATGTTGTGTTTTCAAAAGGGGTTGAAAAGAATCAGGAAGAATGCATAAATCAGCAAACAAATTTGGAGTCTTTTGTTTTCCCATTTCAGCATCTTAATGTTTTTCAGAATGAGTTGGATTTGGAGCCACGAGTTGTGGTCAAAGGTGATTTTTTTGAACATTCACATGATGAACAAGAGGTTGAGTTTCAAAGCTTTTATTTTGATGTTCAAGCAATTATTAATAAAAATCGACATGTATCCAGCATTACGCTTAAATCAGAGTGTTCTCCTCCTTAGTTGGTTGTGAGTTATGAAGGATGTGACATTTCTATGTTTCACAATAATCAGTACTTTCATAATTTTAGTGACCTTCAAGTGCTTCATGACAGAGAAAGTACTGGTTATTTCTTTTATGATACGCTGAAGTTTTATGTCAATATGATTGGTGTTGTCAGCAAAAGAAGTGTTTTTAGGTTACCTTGGATTCGTGCAAGTGAGAATTACATATTTGATAGAGGTAAAACTTGGCTCTTGCTGATAAATTTTTGAAGTCCTTTGTAAATGTTTGTAAACTTTGTAAAGTTTCTTTGTTTAAGTGTTCGGTAGTTGGTTTCGGGGTTTCTTGTTGAAAGTTTTGAGAAGTAAATTGTCAAGATGATTCTCTTTGTGTGGTATGCTTCTACCATGAGATTCAACGGTTCTCTACATGCCCGCATGGGGCACGCATCCACAGTCAGAGCCACTGTTGGGACTAAAAACATAGCATGGGTTTTTGAGTACCATGTTAAAATTTCACAGGTCAAAGCCCTTTAAATGCTTTTCATGCATATGTACCTAACTATCATTTTGAAGCCCATGAGGTGTTCAAGGTGTTTATAACACTCCATTCAGTATGTGTATGCATTCTATGATGTTCTTTTATCATCCCGAATCATTCGGTGAAGTCCCATTTTGAGCAAGTGTCAAATTGCACAATTATGCCTAAGTGTCAAACAGAGTATAGTAGCCTAGTTTGCCTGTAAATATCTTGCATCCAAAAATGTTTCATGACTCACCATTTTGAGGATGTTTATTATGCATATCAAAGAACCTATGTTCCAATTTTCAAGTCTTTTCAAATCCGTTTGATTAGGTTTCGAACTTCTCAAAGTCGGTAGTTTGTTGTTGTCATGCATGTGTAATTGTTCAAAATTTTGGAAGGGCCTATTTGACTAGTCATATCTTTGACCCAATTGACCCTATTGAGAAAATTCCTTTTGCATCATATTCTAGGGGTCAAATACTTTCAATGTTTCAATTTTGAGGTCATGAAAAATCTATTTGCTCAGTTTGCAAATGCGATTCCAAATACAACTTCTGTTATTTTACAAGTTGTGAAATGTGCAGTTTGATCTGTACCCCTATTTGTGGTGTTATAACTTTTTATCCGTGAGTGATGAGCCTGAATGGGTTGTAACACTATGTTCTACTCTAAAAATACTACAAGTATGCCATGTTATAAGTCTTGACGAATCATTTAGCAAACTTTCCTAGGGTCATTCCGTATGCACAAATCACTATTTTACTATGTTTCCCAGTTTGCAATTCTGAGAGCCTATCTTTGCCTGATTTCCAAATACACCTTGTTATTCGTCATGAGCCCTAATTGTGGAATTATAATCTCTATATGAAAAAGAACAAATGCCCATGTTTTCAGATCCTGATGTCATGTTTAGCCTAGTTTTCAAAGTTGAATCTGAACCCAGTTTCTATGATTTTCACTGTTTTACATTCTAAACATATCTGATGGGCTAGCTTTGACAATTTATTGTGATCAGAATTTTGAATTTATGGGGAAGCTAGTCATGAATTCATATTCCCTGTATGAAGGTGTTTTAGTGTCCAGGATGTCGGGACTCGAAAGTTTTGTTTGGTCAGTTTTAAAAGCCAGTTCCGGAGCCAATTTATGTGATTTGACAAGTATAGACAGGATTGGTTTCCAAGTGACCTTGTTTGATCATTAATCACTTTGGGCTTGAATATTCTGGGGGGTTCTCCTCTGGCTAGCATGTTATAATGTTGTAAGTTAGCATGTGTGCTCAGTGGCGCTCTCTTGTCAAGTCATTCAATTAGTTTTTAAAGCCGCTTTCAGGAGCCAGCTAGTGTTATTTGGTCAGCTTTGTAAGAGATGCAAAGAATGAATTGTATGATCTAATTTTCAATGCACCATGCTTCTGAATTCAATTGATTGTTTTCCTCTTGGTGTCATGGAAGAAGGTCTACGTCAGATGTTATGCCTTGTGCATAATGTCTTCAGGAGGACATATGTACACTTACCATTGACAAAACAAGGATGTCGAACAAATGTGTGATGTTTGTGGTTGTGTCAACTTTTCCCACTGGATTTTCTACTTTCCATTGCAATGACAGACGTGTCAAGGATGCTCCTATTGCTGATGTTAACATTTTTTAAAATCTAACATTGAGATGGAATAGAAAAAGTGAAGTAACTGGGAGGAGTCAGATCATTCTAGCTCTAACTAGTATTTTGGCAAACAAGAAATTTAAAAAAATTCTCCATCAAGGAAGCAAATTATCTCAAAATATCACAACAGTTAGCTCAAGTCATTATATATCTGAAACTTTCTTTAAAGTCGATACTTTCAAAGACTTTTCTAAAGAAATGCATAGAGTTATAAAAAAGGTGTTAAAGGGGTCCAAATTAAAAGCGACAAAGGCATCCTTAAGGCTAGTTGGTAGTGTTTGATTTTTGGCTTACTATAATTTTAGGAAGAGAAATCACAATTGCTTCTCGGTATAAGGCATGAAAATAGGCAACACACAGCTATATCATCTTTTGTCCTATCTAGTGACAGTATGCATATTGGAGTCCTAGCTGCAGTAGCTCATGCTGCTTCAAACCATAGCCCATTTACAGTTTTCTACAATCCTAGGGAAAGCCCATCAGAGTTTTTCATTCCTCTTGCCAAGTAAAGCAAAGAAATCTATCGTACACAGGTTTCACTTGGTATGCGGTTCAGAATGATGTTTGAAACTGAAGAATCTAGTGTTCGCAGGTATATGGGTACCATTACAAGCATTAGTGACCTTGATCCTATCAAATGGCCAAGTTCACAGTGGAGAAACATCCAAGTTGGATGGGATGAATCAAGTGCTAGTGAAAAGCAAAATAAAGCTTCTATCTGGGAGATTGAGCCAGTGGTAACTCCATTTTTATATGCCCTCCACCTTTTTCAGGCCTAAACGTCCTCGCCAGCCAGGGATGCTTGTGTTGTGAGTTCCTTAGGTCATGCTGGAAAGGCTAAAGAATTACTTGCAATCAGTATTTATGGGGTGTGTCTGCCTAAATTATAAAAGGGGGGATGAAGACTGGTCAACACTACCATAGTTAAGCATAAAGGAGGATGCCTGTGTGGAAATGACACTAGCACATGGAGGGATTACCAGCTGGGTATGGGGCTGCAAGGACATGCATTTTCACATTCAATTTGAAGGAGAAAGTGGAGGCCTCAAGCATAAGACAAATGGGGGCTCATGTATTATGGAAGGGTGCAAAAGCTCACAGGCACCATAAGTGAAAGCTGGAGCCCCTGCGTAAGACAAATGGGGGCAGGATTATAAGTACTTGCAAATATAGGATTCATGCAATGACAGTGTGGTGGCATTCTCTTTTGCTAGTGATTGATGGAGGAGGCCCTGTGCACTTAGTTGATGCCTCACAAGATTTTGGAGCCAACGCTAACAGTAACCAAGCCATTGTATGGCAAGGGACAGCGTATAATGCCTCACACATGTGGTGAATGCCCTATGCATTGAGGCCATATGCCAGTGCGTGAATGATTATTGAGAGCCTATGCATTTGTGTGATGCTAGCCTAGTGTAACAACAAAAGGGAGGCATACCAAGAGGCTTGTTTTAATGGTGCTACTTCATACAATTTTTGAGGAAGTCATTGTCAAGGTGCGTGGCAAGTATGTGTTGTGCGTGAAAGAAAATGGAGGATTTTCCAAGGAATGCCTGCATATTGTGTTGGAGACTCCACATAATATCATGGGAGCCTGCGTATGATAATGGAGGATGGAGGATGCTAGTGTCAAGAATCAACTGTGGCTCACACATAAAACAAAAAAAAAAATATAAAGAGGTGTGTGAGCATTTGCAAAAGGAAACAAATGTGTAGGTATTTATCCCACATTCATTGGGTAAATGTATTTCTAAACATTTATATATAGTGGCACTCATATCATATTGTAAGTTAGAACCTAAGGGCTCTTGGTGGGTTGGCTTGGCTGGAGGTTTCGGTGCACAGTGGGCCCCTCTAATTTTGGCGCTGAAAATGTGAACAGGTCTTTAAAACATGAAAAATATATATTCCACATTGTTCCCACAAGTGAAGTTTGAAGATTTTATATGCATAACACAAACACAATGAAGTAGATTGAAGGGTGGAGGAGGCTCTCTCCATGCATGTAGGTGACCGGTCACCTCAATTTCCATGCCGATAGGCCTAGAGGAAATTTTGCAGTAAGACAACACTGTGATGACTAGATGGGTTGGACACATGGCATGAGTTCATGAAATCGTCCAATCTCCAAAAATCTGGCGGTTAAGACCTAACACTTGGAAATTACGAGAGCCTTCAGTCACCCGATTGCATGATCCTTGGAATTTTGCATGAAACATTTAGAGATTCAGAGATAGCCTACAGTTGCCAATTGCCTAGATCATTTTTAGTCAAGACAAGTCATTCTAAGATTGGGAGAATGGGCTCAGTCACCCATTCTCTGAATGTTAACCTAAGGTTAAGAAAAATTTAGAGAATTGGAGAATGGTCATTTCGTGTGATCTCAGAGCTTAACCGCTATTAGTTGGATCATTCAGAGACTTGGAGAATACAAGCCAATCACCATATCTCCCAATCAAGGGTTAGCCCATGGTTAGTCCGAGCACCCAATAAAATGATGACACTTGACAGATTCTGGTGCTTCCTGTGGCTAAAAGTGCAGAAATTAATATAAAATTGAAGATTTAAAGGGGATTTGAAAATGATATAGTTCAAACTATATGAAAATATTCAAAATTTAAATAATCAAGCATTTTCATGGATTAATTGCCTAGAAGTTTTTTTTTATCAGAACATATAAGTGGTATATGTCACCGAAAAGGCCTCGGAATGAGGAATCCAATGGCAATGATGTTTTTCAGTTTCAGTGAAGTGGATGAGAGTAGTTTGGGTTCAAATTCTAAGGATTAGAATCAGGATCAGTTTGTTGAAGATATGATTGTAGAAATCAGATCAGTTTGGAGTTATCAATTACAGACAAAGTGTCGGAAGAACCTGAAGATATTTTTAGGCCAAAGATGGACAGTTGTCAGTTAGTTTTGAACTGACTCTCATTTGCTATATCTTAGTTTTTCTCTCATTTTGTAGAGGAGGTTGAAAATTTATGCTGCTAGGCAGTATTCAAGCCTTTTTCTTGTTTTCTTTGTGTTTCTTTGTCTTGTAAATATGTTGAACCAGATGAAATTTTAATAAAGAACAATGGAATCCCTATTGACTTCTTGTTGATGTCTTTGTGTATCTGGTCTTAATTCTTGTGTATCAGTTTGTAAGGCATTTTGATGCACTAGCTATAAGGTAGTTGTGGTCTTGTTTTTAAGTTTATTTCAAGGAGAGAGTCAATCTTGAATGTAGGTTCTGAGAATTTAAGATTTATACATGAATTTGATGTCTAGGAATTGGAATGAGAAGAGTGATTTGTAAGGCACTTCACTTGGTTTCTTTGAGTTTGGAGTTAGGTTTTTCTAGGAATGCATGTTTGTTTGACTCTGATGCCCAATAGATAAGGCATTGGTCTCTTGCTTGTCCTATAGTTTTCACCATCAAACCATTAATTCAAAATCATTTTGCATTTCCTTTTTGAAAGCATGAATGTTCAGAATCTTTATTGAATAGTACATACATTGTTAGTGATTCCTTGTAGAAGTGAATTTGATAGGTTAGCCAACCCGAGCCTCTGGGTTCAAAGAGAAGAAGGGTTAATATCTTTGTCATAATCCACTATTTTTTATATTTGCATAAAGAGTTTAGTGAGAGAGTTTTTATGTATGCAAACTTTGTATGTTTTAGGTACACCTGCCTGGGTTTGTGGAACCTGAAGTGTAGAAGGAGTTTCTCCTTGTCAATTAGTCTTTTCTTGCTTGGAATTAAGAGTTTAGGAATTAGAGAGTTCTATCTAAGTACTCAGGGCTATGTATTAGCATTCAACAAGAAAATGCACTAACACTCATCTCAAAAATTCAAAACCTTAAGCTTTGGAGCTAGGTTAGTGCACAAACTTTTAGTGTTTTGTTTCTTAGAAAGATTGCTTATACTTTCATGGAGGATGTTTATTTTTATTTTTGATGTAAGAATCTTAGTTTTTTGTTATTTTTTGTATTAATGCTTGTGTCTTTTTAATGGAATTTTCAAGGAAAACTCACCCTTGGAAGGGTAGACTAACCTTGGAGGGTGAAAGGATTAATTGATAACCATTTTAGTGTAGATTTTCCCCTTGTGTGGGAAGGAAAAACATGGATGCCTTGTACTCCATGATACCAAGTTTTACCTATGGGAAAGTATGGGATATAAGGAGTATTCTTATCTTGAAGCCATGGTTTTGGGAAGGACTTTGAAGTTAACCCATGTGTGGCCTTCATTTCCTTCAATTTACCTTGGTTTCTCCTAATGGGTATGGTCCAATTTCACCCTTTGTTTAATGTATTTTTGAAAGCTTGTGTTCTAGCCTTGGGAATGGGAGTCCTAAGTTTTCTTTCATATCATAGGTTATTTTAGGTTTGTGTGTGTATCTTTTTTTTGCTTTGTTCCCCTAGCTCAGGGGTGACCATGCAATGCTCTAGGTTGGGAGGTGAGCTCCATGGTTAAATATGTTTCTTGGAGGTTCTTGGCTTGGGTTTGGAGGAGCCATGGAAGGTCTTCTTAAGGTATTTGTCCCTATTTTCTAAAGTGAAAATTTTCTTAGCCTTGTAGATTTTTGTAAAAAACCTACAAGGTAAAAAAGGTTATATATGTAGTTTTTAATGATTATGAAATATGTAAATATGCTACTTTAATTGAATATGAAGAAAGCCTTGTTCCTTAAAGTTTTCTCTATTCATGATTATTGTATCAAATTGTTGAATTTATTCACGTTATTCCTTAAATTATATTTTGTTAATATGATTTAGAATAATAGAGAGGGGGGGTGAATCAGTTGTTCTCAAGTCTAGATGTATAAAAACAAACTTTAAACTCTTTAACAAATCAGATCCAATAACCAATAGCTACTCGGTCATTATTGATTGCATAAGAGAGACATATAACAATATAGTTCACTTATCCAATAGTATCTATCTTGTAAAATATAGAAATGTTCAAACCAAAGCATTCACACAAGTATCAACACTAGGATTTATAATGGAAACCCAATTTGGGAAAAACCACTTTGTGAATATCAGATCCAATTCCGTACACATATGCTGGCTTACTAACTATGAACCTTCACCATCACCATCACTGATCTTCTCAGAACTCTCTTCAAGCAATCACAACTCTTCTCCTTTATCCTTCTCTGCTTAGACATTCAATAACATCAACAACACTTCCAACATCCTCTCTCTTCTCAACCTCTAGCTTAGGTTTCCTTAATACTTCCTCAATTAGGTCAATACATCTTTTATCACTTAATCTCCTTGTAGATCTTAGGGTTTGGTTAGATTTATTGAATCCTTCCAATTTTATGTTCTTTGGCTATCCTTCTAGAAATATCTCAAATCTCTTAATAGATTTACAATAAAAAATTTTAACAGTGTATTAAATTCTTTCATACAATCAATAAATAAAGTCAACACGTTTTACATACTCCAAGAATTCAATGATGTCGGCTGGAAATTTGAATTCTCCCTCAAATGTAAAATACTGACGCTTGGTCAATACTATGTTCAACTCCTTGGTCTTCACTAGAAAGTTCGGTCGCCACAAAAATTGTTTCCTCGGCTAATACTGATGTTTTGTCAACACTGAATTTACTCAACATATACTAGCTCGGTCAACACTAACATCACTTGGCTTAGACTAGATTTCTTCACTTTGGCTCAGTTAATCCTACCAATTTAGTCTTCATTATTACTTAGAGAAACAATACATTATCTTATCATCGTGCCACATAATCAAGTACTCATTGAAGTATCAAGATAACTCAACCTTTCCTTAGGTGCTATTGTTACCAACCTTGCCTTTCCCCTTAGCAACACTTAAATAGATATAGTACTTTCTTAAATAGCAATAGTCTTACCAGTTAAGGTTTGACATCAATGACAATACAACAATTTCTTCAATTGTAGTTTCTAACAATATCCCCCTTTGGCATTGATGGCAACACCACATGAATATCACATGAATTACCAACCAATCTAAAACTTATCTATTCATCATAAATATTTATAATATCCTTAGCTTCATTCTTATACAGAATCAATTAGCCATGCTTGTATGACTGTCCACTAAATCTCTCCCTCTTACTTGATCTCCCATGAAAATTTCATTCTGTGTATTCATCTGTGATCATCTCCCTCTTTGACAAAAATGCCAAAACAACAACTAAAACATGCATCCTGTAGATGTAGATATCATCTTTTCAGTTCAGTAACAATATTTCTCCCTCTGTCATCTTTTATTATGACTAATTCTTAGCTTTGTTATGCTTTTCACAACTCTAGGTTGCTCCTAAAGTGTGACCTGTCTCTACATCAACTTGTTAGATATTCTTTGTAGCACATTTGATGCAGTGCTCCTAGCTTGACTAGGAAGCCTCACTTAGGGGAAGGACCCCTAATTGACTTCTCAAATATTCATGAGCTTCTTTAGGTAAAGCTTTAGTGAATATGTCTCCTAGTTGTTCCTTTGTATTCACATATTCCATTTGGACCTCTTTATCTTGTACCAGTTCTCTCAAGTAATGATACTTGATTGCAATGTGTTTGGTCTTTGTGTGCATCACTGGGTTCTTAGAGATGTTGATAGCACTTGTGTTGTCACAAAAAATGACAACTAGTTCAGTGATTTCTTCTTTCATGCCTACCAATAATTTCTTTATCCATATCAAATTTGAATAGTTCACAACTACAGCCATATACTCTTCTTCAACAGTAGATTGGGAAATGCAATTTTGTTTCTTGCTTCTCTAGGAAATTAATCTCTATCCAAGAAAGAAATCTCCACCATGCTAGTACTCTATCTATCATCCACATTTCCTGCCCAATCAGCATCTGTATACACTCTTAGTTCAAACTTATTCTTCTTGTGTTATTTTGCATTGTGGTGTTTAGCTACTTTTTTGGACTGTCCTTAATTGGATCGTCCTTACTTGAACTACATCAAGTGGTATCAGATCTTGAAGATCTTGAGTGTGTAAACCAGTTGAGGCTATTTTCACTGGGACCTTGTTGGTGACTTGTTTCTTTGGATTTTGAATCTTTGAGGATGCCTCTAAGAAGGTTGGACCCTAGAGCAATTGCAAATCTATGTGATGTGGTGGAAGAAAAGATTTATGAGAGGTTTTTTTTGTGGGAAAGGGATTTATTGAGTTGGGTTGATGACCTTGGGAAGGAAAATGTTGTTGAGCTTTGTAGAGCTTACTAGAGTTGGAACATGCCGATCTGAAGGAATGTTGTTTGGATGGTTTGTAGACTGGTCTAAGAGAGAAGACATCTTGACAAGGTTTCTTGTGATAGTATAGAGGTTGAAGAGGTATGTGATATTAATTTTTTTAATCAGTTGGTGGACTCTGACATGAAACTTGCAAAGCAACTTATGACTATTGCTGAGATACCTGTGTTTACTAACACTGTGGTTGACCTTATTGAGGCTGGTGAGAAGATTTGTTTTCATGTTCAATTGGTTGTGTCTGACATGGAGATTAAAGAGCATTTGGTAGGGTGTAATTCAGCTTCTGTTGGTGAAGAGTTATCTATTGCTAAACACCTTTGTGATGATGGTGTTACCAACTTACTTTTGTTTGGTGTTGAGGTGCTGATTTTGTTTGCTGGTTGTAGACTTGAGTTATTGGTTGGCATTAATGAATCTTATGCTTATTTGATATTCAATGAAGAGTTGAAGGTTCAGTTTTTTCTTTTTCTTGAGCATGCTGACTAGTTGGTTATAGATCAGTTAAGGAAGACTTGGCTGATGGACCTGTTCATTTTCCTCCATGGATTGGAAAACCTTGTGTGAAGATGAAGTGGAAGAGTGTGCAAAGTGGAGACTTGGAGGACATGTATGTAAAGAAACATTTTAGGTTTTATGTTCTAAATCCTAGAAGATGTTCTTCCAGCCATTAAGAACATCTTTTGTAACCTAGGGTGTCTGATGCAAGAGCATCTTGGGTCTTGAGCAATCTTGCATCACCAAAAATAGTTTTGGTTTCCTGTACTTGTCTGATGTTTTTTTTAGTGCCAATGTTGCCATTGGTTTCATGTTTTGGGAAGATTACATGATGTTGAGGACCTATTTTAGAACCTTCTCCTATGATCACATAAGAATTGGATGGGTCATTTCAAAGTTAGAGTTGTTTTCCTTGTCGTCGGAGTCGTATTTTCCTGCTTTATGGGTATTGATTGTGCATCATGTAGCTATTTATCCTTAATGAATCAGCCTTTGATCTCTTACAAACTTTAAGAGGACCTAAATTAATATCTTCTCCTAAGACCACAAGTCCTAATTCATTATGAGTTAAAAGTTATGACCATTTTTATCAGGTCTCAATTTTTAGCCCGTTTCACGTGAAACATGGAGTTTTTCATCTTGCATGGTTCTATATGATGGAATTGGATCTTGCTATGTTAGGGAAATGTTCTTGGATCATGTGTGGACCTAAATATAAAGGTGCATCATGTTTTTTTGTTTCTTTATTTAGTTTGGGTTTAATCTTCTAGGCTAGACCTATAATATAATTAAATGTCTGACTGACCAACTTGTGGCTTAGTTGGCTATATATTGAGAGCTTGGGTTGATGTAGAGTATCATTATCAAGAAAGATATAGAAGAGGAGAATTAGATGAGTAGTATGGGATTAGAGTAGAAGAATAATTTTAAATCTAGGAGTTTGTAGCATAACTAGTGGCTTGAGGGCTTAGGACAAAAAGAGGTTGCTTGGTGGCTTGTGAGCACAAGTTTAGACCATGTCTTGGTTGTTCCTATCAAAGGCTTCTTGTTGCAAATCTGAACTAGTTGGTTGTTCCCTAGATCTTGTGAGATATTTTTGATACTTTTTAATTTTATTATAATAGGCTGAAACCCAGAAGGCCTCACAACTGGGCATGTTAATGAAAATTCATTTGTAAACTTATTCTTGATGTGTTATTCCACATTGTGGTGTTTTTATGCTTGTTTGGACTATCCTTAATTGGATCCTCCTTACCTGACCTACATCAAGTAAGGAGGATCCTATTAACGATAGTCCAAACAAGCAGGAAAAAACCAAAATATGGAATAACACAACAAGAATAAGTTTTCAACTAAATTTTCATTAACATGCCCGACTATAAGGCCTTTTGGGTTAGGGCCAACTACAATAAAAACTTATTTTTGCTATCCCTCTAGCTATTCCAGCTCTAAAACAAATTAGAAACTCATGGAAACACTAAGTTAGATCTGAACTTGAGCCCCCAAGCCTCCAAGCAATCTCCTTGTCTCCAAGCACACAAACCACTAGCTCTGCTATTACAACTATCAGATAACAATATGATCTTCAAGATCTCACAAGATACAAATATGATTCTAATCTCATGTTACTACTCATCTAATGCTCCTCTTCTACATATTTCCTAATGATGATACTCTACATCAACCCAAGCTCTCAACATATAGCCAGCTAAGCCACAAGTCGACTAATCAAGCATTTAATTATATTATAGTTCCATCCTAGAAGAGTAAACCCAAACTAAAGAAATAAACAAAAAAACATGATGCACCTTTAGATATAGGTCCACAAATGATCCAAGAACATTTCCCTAACTTAGCAAGATACAATTCCATCATACGGAACCGCGCAAGCTGAAAAACTCCATGTTTCATGTGAAACGGGTTGAAAATTGATACCCAAGAAAAATGGTCATAACTTTTAACTCATAATGAATCAGGACTTGTAGTCTTAGGAGAAGATATTCATTTAGGTCATCTTAAATAACCTAAGAGTGTAAAGGCTGATTCATTAAGGATCAATGGCTACACAATCCATAATCAACACCCAAAAAGTAGGAAAATACGGCTCTGATTGTAAGGAAAACAACTCTAACTTTGAAATGATCCATCCAATCCTTATGTGATCATAGGAGAAGGTTCCAAAATAGGTCCTCAATATCATGTAAGCTTTTCACAACATGAAACCAATGGAAACATCGGAGCTAAAACAAACATCAGACAAGTATAGGAAACCAAAACTATTTTTGCTGATGCAAGATTGCTCAAGACCCAAGATTCTCTTGCATCATATCAGGATTCAACTATGTAGTTTTTTGAGTAAAACTCATTAACCCATGTTTCATGAGTCAACCACCACTTTTGAAACATGGGTTAATGAGTTTGACTCCAAAAACTACATGGTTGAATCCTGATAGCAATATCATAATTTGACTTGTTGTGGAGAATATCTCTTACTTATAAATCAATTTCATTAAGGAAAATATAGTTGAAATACATTATTATTTAGGACCTCAAAATAGGTCATGAGGAAAAAAATTGTTGGAAACTTTCCAGCAAGCCAGAGTGCTGAGTGTATGTTTGTCATTGATGACAACATATGGTAAGTAGCGCATGACGTAATTCAGCATGAGAAGAAAGTATCAGTTAATTTGGTAGAGCCAACAATGTGAAGTGATGCATCTACTCATACTGAGTTGAGTGGTCCCATTTTTTGTTGTGTGCTTAGTATAGTCGACTAAGATGTTATTGGAGAGTTTTATTGTTTCTCTAATATTATTTCAAGATGGTTCTAACAGGCCAACTTGATTATATCATTTAGAGGATATATATTTATAGGATGTCATTTGTGATTGCTTAGTATGGTAGAGAGTTGAAAGATAAGAGTAGAGAAAAATGTGTGAAGTGTTGAGCCATCAGAAGAAGCTCTATGTGACAAAGTAAATAGTATATGCTATTCATTGCAACTAATCAAGATAGTAGGTCTATGCGCAATTCACCAAGATCCAGATATAGTGTGTATCTATTAAATATAAGGTTGTAGCCTTCACCCCTTTGAGAAGTGTGCTCCCGAAAAGTGTGTCCTCACCCCTAACAAGGTTAATTGTAAAAGACTCCTAATAGGGTCTAACCCTTGACTAGGTCATTGTACTTAATGCATTGTAAAGATTAATTCCTAATAGGGTTGTAAGATCTTCTAACAGGGATCATAATAATCTAGTTCAGTTTATAGTGGGTGTTAGTTCCCACTGGGTTTTTTACCTATTTGGGTTTCCCCGTAACCAAAATTATGTGTTAAGTGTTCTTATATTGTGTTTGTGCTTAATGTTCTTATATACTTAATGTGATAAAGAATTGAATCTTGTAGATAACTGATTCACCCCCCCTCTTAGTTATCTCTTGGGACTATTCCTAAAAATTGGTATCAGTGCCAAGTGCCTCAGAGAGAAAGTTTAATAGCTTAAGGTTGATTAAATGGAATTCTTTAGAAAAGAAAGTCCTAAGTTTGATGGAGAGAAATATCTAGATTGGAAGAAAAAAATGATGACATATTTGTAGTGCATTGCCTTTGAGATTTTGAAGTAGCTACCAAAGAAGTTCAGATTCCCTCTCTAGAAGATCTTACAAAGGAAGATGCAACTCTTAAGAAAAAGGAGATGTTCACTCAAAATTCCATTTCCAAAGAAGCCCTTATCAACGCATTGTCTGACAGTGAGTCTTCAGAGATCAAGAAAGTAGATAAAGCCTACAAGACATGGAAGTATCTAGAAGACATGTTTGAAGGAGATGTCCAAGCCAAGAATGAGTGTAGAAAGACA
Organism: Chamaecyparis obtusa; assembly: GCA_027943335.1. Taxonomy (NCBI): domain Eukaryota; kingdom Viridiplantae; phylum Streptophyta; class Pinopsida; order Cupressales; family Cupressaceae; genus Chamaecyparis; species Chamaecyparis obtusa. The sequence goes on from BSBK01008958.1 coordinate 305,388, forward strand.
TGGAAGAAAAATTACAATACATTGGAGATGCTACCTAAAGAAAATATTAGAGCCTACAGTCAAAGGATTAATGAAGTAGTTTCAAGAATTAGAAAAAATGGTGGAGAGATCTTGGAAGAAGACATAATGGATAAGTTGATGACTACTTTGACACTAGAATATGAGAGAAAGATAAACATCCTAGATGAGACTATGTAATTCTCAAAAGACTTCAAAAGAGAGATCTTAATCAACAAGATTTAAGCTTTTAACATATCAAGTTTGAAGACAGATCCTAAAAGTGAGACAACCTTCAAATCCTCAGTCCATGGTAAGAAATCCTTGAACACTTCTGGTAATTTTGATGATGATGAAGAAGAGAAAGCATAAGATGATTTCATTTCTTTGATTTCTACGAGAGAAAAGAAATGAAAAGGAAAATATGAAGGTGGGTTACCATTCAAATGATTTTCATGTAACAAGAATAGTCACTTTGCATCTAAGTGTCCTACAAGAGTCAAGAAGTTCAAAACTAACTACAAGCCTAAGTCTACAAAAGAATGTTATTATGCTGGAGATGGAGTATCAGATGAAGATTTAGTAGAGGATGCAATTGGATTCATTTCTCTTGAAGATATGGACAAAATGTTTGATGAAATGGACCTTGAAGAGGAAAAGAAAGCACAAGAGTTAGCACTAATTTCACAAGCTGACATCAGGATAAATTGGATCATTGATAGTGTTTGCTCACATCACATGACAAGAGGCAAGGATAGATTTGTTCATCTGGATAGGTACAAAGGTGTCATGGTTAGATTTGGAGACATAACTCCTAAACCTATCATAGGTAGAGGAGTTGTCACCTTGGATGGAAAGAACAACACTGATGATGTTCTTTATGTTGATAGTTTGCAACATAACCTACTAAGTGATGGACAATTGCTTGAAAAAGGATATCAGTTGGAATTCAAAGACAACAAGTGCATCATTAATAACAAGGAAGGAGAAATGATTGCCTCAGGATCAAAGAAAAAAGGTAATGTTTTTCGGCTTAATCCTAAAGCAAGTTGTTTTGTTGCTAAAGTAGATGACAATTGGCTATGGCACAAAAGACTATCTCGCATCAATTTTGAAAATATAGTGAAGATAAGAAATGTTAAGAAAGTAAGAGACCTTCCTAGCATTGCAAAACTAGTTGATACAATATGAAGGGAATGTGTGATGGGAAATCATGTGAGAAATTCATTTAGAAGCAAGCATAATTTGGCAAAGAAAAAATTGGATCTAGTGCATATAGACAAGTATGTGGACCAACTCAAACAAGATCATACTATGGTGAAAGGTACTTTATTTTGTTTGTTGATGATTATACTAGAATGATGTGGGTTACATTCTTAAAAGATAAATCTGAAGCATTTGAGAAGTTCAAAATATTCCAATCTAAGGTGGAAAATGAGTTTGGATTGAAGATAAAATGTCTGAGATCGGATAGAGGAGAATTCACCTCTAATAGATTTTATGAGTACTATGAAGAACATGGGATAAATAGATAGTTAAGTGTACCTAGAATCCCTCAATACAATGGAATTGTAGAAAGGAGGAATAGGATCATACTTGACATAGCGCGCACCATCATTATTAAAGGAAAGGTCGCACACACCTATTGGAGAGATGCAGTCTATACTATCAATAGAATTCAATTGAGGCCAGAAGTAGACAAGACACCTTATGATCTATGGTTTGGGAATGTAACTATATTCAAATACTTTAGAATCTTTGGAAGAAAGTGCTACATCAAGAGAGATGAAGCTATAGGTAAGTTTGATGCAAGAAGTGATGAAGGTATTTTTCTTGGTTACTCTACTAAAATCAAAGCTTATAGATATTTTAATTTGAGACTAAAGAAGATAATTGAAAGTGCTCATGTTAAGATTGATGAGAAGTTTGTGATTCAAGAAAGATATCATGATTGTGCACCTATGATTGAAGAAGTACCTAGACCTACCACTAGAGAAACAATTATTAATGAAATGTTTGACAACATTGATGTATTATTCAATGACCCTAAAACAAGTGAAGAAGAATTACAAAAGTCAGATGAGAGAGTCATGTGTGTGTGAATTTTGTACCTAGCTATAGACACAACACTTCAGTAAAACATTAGAGGTTAGCCAAAAACCAAAATCATGCAATGAAATGGAAACTAAACTAACCAGGCAATTTACTACCTTCTAGTAGGTGCGAGTATGATACTCCCAGATCAAACCGAGACTAGTGACAATGCAACACCTAAACAAAGGATTTGAATGCAAAGAATGAAAGACTATGAATACAGACTAAGCTATATTTTTGGATTTTCTATGCAATAATATAGAAACTGTATGAAATTAATCTAGAATGAATGAAATTGGATTGCAGATTTGATCTAAAAATTCTATGAATGAGTATGAAACTATGAATAAGAAACCATGTAAAAGCTAAATGATCAACTATGAAAGATCTCACAAATCGCCTATTGCAAATGCTTAAACCCTTTAATCGCCAATTTGCCAGAGTAATTGTGCAAATTCAAGTGTCATAATTATCAAGAGTTGAGCCTTGGTTTTATAAAAATCTAGGGCTTTGAGGATGCAAGAGAAAAGCCATAAATCACTCTTGATAAACTTAGGTTGATTTTTGAGTTATCAAGAAATCAAAGATAATTAACTCATAAAATCATGCAAAAGCATGCAAGAACAATTTTTTAACTCAAATCAGAAGATTAGATTAGCTTTGAACTCAAAATAGAATGTCGAGTTTCCAAAAGTTAACAACTTGCATTGATTTCCTGATTTTGAGTTTAATTGCTCTTTGAACGTGCACAATTAATTATGAATTAATTAAATAAATAAAGTGATTTATCCTCAACTTAACTGATTTTTGAATTAAAATAATTGATTTATGGGTTAATCAATTATTAAATCAAACTTTATTCAACAACTATATTATTAAATATTGACAACTAACATTAATTAATTAAATAGGAATTTAATCAATTAGTCATAAGATTTTAGATTTATTGTCAAAATTAAATAATACAATTTAGGAATAATTAAATTAAATTAAATTAAATAATTAAGTGGCAGTAGTAAATCTAATTAATTAAATATTTAAAATATTCAATTAATCAAACTTTAGGATAAATAAGATTTATCGCCAAATAATTATGATAAATTAGGAATATTACTAGGAATATTCCCCGATGAAAAATTTAGGATAATCAATTAGGATTCGATAATGTGCAGATGTGCCTTAGGTTAGGAAATTTGTATCAATTTATTCAAATTGAAGATGTAGGAGGTTAATGAACTTATAGCCCATTTTGGGGTATTACATTTTGCCCCTCTTTGAATCATTGTGCAAAGTGTAGTGGTTCAAAGATAGTCTGTGTATGATAAAGATGTATGAAACTGATTTGTTTGGAAAGATTAACTGATTCTGAGATAGAAACCAATTGAAAGATTGGAAAAAGAGATACTGACCCAGGCCCAGAATGACAAGGAATCGAGATGATGCTAGCTATATCAACAATGAACCGGTGATTACGAAAAAGTGCCAAAACGTGTGATTCTGAACCTTATGGTTGTGAAGAAGTGAGTAACCAATTCTAGACCCCAATGTCCTTGTATGAATCATATTGGTATCACATCCTGAACCCATCAGTTACGAAGAACCAAGGAAATAACATTAATGAACTGATGGTTATGAGAAGTTGGTACAATTTACAAGATAGATTTAGGATACCAGATTGAATCTGATATGCCCTAAGTGATGATAGATTTTCCCCAAGTGATGAGGACTTTAGATGAATCAGCAACTAGACGTGGTTGTTGTCTTGATCACTAAGGAAAGATTTGATTGACAAAATTGAGTTACAAACCTGAATGATGTGTAATACAATGCCCCCTTCGGGATAAAAATTGAAATCTGACAAGAAATGTTACCATTGAATGGTTTAGAAGCATGTTAATTGATTTGAGAAGTGGTTGTACATGTTCAAGAACACGTTCTACATCATTTAGAGGTCCTGGAGACCAAGTTTGACCATGAGTTGACCATGGTTGACCAAGTTGAAATTTTGGTAGTTTGATGTAAGATAATCAATTGAATTTTGGATTTCTATGATGATTGAAGGTTGATTATGTAGGTAGTGAATAATATAAATGATCTCAAATTTTGATTTTGATCTCGAAAAAGGATTCTACTTGCTATTTCATTGCAGGAACCTTCATACATTGCTCAGTCCTTGTGTCATGTTTAGCATTTTTGGTTTTGAAGAAACCCATTTTAGGGCCCCACGGTGGGTGCCAAAAATGTGTGTGAATTTTGTACCTAGCTGTAGACACATTACTTTAGTAAAACATTAGAGGTTAGCCAAAAACCAAAATCATGTAATGAAATGGAAACTAAACTAACCAGGTGATTTACTGCCTTCTAGTAGGTGCGAGTATGATACTCTTAGATCAGACCGAGACCAATAACAATGCAACACCTAAACGAAGGATTTGAATACAAAGAATGAAACACTATGAATGTAGATTAGGCTATATTTTTGGATTTTCTGTGTAATTATATAGAAATCTGTATGAAATTAATCTAGAATGAATGAAATTGGAATGCAGATTTGATCTAAAAATTCTATTAATGAGTATGAAACTATGAATAAGAAACTATGTAAAAGCTAAATAATCAACTATGAAAGATCTCACAAATCGCCTGTCGCAAATGCTCAAATCCTTCAATCGCCAATTCGCTAGAGTAATTGTGAAAATTCGAGTGTCATAATTATGAAGAGCTGAGCCTTGGTTTTATAAAAATCCAGGGCTTTGAGGATGCAAGAGAAAAGCCATAAATCACTCTTGATAAACTCAAGTTGATTTTTGAGTTATCAAGAAATTAGAGATAATTAACTCATAAGATCATGGAAAAGTATGCAAGAACAACTTTTTAACTCAAATCAAAAGTTTAGATCAGCTTTGAACTCAAAATAGAATGTCGAGTTTCCAAAAGTTAACAACTTGCATTGATTTCCTGATTTTGACTTTAACTGCTCTTTGAATGTGCACAATTAATTATGAATTAATTAAATAAATAAAGTGATTTATCTTCAACTTAACTGATTTTTTAATTAAAACAATTGATTTATGGGTTAATTAATTTATTAAATCAAACTTTATTCAAAAACTATATTATTAAATATTGACAACTGACTTTAATTAATTAAATAGGAATTTAATCAATTAGTCATAAGATTTTAGACTTATTTTCAAAATTAAATAATACAATTTAAGAATAATTTGATTAAATTCAATTAAATAATTAAGTGGTAGTATTAAATCTAATTAATTAAATATTCAAAATATTCAATTAATCAAACTTTAGGAGAAATAAGATTTATCACCAAATAATTATTAAATTAACAATAATTATGATAAATTAGGAATATTACTAGGAATATTTCCCGATGTAGAATTTAGGATAATCAATTAGGATTCGATAATGTGCAGATGTGCCTTAGGTTAGGACTTTTGTATCAATTTATTTGAATTGAAGATGTAGGAGGTTAATGAACCTATAGCCCATTTTTGGGGTATTACAAGTCACACCTAATGTTCCTAAATTCACATTTAGATATCATTCAAAGGAAGACATCATTGGAGATTAGAATAGTAAAGTCATGACAAGATCAAAAGCAAAGAGTTCCACAACAAATGAAGAGGTATGTTTACTATCACAGATTGAACCCTTAAGTGTTGAAGATGAATGTAATGATTTAGATTGGCATGAAGCAATGAAAGAAGAGCTAGATTAGATAATTAAGAATGATACATGGGAATTGGTCCCTAGTCCTAGTGATAAGAAAGTGGTTGGAACCAAGTGGATATTCATAAATAAGATGAATGAAGATGGAATAGTGGTAAGAAAAAAAGAAAGACTAGTATGTAAAGGATATGCACAAAGAGAAGGAATTGATTATTCTGATACATTTTCCTCTATAAGAAGATTGGAAGTCATAAAGTTGTTTCTAGCCTATGCTACCTTCAAAGACTTTAAGGTATACTAGATGGATGTCAAGTCAACATTCCTAAATGGAGAACTGAAAGAAGAAGATTACATAGAGCAGCCTGAAGGATTTAACTTATCAGACAGACTTGATATGGTATGCAAATTGAATAAAGCCCTCTATGGACTTCATCAAGCCCCTAGAGCATGGTATGAAAGACTTGATGGTTACTTAACTAAGATTGGATTCAAGAAAGGAGCAACAGATTGTAATTTATTCATAAGATAAACATCTGATGGATTTTTGTTGGTTGCTATATTTGTTGATGACATTAACTTTGGTGGTAATGACAAGCTTAGTGCTGAATTTTCTAAAGAGATGTGGAGTGAATTTGAGATGAGCATGATTGGACCTATCAACTACTTTTTGGGACTAAATGTGCAACAGATAGACAAAGGTATATTAATTTATCAGTCTAAGTACGTGAAAGATATATTGAAGAAGTTCAAGATGGATGATTGCAAGCTAGTAAGTACCCATATGATAATAGGATGCAAGATTTCAAAAGAAGATGATTCAACAGTAGTTGACATGACCTTGTATATATCTATGATTGGTAAACTAATCTATCTTACTCAATCTAGACCTGATATTTCCAATGCAGTTGGTATTGTTGGAAGATTTGCAGTAGATCCTAAACAAATTCATCTCATGGCAATAAAGAGGATATTCAGATACTTGAGAGGAACTATAGATTATGGTTTATGGTATCCTAATTCAGAAAATGTAGAACTTCATGTGTATACAGATGTAGATTGGGCAGGATGTGTGGATGATAGGAAGAGTACCTTAGGAGGAGCAATATTTCTTGGAGATAGACTTGTTACTTGGACAAGTAAGAAGAAAAATTGTATTTCTCAGTCCATAGCAGAAGCAAAGTATGTTGCAGCAACATTAAATTTCTCTACAATTGTGTGGATCAAGAAGATGATAAAAGACTTTGGTATTTAGATTGATTATCCTATTTTTATTCATTGTGATAACACTAGCACCATTAAATTTGTCAAAGAACCCTTGATGCATGCAAAGACAAAACACATTGAGATAAAATATGACTTCCTAAGAGAGAAAGTAGTAGAGAAAGAAGTAAAGTTGGACTATGTGAGCACAAAAGAACAACTAGCAGACATATTCACAAAACCTTTACCTAAGGATATATTTGTGTATCTTAGGGAGAAGTTGGGAGTAATTCCCTTCCCTGAATCTAATTAGAGAGTGCAGGAGTGCATCAGTCCTCAGTGATTGATGAAAGGTTGACTACTATACTTCAAGAGTAGTACCGGTGCTTAATTGTTTGGAGCCCTTTTCCATTGATGTCAAAGGGGGAGTAAGTATATAGTCATGAAAAAAAAAATATTAAGTAATACAATAGTTGATATTCAGAGCATTCAGTAGTAGATGGAGGATTCATCCTTAGGGAAGTTTTGATGAGGAAATGAAGAATGTTATAAAAGAGTTGCAGCCAGGGGCAGTATGTATTTAGCAAGAAGATATAAAATAGTAAGAGATAGAGGATTCATCCTTGGGGGAGTTTTGTTGAGGAAATGGAGAATATTATAAAATGATTGTACATTTAGATTGGTGGTTTTTTTTATTTGATATGTTTCCATCAATGCCAAAGGGGGAGATTGTTGGAGATTTTCCAACAAACCAGAGTGTTGACTATATGTTTGTCATTGATGAAAACATATGGTAAGAAGCATGTGTGAAATCCTAATGGAGAGAGCCTTGAGTATATATTTCCTAGATATGTTGTTAGCATGATATCATAGACATAGAGGTTGATTCTAAGTGAAGATAGTAATATAGTAGTATGTATAAGTGAGTGTTCCTGATAGGTCCCAGGAAGAGTTTTGTATGTGATTTACAATATGGTTGTAATGGAGCCTTGCACATTTATATTTATGTTGTAGACATATGTATGATGCTATGTTCATAGACACAGAGTCAGATATACAGTACAGGTTGAGTTATGAAGTCTCCAATTGACAGTCATAGTTTCCTGAGTTTATCTGGTAGAGCCGACATTATTTTTATTATTGTAGTAGTTGTGCCTATCAGTTTGATATGTGTGCTTGGATTAGTGTTTGGAGAATATTTAAGAATGTTTGATTAAGAGTGCATGATGTAATTCACCATGAGAAGAAAGTATCAATTAATTTGGTGGAGCCAATAGTGTAAAGCGATGCATATACTCATATTGAGTTGAGCGGTCTCATTTTGTGTTGCGTGCTTAGTATAGATGACTAAGATTTTATTGGAGAGTTTTATTGTTTCTATAATATGATTTCAAGATGGTTCTAATAGGTTAACTTGATTATATCATTTAGAGGAAAGATATTTGTAGGCAGTCATTTGTGATTGCTTAGTATGGCAGAGAGTTGAAAGATAAGAGTATAGCAGAAGATGCAAAGTGTTGAACCATCAGTAGAAGGTCTATGTGAAAAATTAAATAGTATATGCTATTCATTGGAACTGATCGAGATAGTAGGTCTATGTGTAGTTCACCAAGATCTAGATATAGTGTATATTTGTTAAACATAAGGTTGCAGCCTTCACCCCTTTGAGCAGTGTGCTCCTGGATAGTGTGTCCTCACCCCTAATAGGGTTAATTGTAAAAGACTCCTAACATGGTCCAGCCCTTGACCAGGTCACTATACTTAATGCATTGTAAAGATGAACTCCTAATAGGGTTGTAAGATCTTCTAACAGGGATCATAATACTCTAGTGCAATTTATAGTGGGTGCTAATTCCCATCGAGGTTTTTACCTATTTGGGTTTCCCCATAACCAAAATTGTGGTGTTGTATTAAGTGTTCTTATATTGTGTTTTTGCTTAATGTTCTTCTATACTTAATTGGAGAAAGAATTGAATCTTGCAGATAACTGATTCACCCCCCCCCCCCCCCCCCTTCTCTCAGTTATCTCTTGGGACTATTCCTAACAAATATTTCTAAATTTAGCCATTGTATTTCAAAAATTTTTAACTTGACAAGTGATTAGTTAAAGAAGATAAGCATATTCTTTTGTTTTGGATAAAACTCTTTAATTAAATATACTTCCAATTTTGTATTCTGTTGAAAGAAATAAACTAAGTAAATCAATGAATTTTGGGATAGAACTAAATTGACATCTATAATTTAGTTATGGAAATATATAATGGAATTAGGTTTAATTCTTATATAAATATTTACAAAAAAAAATATTATCTATCAATCCCTTAGTTCATAATATGAAATAGATTTAAATAAGTCCTAAGTTAGGACCAAACTTGAAATATTTAAACAAATTTAGATTTCCTACCTTACATGTTGATGTTAACTTGCTTTCAGTATAAGGAAACAATAGAGAAAAATAAAAATATTCGTGAAATAAAGTCACTATACCCTTGTACAATTTCTTTATTATCAAATGTAAACTGATGGTTGTTTCAAAAAAATAATATTTATATTTAAAATTTCTAAGTTTTGTAAAGATATAAATAAAATTCCATAATTTATATACTGGTTATTTTTTAAAGACTTGTATATAATATTTCATTTAAGAAATATATAAATAATAATATATGGTTTTTAATAAATAAAATATTAAAAAAAAAAACATACATAAAATAAAAATTTAAAAACATGAATTGGGGAGCGGGGAGCTAGCTCGACCTGACCACCTCTCCATGTAGATGGGGAGCATCTCTTTGTTGGGAGACTATGACCCCAACAAAGGGGATCACAAGTCCCAACAAAGGAGTCTTCGACCCCTACAATGGAGATCATAGCTCCCAAGGATGGGAGGCTGTGACCCCATTGTAGGGGTTCGTAGCTCCCTTCTTTAAGAAGCTTGCGCACTATTTAGAGCAGGTAAGTTTTTTCTTTTAAAGAATATTGTATCGAATCAAAAAATTTATTACACAGTCTCAAAAATGGGTTTGTGGTCATTTCTGTTTGTATTTATATGAAATTTTTAAATAAAGAAACGAAAACAAAAACATAGAGCTTTGTTCTATATACATACATATATATACATATATATATGTATACATATATAAATATACATATATATATGTATATATACATATATATATGTATACATATATACATGTATATATATGTGTGTGTGTGTGTGTGTGTGTGTGTGTGTATAGAGTAATAAAGTGTTTGCTTATTAAGTAAATCATATTGATTTAATTACTAAGTCACTTATTATCTCTTTATGCTTAAGCTAAACTTTAGGCATATAATAATTAATTACTTTAATAATTATTATCATGCAACCTAGGTTTGTTCACCCTTTTAGGGTTTTGATCTCCTTTTATAAGGATTGATCTGTCTTGTATTATTAATAGATTATTCATTATTGAATTGCAACTTTGGTTTTTTCACATCAAGAATGATTTCTCCTCTCTTGTGGATCAATGTGTTTAGGCCTCCATAGCTTCTTGCTTCTTCTCTCTCTTTATGTGATAGGTGTTTGCATGGAGGTGTTCTTGGGAGTTGTGGGTTGTTTACTCATCAACTCCAATATGGTATCAAAGCATACAGTGCCAAAATTGGGCAAACAAGATATCATCAAAAAGATGGTTTCGAGTTCTATCCAGATCTAGAGGTTTGAATTTCTCATTTTTCTTTTTTGATGGTTTTTTTACTGTCAAATCCATATATTCATTTTTGCACACCGAGAGCTCTATATTGTGCATCCCAGCTCCATTTTGGGAAAACAATAAATCATTGGAAAGCTTGTTCTCAAAGCTTTCCAGTGTTGTGAGTCCTTTTTCCAGATTCTTCTCTAAGTACATTTTATTCATATTTTTGGATTTTTCTAATCTAGTGGATATCTTGGATGTTTCAAGTCCTAGGATGTCTTCCCTTTGAGGGATGGCTAATCTTAGGTTGTTCTTTTATTTCAGTAGCCTTCACTCTTCTTTGAGCAGTGTATACTTCACTTTTGCAGCATACTTTAATGCACATGCACTGAGATAAAGTGCCATTCTATTGCATATATGGGATATTACACATGTTTGTGCTCTATGTACTTGCACTCCATTATAAAGTACAAGAGGGTTTTATGTTTTCCTTTGTTTTCCATCTAATTTTTTCATGTGAGCTTTCCTCAGGTATCTTTATTTGTGTTTGTACTCTCTCTGCACCTTTGATGTTTCAGATTCATCTTCATCATGCAATTCATATTGGATGATCTTTTTAGTGTGCCTGTCATTACTCCTTTGTTGGCATTATGGGGGGTTTTCTATTGTTGGTTCTACTAATTCCTTGGTTTGATAGTGTGAGCTATGTATTCAGTATTTGATTCTATGTACTAGGTGGATGCAATGGTTGGGTACCTATGCATTCTGGTGAGATGGATCATTTACCATATGGACACTCTTTTCTTTCCTATTTTTTTTGGATGCACTCTTCCAACTTTGATTGATTAGCTCTTCATATTTTTAGTGTTTTTATGCCATGTATATTTTTGAGTTCAGGTTTTTCCCTCTATTTTCCTCCTGATTCAAGTAGTGTCATTTGAGAGCACTTGTGTAGATTACAGTATTTTGTATCTTTGACTTTAGTTGTTGGCCTTTGTTTGCCTCCTGATTCAAGTAGTGTTATTTGAGGGAACTCATGCAAATTAAAGTCTTCTCTACCTAATCATATTTGAGTGGAGGATCTTCAAATCAATAGTTACTTCTTGATAGAGTTTGTAGCTTCTTGCTTTAGTTATGTTCTACATTTTCATCCTTGTTCCTATTTTCTGGAACATTCCTAGTTTTGGAGGTTTCTTCAGTCCTTCAAACTAGTCTTTGTCTCTTTTTGGAGTAGATTTTTTCCCATGTGGATTTCTCTATTTCTCTTCTTTATAGAGACTCTCTTTTGTACTTGGGTACCTGATCAAGCCTTTTGTTGCCGAGACCTTTTTTCTTTCAGTAGTTCTTTCTAGGTTTTTAGCTTCTCCAAAGTTTATCTTAAGGGGGGGTGTTAGAGTAATAAAGTGTTTACTTATTAATTAAAGCATATTGATTTAATTACTAAGTTACTTATTATCTCTTTATGCTTAACTTAAACTTTAGGCATCTAATAATTAATTACTTTATTAATTATTATCATGCAACCTAGGTTTGTTCACCCTTTTAGGGTTTTGATCTCCTTTTATAAGGATTGATCTCTCTTGTATTCTTAATAGATTATTCATTATCAAATTGAAACTTTTATTTTTGTATATCAAGAATGATTTTTCCTCTCTCATGGATCAATGCATTCAGGCCTCCATAGCTTCTTACTTCTTCTCTCTCATTCTATGACATGTGTTTGCATGCAGGTGTTCTTGGGAGTTGTGGGTTGTTTTCTCATCAACACTAATAAAATATTGATAGATTGTTCAGAGAAGATTTAGTTTATGGTTGGGGAGATTCTTCGAGAAGGATGAAGGTTCTTGGTCTCTGAAGGTATTAGGGATGTTTCCTGGAAGGATATCCATCACCCAAATCTTAGCAGAAGGTATTGAGGATTTCTCAACCTTAGAAGGGATTTCTCCGTAGGACTCTAGGTAGGGTCTGGAACTAGGAGATTACCTTATTGTCTATGAATATATATATATGTGTGTGTGTGTGTGTGTGTGTTTTTAAATATATATAATGTTCATATGGTCTTCAAATTGCCTATTGTTAAATAATTTATTGATTTGGATATGAGATTGGAAATGTTTAGTGTTATTTGGGAAGAATGGTGATTTATTGATAGAATATCTCTTTCAGATTTATTCTGGGAAGATTATTATTGTAAGTATGGATTTTATAGAGCTTTTTCCTCTGTATATGTATGTTTTAGGTAATTTTAGGGAATATTAGGAATGTTTAGGATGGATTAGGAAGATCTGTAAGTGGTTTTCCCTTGTTATTCTTTATGTAGATTTTTGCAATGAATTCTTGAATAGTTTTTATTTATATTTTATTGGGGATATACTGTGAGTTAGAGAGGGATTTTAGATGTGGTATTGAGAGACCTTACCAGTTCCATCTCAAAAAACCTTCCAAAATGCTCTCCATACTTCACTTTGGTCATAATTCAATTTGGGACAAATCTAGGAACTTTTGAGTCAGTTCTCATACGAGTAAACACATATGATCTTGTTTACTCGTACTAGCCTATGGGGATACTCATACTAAACTATGGGAGGACTTGCATCAGACTTTGGGATTCTCATATTAGATTTTGAGGTCATGGGATTCAGTTTGATCATGGCTTGGGGTTTGTTCTATGTCTTCTAGTTTTTGATCATGATCTTTATCTGCATCATTTCACCTCTCTAAATGTTCAAAATAATACATAAGGTTAATCAAAAAGTTTTACTTGAGGTGTCTTGTGTGTGCCATACTTTTTATTATTCTTATTATGCATATGGATAAGGTTAGGACTCATCCCGAGGGTCTAAGTACCCATGAGAGTTTCCTAAGCCTATGAATCATAACATTTGAAGTATTTCCTTTTCTTTTTGGCATGTGTTGGGGTAGGGGACTAGGTACCCTAGGTGAGTGGCTCATCATAATTTTTTAGGATCCAAAGTGGTTTCTATGGGATCCTATGGGTGAGTTTTTAATTAAGTGATAACCATTAAAAAATTAATTTGGGAGGGGGTTTCAAAAGATAATGAAAGACAAATAACGTTAAAGTCCACATAGACCTATTGTAGTATCAAGGACCATGGGAAACTAGCAGGGTGGATTCTTAACATAAAAAAGGGGACCGGGGTTACATGGTTGCTAGGGTGGATCCCAATACAAAGGCTATGTGATGATACTCACCTAGATGGTATACTAGAAACTTAACCCTTGTGCATAGTTGGTGATATTTTTTTGCTTATGTCTTTTCTCTTTTGGTATTTGGGTGAATGATTATTTTTCCTTATATTTCCTTAGGCCTTGTAAGTACCTTGGTTCTATCTCCTAGCATGGGGGATGGAAATTCACAAGTTTCACATGGTTGGGTGGAAAATATCTTTCAAGGTACTGTTCATGGTTTGTGTCTTGGCTTGGGATTCAAATTTTGTACAATGATGAAAACTTCCTATATTGTATCATGTACTTTTATTGTTGCTAAACAAGATGTAAAGATCCAATTGTAAGCACTCAGGAAATTGGATGTAATTGTATGTGAAATTGAAAGAAAGAAGCATGTAATTTGGGAGGGGTAGTTTATGACATCAAGGGAGTGTTTATTTTAATCAAAAAGTTGTAATAAAGAAATGTAATTATGTACCTTCTACCCTATCTCTCTTTGAATCATTCAAATAAAAATTGAAAAGTAAGGATTTATAAATTGAAATCTTATTTATGTTTTGGAAATATAAATGGATTGTGTGTAGGTATTTTTAGATGGAAAAAGAAATGAAAGATGAATGGTTAAATGTATTTAAAGTTTATAAAATAATTAATGTGTTATATATTTCTATCTCTTCTCTAAAATCTAAATGTTATGTAAGGTAGGAAAGGAAAAGATTTCATTAAGTGGTTAATTGAATCAATGGGTTTTTTTATATTCATAAAAATCATTAAGGGAACCTTTAAGGACATGTTCATATGTAGGAATATCAAATAAGATCTTATTAATGTTTAAAAAAAAAAATAGTTTATTTTCTTGTACTTTAGACCTATTCCGTATGGGATCCCTAGCGGGGGACATTACGGTGCACATTGGAAAATGAATCATTTGAAGGAAAAGAGATTTGTAGGCCTAGTAAGAACTCTTCTATTTGGTATTTGGTTATCCTAACTTCGTGGGGTCATAACTTTTGGCTAATTTCTTGAAATTCAGAATGGCATACCTTGTTGGAAAGATCTTCAAGTGATCTAGAATTATTCCTTAGCACCATGCCTTAGGCACATCATGTTTGGGAGATAAATGAGAATTTCAACCCCCAAATTCCACTCTAAAGGCCTTAAAAATGCCCTTTTCTAAAATATGGAAAAAAAATCACATTTTTTTTCATTTCTTCTCAATTTGTCACTTTTGCACTACCTCAAATGCCCTCATAATTGTCCAGAAGAGGCTTGTAGTAGATAACATCTACAATTTTTTTTTTGAGGGATGTCCATAGGAAAAGGAAAATCATGTATCTTTTTAGAATTAACATCTTTCCCAAAGTATTCTTCCATATTTAAACAATATGGAAAACCTCAATTAGGATGATAAAAAGGGAGATTATTATAATCTCCTAAAAATTCATCCAAGGAGTCATCAATACTAAAAATGTCAAGAGGAGGTAGCACCAATACACCATCATAATCAATAATATGAGGACTAACAAGAGAGATATGTCAAAGGAAATAGTATTAACATTGAGGGAAGGTTTGTAAGATTATTTTGTCAACTTAAAAGGATTATACTCTAGACCAAAGAATGTTCATTTCCATCACTTCCTACGGGGACTTGAATTCCTTGTTCATTTATTCTACATGCATTACCACTGAAACCATGTTTAGATAAAAGAGGATAACCAAGACCATATGAGAAATAGATAATGGAGCTTCATAGCTCACTACATTAACAAATCAAGTTTTATAATTTCAAAAGATTCATTAGAATCAGAAGCATAGAATCAGTGTTACTAACATGATCAAAAAGAGAAGAGATCATCTATATTCCTGAATGAGTTCAATTCTTTCATATTTTGTTGACAGAATTTTATATTCTCCTAGAAAGGATGGTATAAAATCGAAGGATCTTCCAAAAGGATGCTAGTAGGAAAAGGGTTAGTTTGAGGAGATGAAGCTTTTTATTGTTGAGCTGAAATAGAAACATGTTTACCATTAGAATCAGTATGCAAACAATTTTACAATTTATCATCAACAACAAGACTGTACATAGCTTTTTTATAAATGAACTTCACTTTGTGATGAAGTCCTAAAGGAACATCATTTGTAGTTTGTAACCATGGTCTACCAAAGAGGATATTGTAATTAAGAGAGTTAGGCAATAACATGAGTAGGATTAGACAAGATAAAGGGACCCACCTTCATAGTAAAGTGATAATACCCAAGGTTTTTTTAGTGATATTATCAAGTCACAATAGGAAAATAATTACGTTTAATTATAGAAATATAAGCTTCAATCTTCTGTAACAAATCAATACTACAAACATTATGTTTGGAACCATTATCAATTAGGGTCCTACAAATAAGGTTACCATTGATAAGAATAAAAAAACATGAGAGAATCATGTTGATCTTAAATCTCATTCAGGGTAACTCATCTTGAGAAAATACAATCTTATCTTGAGTTTTAACAACATGCATACATTCCAATAAAAAGTTATATTAGTTTGCACATAAGATGGGATCAAAAGATTTGTTAAAGAATGTTTCAATGCCTTGTGATAAGTAGGAGAAGTTTGGAGAAGTTACCAAAGAGACATCTTGGTGGGAGTATCATGTAATTATTTTACTAATCATACTCTTTTCAGGGTTAGGAAGAATATGGGGTGTTGGAGGAAGCATAGGTTGAGATATTGGAAGAGGATTGGACACAACTAGATTGGTAGGTTGAGGATTGTTTCTTGTTTGATAAGTATGGGAAACTTCTTGATAATTCTTAATGAACTCCTAATGAATTTTTTAATATCCTTTCACAATTTTGATTGGTTTTTTGAGAAGTTTGAAAGGAATTTTGTTCACTACAACATTTAACAAAAATCACATGTTTATTTTTGGTTTAGGATTATCTGGGCAAGGTGAACAAATATCTTTGGTGTTTCTATATTATTAATATAGCCATTCACATTAAGTAAGTTAAGACAATATTTTTGTTCTTTTTATGATTGTAATACACACATATGCAAGATATAACTAATCAAAACAAAAGGTACAATGCATAAATGAGAGGTTCACCAAAATCTGTAATATGAAATGGTAAGAAATGAAAATGAAAGACTTCTCAAATCATAACACATTGGAATACAAAGTCGCCTCAAGATAAATCAGATCAATATCACCTAGTGGAAGGAATGCTAATGTAAGATTTTTTTTTTCTAGGTTTCTATTCATTTACTATGTATATTTGAGAAGAGGAATAGACAATATTGATATGTGAATTACTAATCATAGTAATATATGATATAATTAATCTAAAAAATAGATGTAAAAAAGGATAGAGATGAATTTCAATGCACCTAGAATTGGAATAAGAGAAGTGAACATTTAGATTTGATTTCTCATCTATCAAAATCCCAAGATCTGAGATCGTGAGACATGTAATCTATCTACACCTAAAATTTCATTTAATTTTAAAGGGAATATGGTGAAAATAATTCCCTATGCCTAGATACATGATGTAAATGGCATTTCATACCCATAATTTTTTTT
>BSBK01008959.1:0-62500 GCA_027943335.1 Chamaecyparis obtusa
CAACCACAAATTTAGTGAAGGCCAAGCAATTGAAGCCAAAAGAACCTAGGCTACAAATTGCCAACAACTTGTATGATAAGGATAACTACAGAAGTGATGCCAAGATTGGCACGGATTAATGCAAGTGGCTCTTCTGATATCACTAGTCTAGGGTTGTTCAAAGTAGCGTTTAGCCAGAGAAATACCCTCCCTCCTACCAGAAATGTATGGAAAGTTGACCTAGGAAAGCTTGTGGTACCCAGTGTTTTCATGGATGCAGATTTTATGATTCAAATTGCTAAGAATTATGAACCAATTACTAGGGTAATTACGAATGTAAGTTAAAATATACTTATAAGCATCTCAGCTGAAGAAATTAGGAGGATTTTTAGATTAAGTGAACCCTCAAATGACCTAGAAAGAATTGATTTTGAGCAATTAAAGGAAGTGTACAATTCTCAGATAGATTACCTCAAGATTGGCCCCTTGAAGGAGTTTTGTGACAAAATTGGAGGAATGATTATGATAGGACCAACTACATAGAAACCTTTCAAAATAGAATAATTTAACTTGAGACAAGGAGTGCATTTTGGTCACTATGTCAGATCTTTGGAGAAGATGTTGAAGGAGAGAATGTAAGTACATTTAATGTACATGATGATCTAGATCTTACATCCTATCCTAGCTGTTAATTTTGACTTTGCCTACTTCATTGCTGATTTAATTCATAATGGATTGGTAGGAATCCAGAAGAGAAAAGTAGACAAGCCTTTTTGTTGGTACTCTTTTATGATGTATATTTTTTTTTTTTAAAGGTGCAAGTTATTTTGAGAAGGAGATGGTTTTGATGAAATAGAAGGATGGTGAGGATATGCCAGTCCAATTGTGGAACCTTAGTATGACATGGGACATACATGATAATAGTTTTATAAATTTTGATAGATGTTTTGTAGCCAGGCTCAGGCTATTACTTGTTCATGAAAACCCAAGAATCCCAATGACCTTGGTTGAACTTGTTAGACTAAAAAAATTTTCCAAGACCCTTAAAATTGTGCATAATTGGGGGGATTTCATTTTTTATCCTGTTTCTACTATTATCATAATATATGGTTTTAGAGGGGGCTCCATTCATATTGCCATATCAAGTAGCCCTCAAGATTGGTGTTGTAGAGTTCATTCAAGAATTAGGGGACATTGAAAAGAACACTCTCATAGGTAAAGCCAAAGGAACTCTACTCCCAAATGTTACCATTGCCCACCACTTTATAATTACAAAGGGAGGATGGCTCCACATAGATAAATTCATGGCACCATATCACATGGCTACATCACTTGCTAGGATAGCAGACCCAAAGGGTTTTTATAATGAAATGTTCAAAAGAGGGTCAGGTGCTCTTTGATAGATCACATTTTTAATTTCCCTGAGGATATCATCAAAAATATCCCTAATATACAGGAACAAGAAATAAGAAAGGAAAAGTGGTTAGGATACAAGAATACATTGGACTTTGTCTAGTAGTTTGAGAAGGGATATGATCCCATAAAGAGCATCAATCTAGTTGGAAAGAAAATAGACATTCTTAGGGGATAATTTTCAAGATATTTTTCAAACCCTAAATGAGAAAAAGCAGAAAGCCATGAAAGTTGAACCAGAGAAGGCTCAATCAATATCGATCAAGCCTACATTTACAAAAGTATTGCCCCCAAGAAAATACATGGTACTAAAGAAAATTGGTTATAATGTGGTGGTACCAGGACCTAACAAGAAGGAACAACCAAAAATAAAAGAGGATGTCCCTTCCACATCACAACAAGTGGAAAAAACACAAGGAGATTGTAGACATTCCACACTCACCTCATGATCAACCACTTGAATATATTCCTGATTCCCCACCTCTGTCAAAGAAAAAAAATTAGAAGAGAGGCCTATACATGTTGAAGATGATTACTCTCCATCCCAATCACCTATGAACATAATGGATGATCAAGAGGCCACAAAGAAAATGCAACAATTGGGAGCCCTAGGTCAAATTTGTATGACCTATGAAGAGATAAATGAGGGCATTCTTGAGCCACCAAAAGAGCCTGAATTAGATTTGATAGTGGAAGAGATGGTAGGTATAGAGCTAGACCAAATAATAAAACAAGCATGTGATGAGTTCTTAGCTGATGATGCATTTGTAAAGGCTAGGGCCTTCATGAAATTTCTATGGAAATTAAATATAAGTCAATTTCAAGAAACTTGTGAAAAGAGGCATGTGGAGAATCCAGATAAAGATCTAAAGATCATACAAAGTGAGGTGAGGAAGGAGATGAATGAGAGATTTGAGAGGATCACTCTAGAACAGGGGAGAGACTTGATAAGAAATTCAAGAATGCTTATCCTCCCAGAGTGGGATATAGCTGATGCAGTGGTCTTCAATGCAGTCATAAAATAGACCACACCAATTCACAAGACTAGGGTGAAGGCACAACAAGCAATTAAGGGAGTCAGTTTTAGTGATGATCATCAAGCCTTGGTCATGTGGTCTTTAAAGAAAAATGACAATAACAAAGGAAAGAAAATTACTAAGGGTGATATCATAGGTAGCCTCATTGTCAAAAAGGTCAATGATACTTTTGTACTTGAGGCGTTAGACATGGTAGTAGAAACAACCCAACTTATAGCAAGGGTCATAGAAAAGGAGGCCAAGGAAAAAGAGGACCTCACAATAAGGCTAGAAATAGTGTTGAAGGCTTATGCAAAGTTGAAATAGGGATTATATGAAAAGGATATATTCATTGCAAACTTGAAGAAAAAGTTAGGTGAACAGGGCCCAATTCAAGCATCAGGGCAATTGCAAATTTCTTCTTCACCTACTGGACCTTCTTCTTCAAGCCCTATTATTGAGTACCCACTCTCCCCTTTCCCACCTTCCATGGATGATGAAGACAAAGAGAAAACCGAGAAGCTAAGGTATGAAAAAAGAATAAAAGATACCATTTTAAAATTAGTTACAAATGTAAAACCAAGAGAGATTTATAGAACTGCTAAGCAGTTGTCTGACATTTTGATCTCTTTTAAGAAAGAGGTAGCCACTGTAGTCCCAATTTTAGAATGTTGGATTGCTAGAAAGAATAGGTTGAAATCAATCTTTTATTTGATTAATGATCAATGTATTATGAATATACAACTAACAAATACATATAAATTTGTTAAAGACCTTTTTGAATTTGAAGCCAATAGGGAAAGTTTAAAGAGGAAGGCAGAGATCTTAAGGGTAAGATACTTTCAAGACAATTTTCAAATGTTTCCTGGTCTTATCAAAGCATATGGAACTATAAAGGACATGGATCACTGGTTACAAAAAATTGAAGGTGAAGTGTCAACTAGAATAGATACCATTCTAAATACAAAAGACAATACCCCCTTTGTATAATTAATTAAAATTTTGCAAGATGTCAGAATACATTTCACTAATATAAGAAATGAGGTACACCAGGTAGTTGTGGACTGGGACAAATTATTGCCTAAAAGGGATGAAGTTATGGCCTTTCATTGGCCAAGTGAAGATAGTTATGCATCATGGGAAGCATCATATCCTTCTAAGAGTGCCAAAGAAGAAGAGACATCCACTGAAGAAGAAACAAGTGGTAGTGCCCCAATACCTTGAAAGAAAAACAAAGTGCAGGGAACCTCAAACAGTTAGAGCAAGAATGGATGCTACACCTGGCATGTTTTGAACTAACCTTGGGAGTTGTTGAAATTTTGGCCACTCATATGAGTGATCAGTTTTATAAAATTGCAACAGAAAGCTGTTATATTTACCATTTTTGTAATATTTGCTGAAAACCTTTTTGTCTCTTGTACAAAAGATTTGAAGCTTGTATGCGATCCTTTATTTTTTTAAAGGATTACCAGAATCATTTTGTAGGGACCAAAACTTGGACATTCTTACTGACAAGTTTTCAGCCTAGGATAAAGTACACTATATTAGACAAATTTTTGTAGAGAACAATATTGTTGGTTCAAATTAAATATGTAGACACTTGCATTTTAAAGCATTTTGTATACATGATATTGATATAGAATATCAATAAACTCCAAACTTTATATCTCTCCGTTGTGTATTTCTCTCTGAGTTATGATTTGATAAAATTCATTGCATGCATAATCTCTATTTATGTGTTTATATTCTTCAGCTCAAATATAGGGTCAAATTAAAAAACCTTTACATATGACATCAATTCTTTAAAGTTTTACATAAAGATATAAGTAAGTAGTGTAAATTTCAGATTCTTTTGATAAAATTCACCACAGGGTTATAGCATTTTCAGAGGATAAGGCCATCAAAGTGTTTCCCTGTGGATAAAGCATTGACCAACAGTGAGGATTTTTTTATAAAGATCATTGTTTGAAAAGGCTCTATTTGTTTGAAGTTGAATTATAAATTTAAATATTTTATATATTAAGTTTTTTATTAGAGAAAACAGGTTTTGAATGGGCCCCAAAACCATTTACATTTAGTTTTTGAAGGGAACTATAACCCAGAGATAGATAGGAAAAATTAGCACAGTCCTAAAATGAGACAGCTGGGGGAAGATTATTATAGATCCCCCCCAGTAGCAACTACCAATAGAACTACCAGCAACCCAAAGGCAATAGAACAACATCAATGAAATGAGGGATAAAGTATTAGGCTCTCATTGTATGAAGTCGTTAGAGTGAAGCCAAAGCTTTACACCAAGAGAAAACTAGGGTTTTCAGGCACCCCAAACAAGTAATATGGGTTTTGAAATGGCTCCCATAACCATTCTGGGTTTTAAAATTGGAATAAAGAACCAACATTGTGGTTAAAGGACCCATCCACCCTTGCAGGACCAAACAAGAATAAAAACAATAGCTTAAAATAATAATCAGGTTTAACTTGAGCTGCACCAAGACATAAGGGTTTTGAAAATCTCCCCCAACCTTAACCAGAGAAATGGGGAAAACAAAGTCTCCCCCATCCACCAAGCCACAATCTACCTAGAGAAAAAGAGTACAGGAAAAGAACACATGTAGAAAGAACTCCCTCGAACACAAGCCAAGGTCAACAGCAACACTCCTTCGCACCTCTTTTGTCTAGCAAAAATCCCCCTTTATGGGCTGAGCCTCCACCTCAATAAGGGCTTCCACCTCTGTAGGAAGCAGGAAAGAGGAAAGAAGAAGAGAAACCATCAACTGCCACTGGGCCCGGGTAAGAAACCCCACCTCAATAAGGGTCTGATCCACAGAGATGATAGAGAAGAAATAGCCGAAACTCCAACATAGCATCCCATCTACCCTAGGCATCAGAAGAGAAGAGAAGCCTCTCCACCCCAAGGCACCGAGAAGCAGAACACACCACAAGAAGCTTTTCCATAGGGCATCAACAAAGAGCTCATTTAAAACTGTAAAAATGAAAACCCCCTTGCAACAAAGAAGGTTGAACCCCAGCAGCTATCCAACCCAAAAAATCTAAGGAGGAAACAGGGGTTAGCAAAGAAACCCCCAAAAACCTTCCACAAAATGAAAGGGAGATAAGGGAATAAGACAGATCCACCGAGAAGGTTTCTGAGGAGCCACCAGATCTGTCCCCCCAGAGAGAGGCCTCACCACCAACAAAGAAGGCACAAGA
The DNA here is from genome assembly GCA_027943335.1 of Chamaecyparis obtusa. NCBI lineage: Eukaryota > Viridiplantae > Streptophyta > Pinopsida > Cupressales > Cupressaceae > Chamaecyparis > Chamaecyparis obtusa. The sequence goes on from BSBK01008959.1 coordinate 5,619, forward strand.
AAGGACTAACAAAGCCCTGTTCCCATGAAACCCACCCCAACCATCCTCACATCGAGCAAGAGCCCAAGGAAGAGGGACGAGGCAAGAGAGAGGAAGGCCATCGTAGACAAAGGCCACAACACAAGCCTCTCCAGTAGCCTTTCCAGTGGAAGTGGGACTAGACTAGCTCCACACTAGGGGAGCAGCAGACCAAGGTACAATAGGCACATGAAGAAGACCAGAGACAGAAGAGGAGCTCCCCTCCCATAACCGCAACTCTAAAGAAACCCTTTGGAGCCAACACTGACAAGGAAGAATAGGTCTTCCCAAAATAGATCTTGCCAAAAGAAGGGTTAGAGCACAGACAACATCATCATCATCATCCACCTCTCCATCCTCCTAGACCCCATCTCCCTCTAAAACCCTAATGCCAACACCTGCTCCGCCTCTGCTCCCCATTTTTGAATGCTACACTTTATTGTATATATTAAGTTATGATCATAATTACAAATAAATATTATTATGGCTATATTTAATTACTAATAATTAAATATATATCACCTTTAATATTAATGACAATATATTTCATATTTTAATATAATAATCATCACTATATAGTAATATTATTTAAATTATATTAACTATTTATTTAATATGTAATGTAAAATATTGTTATTAATTTTCATATATCATATATCATTATATAAATATAATAATAATTAATATTTGTTAAATTAAATTAATATTATATAATAAATTTATCAATTATTTAATATTATTAAATATTTTATACTATCACTAACATTAAATTAAAAAAAACAAATTAATATTAATTATCAATTAATTTTTTATAATACAAATTAAATAAAAGCTTGATTAGAAATTTAAATATTCTAAGTATAAAGTAGTGGTGACAGTTACACATTAATATCATTATTACTATTATAGTTATGAATTAATATAATCATTAGGTTACCTAATTAGAATTTTTTTTGCAAAAGGTAATGACTACAAACGCAGTCGGACTGACAGAATGCTAGTGATGAGTACAGTATGTATTACTTTTTTGAAAACCCGATAATGATATTTTTAGAATTAGTAGTTGCTGGCATATAATTCCGATGAACGAAAACCTTGTATTGAATTCTGATATTTTAATTTGTATAGGATTTTAAAGAGTATTGATTAACAAAATCTTTCTTAGATTTATCATGGATGTGCATTGAATGTTTTGACTGTTGTGGGCTAATTTTATATATAATATTGATGTCCTCTAATATGACATCTGTCATTGTTAATTTCTATGATATATCTTGATATTTACCAAGTTTGTTAAATGGAACATTGAAATACTTTAAAAAGCACCTTTTCTATTTCACACGTGTCATCGGTGATATGCTTGACATATAAAATAAATTTTTAAAAAATCATCTCAGCATTAAAGGCTTCATCAAGAGTAACATTAAAGCTATTGTTACATATCATTTATTTAACCCATTAATGATTTATTTAAACTCATCATACCACATAGATAATTATTGTAAACCTGGCTCTACAAAACTCCATCACATCACTTTAATGACATTCCTCAAAATATCATCTCCTATAATTAATGTTATGAGTGCAAAGCACTATACAACACCACCCTGTTCTTTTATAAAGTGTCAAATAATACTGATATTTCAAATACTTGTACATAGAAACAATTGATAAAACATCAAAACAACATACAATAATAGGAAACTTGAAGAGAAGCCAAGAATAGAAGAGAAGATGAAGGGAAGTCACAACAATATTTGGTATTTAAACTAATTTATGGTATTTACATTCATTTTTTACCATTCTTAACCTCCTTCATTTTTGGCATATTTTCTTTATTTCAATACCTAAAACTATCTAACAAAGTCCATTCGCATAAAAAATTAGAATAATATAGATAGTTACCAATATGTAGAAATCGATTTGAACCAATATAATCTGAAGAAAATATCTTGCAAGCTAAAAATATCTTGATTTGATAAATATTGGAATCTCACAATCATAGAATTGATTGAATAGTAAAACAATTTGATAAGTTGTCTTCAAAATTCCCAAAAAGGAAAAACTAGGGTTATAAATCCAATGCTCTACCTTTACCAATATTCTTACTTGTTTTAAGAGATATAGAATAAAAAAGTCTTTCTCTAATAAAGAAGTACCCAGAAAATTATTTTTCGTTATAAATTAGTGATTACTTATACAAAATTTTCTTCTTTGTAAGGCATCACAAAATGACCGAGAATCAAATGGTTTTCATCTCCTTATTAATAATTTATGAACTACATTGTATAAATGTTGCCACAAAGAACAGTTGTCATTAATGACTTCTTTCAACACATGGACATTCACAAAATACATGAAGAAGATAGAATTTTAGGATTGCTAGCGCAAAGGTTACTACAAGAAAAATGACTAATAACATCTTGTCTAGTATCGCAAAGAATTTTTTGCCACTTTTACAAAGATCCATATATTTCAAAATTGGAGTCTTGTGACACATGCAATCCAACACAGGTTCATCATGTCCCAAGAAAAACATGGTTTCAACTGTGTGTGTGAATTTTGTACCTGATCTGTAGACACAACACTTCAGTAAAACATTAGAGGTTAGCTATAATCAAAATCGTGCAAAATTGAAAACTAATCTAACCAAGCAATTTACTGCCTTCTAATAGGTGCAAGATTGATGTTCTCAGATTGTAATCAAGATCAGTGACCTAGACGACACCTAAATGAAGGATTTGAATGCAATTTATCTAGATATGAATTGAATTGAATTAATCTATTTTTTTGGATTTTCTATGCAATAAGAATGAAAAACTTGATATGAAACTATCTAAGAATGATATGAAAAAAAAGATTGATCTCACAAAGATGTTGATTCGCAAAAGCTTTGATTCTCCCAATTCTAATTCTCCAGCGTGATTGTGCAAAAATATGAGATGCTTGGATGCAAATTTGAGAGATGAATTATGAAGAGCTGAGCCTTGTTTTTATAGAAATCCAGGGCTTTGGAGGTGCATGGGAAAAAAAGACATAAATCACTCAAATAACTCAGGTTGATTTTTGAGTTATTTTTAAATAAAGGATAATTAACTCACAAAAACATGCAAAAGCTAAGTTTTAACTCAAAATAGAGTTTAGCTTTAATTGATAATTGATAGTTGTCTGCTTTTATGATTGTGCATGTTTTATTTATGAATTAATTTAATAATAAAGTGATTTATTTCCAACTTAACTACTTTTAAAAACAAAACAATTGATTTATGGGTTAATCAATTATTTAATCAAACTTTTATTAAAAACTATATTATTAAATAATGACAACTTGCTTTAATTAATTAAATAAAAATTTAATCAATTATTCATAGGATATTGGATTTATTGTCAAAATTAAATAATACAATTAATAATAGATAGAATTAAATTTAATTAAACAATTAAGTGGCAAGATATTAAATCTAATTAATTAAATATGAAAATATTCAATTAATCAAACTTTAGGATAAATGTGATTTATTGCCAAATAATTATAAAATTAAAGATAATTATGATGATTAGGAATATTACTAGGAATATTCCCCGATGTAGAATTTAAGATAATCAATTATGATTCGATGATGTTTAGATGTGCCTTAGATTAGGAATTTGATGTCAATTTCATATGATTTGTTGATATAGGAGATTAATGAACATATAGCCTATTTTTGGGGTATTACATTTTGCCCCTCTTTGAATTACTGTGCGAAGCGCAGTGGTTCAAAGATAGTCTGTGTTTGATAAAGATATGAAACTGATTCGAAATTGATAATTGATATGAGACAGAAGTTTATTGATATTGATTTGATATGGAGATAATAGGTCCTGAATGACTAAAGATAATATTCACTATAGCAGCGATGAACCGATGATTGCGAAAAAGTGTCAAAACACAAGATTCCAAACCTTAGGATTGCTAAGAAGTGAGTGACCGGTTCTAGACTCGATTGTCTTAGCAAAACTAGCAGGTATCACATCCAAACCCTTCAGTTGCCGAAGAACCAAGGAAAGAACACTATGATCTGATGGTTGCAAAAACTGATACGGATTACAAGATTAAGAGAATACCAGATTGATATGGATTGATGAATCTGATATGCCCCAAGTGATGATAGATTTGCCCCGAGCGATGAGGTCTTTTTTTTTTTATGAATCAGTAACTAGACATGATTGTTTGTCTTGATTACTGATGAAAGAATTGATAGATTTGATTGACAGACTTTGAATGATGTGCAATACCATGCCCCCTTCGGGATTAAAATTGAAATCTGACAAGAAAAGTGAGCCTTATAGTTTAGAAGCATGTTATTTGATTTGAGAAGTGTGGTGAAACACATTCAAGAACACATTCTACATCATTGGAAGGTCCCAAAAGACCAAGTTTGACTAGGTTTGACCATGAGTTGACCATGGTTGACCAAGTTGAAATTTTGATAGTTTGATGTAAGATAATCAATTAAGTTGAATACTAGATTTCTGTGATGATTGAAGGTTGATTATGCAAGCAATTAATAATATGAATGATCTCAGATTTGAATTTTGATCCCGAAAAAGGATTCTACTTGCTATTTCATTGGAGGAACCTTCGTGTGAGATTCTGCTCTTGTTAGACTTGAAGATGCGATTTGAAGAATCGTTTAAGCTTTGAAGTTCGTTTAGCCATTGTGAGATCATGAAAACATGCAAAATGCAAAGAGACATGCAAAATGAAATGCAACCTAAGACCTAGGACCTAGTCACTGATCATGTGTCGATTTGTTATCATCATTGAACTTTTAGGTAACCAGATAAATCAATACAATGCCCACTAGCTAAAAAAAAACCATAGACATATGAATATTGATTTGTATGCGCAAGAATCAATACAACACCCACTGGTTATACAACCATGGACATATGAATATTGATTTGTTTTCAGAATATTGGATCAGATATAAGCACCAAGGCACAAATGCCAGGATGACCTGAATATCATATCCATTTTGATATAGCAATTTGTACAAGCATCAAAACATAAACATCATGATGACCTGAGTACACCTTGCATTGCAAACATATCAAAAAGTCAAGAGATCATTCTAAATCCAATGTGAATTACCCGTAGTGACCCTTTATCATTCACATCCTTAGGCAAGATTGCGTTCCACAGTAGGAGAAAGAACTTACTTCAAAAAGATAATAGTTAGATCAAACATCCTTGAATTTTCCAGGTATCAATGGTTGAGGTACGCATGGCCATCCAATTCGAGATAGAGGCTCTTACAGTCGGACACCATTTCAATCTGGAATTTCCAAAGTTGTTAGATTTTCACATACAAGCAGAAGACAAAGAAGAGATTATGCCCCCAGTCATCACCCTCTAAATCCTATAAAGGACATCATCGAAGAGCTTGAAGGGACACAATATGCAAAAATATCAATGCAAATCAGTAAGCATACAAGGAGATAAAAGCATGAAGCATAGATTGTTTTCAGTTTGTTTTGATGGTTGATTGTTGTAGATGCAAAATCCTTTCTGGAGACGAGACAGACAGACAGACTCAACTTGAAGCTTCAAAGGACTCTGACTAGATATGACACGTCTAAGATACATTGGAGGCCATAGGATATGACATTGATTGCCCCCAAGTCTGAACATTGATAGGATACAGACGCTCAAGCTGATTGGTGTACAAACCGACTTATTGAAAACTAGAAATGTTGGAACAAACCGGGAGATATGTACAAACTAAAGCAAGACTGAAAGCTAGGAAAGACCAAGATTGTGCTAATAGATGGAGCATTTTGAACAAGTGGCACCCGTTTGCCAGGTTTTCACCATCTTGGCAGAGATACTATTTTTGCTACCAAGGCGCCTGTTTCCAGGTTTTCACCAAGGCACTTTTTCTTTTTTTTCTTTTTTTTTGTATTTTTCAGTTTTTCAATTTTTTTTGAATTTTGATATTTTTTGATTTTTTTGTGAATCATCAAGGTGCCTATTGCTAGGTTTTCACCAAGATGTTCATTTTTTCAGGACTTTTTCTAATTTTTAAGATTTTTTTTAGGATATTTAACTATAGACTGAATGCCTTAGGCGTAGAATTTCTTCAAATGGAGAATGTTGATTGGTTCTCAGAGCTGTTATCCTTCATTCATTGAGAGTTGATAGGCACCAGAGCCAAAAGTAGTAGTGATAACAAAGGGACCCAGCCAATTGGGTTCGAACTTCCCCTTGTGTTCTCGATGTGATTGATTTTTAGGATTTTCTCTCAACACTAGATCGCCAACCTGAAATTCTCTATGTCTGAATTTCTTGTTGTAGCCTCTAGACATTCTTTTCTGATACACTCTGAGATGATCATACATTGCTTGCCTACGCTCATCTAGTAATTCAAGTTCTTGTAACCTAGACACTCTGTAGTCTTCATCAGTGACAAGTCCATGCATTCTGATTCTGAGTGATGGGATTTCAACCTCAATAGGTAGTACCGCTTCAGACCCATAAACTAAAGCGAAAGGTGTAGCCTCTGTAGGCATTCTGATACTAGTTCTGTATGTCCAGAGAGCTGGATTGATCATGAGATGCCAGTCTCTTCCTATTTTATTCACTGTTCTGTGCAAGATTTTCAAGAGATTTTTGTTTGAAGCTTCAGCTTGTCCATTCCCTTGAGGATAGTAGATAGATGACCAATGTTGAGTAATCTTGAATTTGGCACATAAGTCATCTAGGTCCTTGTTTTTGAATTATCCCCTGTTATCTGTGATTATAGAGTGAGGGATCCCATATCTACAAATGATGTAGTTCAGGATGAACATAGAGATCTGTTTCCCCGTTGCCTGTGTTAGAGGAACTGCTTCTACCCATTTTGTAAAATAATCTATAGCTGTGATGATATGGGTATGTCCATTAGAAGAGTGTGGATGGATAGCACCTATGAGATCAAATGCCCATTGTTGAAAAGGCCATTGTGTAGTAAAGGGAATTAGATCTCTCCCTGGAGCATGAATCAAGTTGCCATGTACTTGACACTGTTGACAATTTTTAGCAAATTTAATAGCCTCTTTCTCCATTTCAGGCCAATAGTACCCAGCCCTAATAAGTTTTTGAGCCAACGTTAAACCATTTGAGTGCAATCCACATATACCCTCGTGGACTTCCTCTAATGCATGTTGAGACTCTTCCCATTCTAAACATCTAAGTAGTGTACCATCTAGACCTCATTTGTACAGATCATTACCAATGATGACATATCAGGATGCAGATTGGATAAGGTTTCATTTCTCAAAATGGTTAAAGGACTCAGGGAGGATTTGGTCGTGGAGATAGGAGAATAGATTTGTGTAGCAAGATGAGTCATAACCTACAACAGTGCAGATCATGCAGGTTTCAGGGGAGTCATATGCAGGATAGGATAGGGCTTCCATCTGGAACTTGTAGCATAGCTCATGTTTAGGCTACTATAAGAGAGTAGATAGTGTCACCATTACATCGGCAGCTTTATTCTCCGTTCTGGGTATTTGCTCAAATGTGATAGAGATGAAGTATTTCTTTAAATCATCTACCATTCTCTTGTAAGGAATGAGATTTTCATCTTTGGTTTGGTACACATCACTGACTTGGTGGATAACCAGTTGTGAGTCTCCATGAATGTGTATCTCGGTAACTCTCCACTATATTGCCATTTTCATACCATTGAGAAGTGCCTCATATTCTACAATATTATTTGTGCAAGGAAACTTTAGTCTGAATGCTTTGGGTATCAAGTATCCTTGAGGAGTGATGAACAATATGCCTACTCCAAATCCATTCTGTGTGTAGGAGCCATCAAATAATAACCGCCATGCTCTAGAAGAGAGGTGCATGATAGAGGAATCAGGAAATTTCATTTGCATGGATGTATCATCAAATAGTGGTGCTTCAGCTAAGTGATTAGCAATGATCTGTCCTTTGATAGCTTTTCTTTCAACATATTCAATGTCAAATTCGCTCAAGAGCATGACCCATTTAGCTAGTCTACCTATGAGGGCAGCTTTGCTTAGGAGATATTTCAGTAGATCAATTTTAGCTACCAAATGAGTAGTATGAGCTAACATGTAGTGTCTCAATTTCTGTGATGCAAAGATCACAGCTAGACATGCCTTCTCTATCATTGAGTAGTTCTTCTCATAGGCCACTAAAGTTCTACTGATATATTAGATGGCTCTTTCTTTCTTGTTCTCATCATGCTGTACTAGCAATGCCCCCAGTGATGTATCTGTTGCGGAGACATATAATATTAATGGCTTCCCATGAATAGGAGGCATTAAGATAGGAGGATTCGAGAGCTAATTCTTGATATGATCAAAATTATTTGCATAGTCTTCATTCCAGGCAAAGGTCACACCTTTATGTAATGTTTTTGTAAAAGGCTGTGATATGTCCACTAGCTGTGATATGAATCTTCTAATAGATTGAACTCTGCCTTGCAACATCCTCATTTGACTGATATTTGTGGGAGGTTGCATCTCGATGATAGCCTTGACTTTAGCCGGATCAACTTCAATGCCTTTCTTTGAAACAATGTATCCTAAGAGCTTTCCAGAAGTGACACCAAAAGCACACTTCTTAGGATTTAGTCGGAGACTAAACTTTTCCATTCTGTCGAGGATCATGCTCAAGTCTTTTAGATGTTCAGTCCTGATCATAGATTTTGCTAATGTGTCATCAACATAATCCTCCATTGTTCTATGCATCATATCATGAAAAATAGATGTCATTGCTCTTTGATATGTAGCTCTAGCATTTTTGAGTCCGAATGGCATAACATTCCAATAGAAGGTTCCCCACGCACATGTGAAAGCTGTTTTCTCTTGATCTTCTGGAGCAATTTTGATTTGGTTGTACCCAGAAAAGCCATCCATTAAGGAATACATTTCATAGCCCCCAGTCATGTCCACTATCATATCAATGTTAGGCAGTGGGAAATCATCCTTAGGGCATGCTCTATTTACATCTCTAAAGTCCGTGCACACTCTGATTGAACCATCTGGTTTTGAAATAGGTACAATGTTAGAGATCCATTTAGCATAGTCTATGACATAGATGAATCCAACTTTGAGGAGTTTTTCTAACTCTGCTTTGACTAAGAGTGCCACATGAGGATGCATCTTTCTCAATTTTTGTTTGACTGGTTTTACCCCAGGAGCAATGGATAGATGGTGCATGATGAGATTGGGATCCAATCCTAGCATATCTGAATATTTCCATGCCAAGTTGATCTTTTTTTCTGATAAGAATGTAGTGAATTTTTTTTTCTCTTCTTCTGATAAGGATTGTGCTACATGTACCAATTGTGGTTCCTCTATTGTACCCAAATTGATGGATATAGTGGGCTCAATCAGAATTGGAGATCTATCCTGTAAATGACTCGGAAGGACATCAAATATCTCATCTGCAGGCACCTTAGAGAGGTTTTCACCTTTAGATACGTCTTTTATTTTTACTTTTGTAGGATCTGAGACTGCCACAAAGTGGTTTTCACCCTCAGAACTCTTTTTCTTTTTCTTTTTATTTTTTTGACTAAGATATTTGATGTCTGACTCGGTCACGCTAATGCTTGATTCACTTATGGAAGTCCTCATAGGCTTGACTGCATTGAGGTAACAAGCAAGGGCATAGTCACTGGAAAAGGTGTAAACACCATGGCTTGGGTTTGTGGAAGTTTGGTCGATAAGATCAGGGTGTTGGATAGTTAAAGCGGGAAAGGCTTGGGATATGGTGTTCACGGATGGGGATATGTCATCATTGGTCCTAACCCAATGCTCAAGTTCAAAGGTGATATTACAACTCAAAATGTTTAACTTGTGAATAGGCTCAATGTTATCGTGGGAATCCTCTTTAGCCATAGGTGGATCAGACACGTTAAGTTCATTGTTTCACTCTAGACCTACATTGGGTTGAGATACATATTGGTGAATAACATCAATATATTTCTCTATTATAAGCTCATCTTCTTCTGGAATGGCACCCCATTCATAGTCATTTGACTCAGCTTCTGATTCAGGATCTCTAGAAAATCTTAGAAAATGTGTGAAATCAGGATGAATACCCCAAGAAGGATTACCCTCAGTCTCTGACTTGAATTCATATTCATGGGAATCAGTGTCAGAATAACTACCCCCTTCTTCTTGATCAGTTTGATTGCCTTTGAGATTAGTTGGTTCTTGTGGTGCAACCATCTCTTGCACTAAAGTAGGTTCTTATGTTTCTACTACATTAATTCTTTTGATAGGATCATCTATATCATCAAGAAGATCTTGGATCTCTTTAGGAAATTTTTCATAGGGGATGAGTTCTGAACTATCTGAATCATCATCAGAGGGTTCTATTTCTTCTTTCTTGAGAAGGGGTTCTCCTGGTGTAATTTGTTCTATGACATGAGAACAACCACCTTTGAGATGATAGGGTTGCTTCTTAAAGCCTAAGCCACCAGTATCTTTGTTGGCTCTACCAATATGTGAAATGGGTGTCACAAGACCCTTTCCTCTGATTCCTAGAGGTCCTTGACCGGAATATCCCATCTTGGCTATCAATTTGTTCCCTGGACCATATGAATTAGAAGGGATTGTAGGTGCTATAGATTCACTAGGTTGAACAATTTTGGATCTAGAATCATCTTTGTATAGCCATGCAAGCACAGCTTCATCCTCTTCAAATTCTTGTTTGGATACTTGCTCCGCCACAAAATTTCTTTTGTATGCTTCCATAGGTTCCTTAGGTTCTGATTTAGATTGCTTCAAAGATTGTCCATATGACTTGGGCGAGATAGGGAGAGATGTCAGAGACAAGACTGGCTCTATAGTGTATTCTCCCATCCCATTTTCTTTGATATTGATCTCTTTAGCAATGTCATCCATCTTAGATGTGGAAGCAACATTTAGCTACTTGATGGAAGATTCTCTGTTATTGGGAACAAGCTTATCGGCACTTTCCTTCAATGTATTGCAAGTTGTACTCAGATCTGTTGGGATAGTAACTTCTACCCCTTCATAGGGAAATTTAAAGCATTGATGGTACGTAGAAGGAATAGCTTGCATTTCATGTATCCAGGGTCTCCCTAGAAGGATATTGTAAGCCAATGGCAGATCAAGCACCTAACATGTGGTATCTTTGATGACCAGACCCACTCGGATGGGTAAGACAATGGTGCCTTTAGAAGATCTTTCCTATTCATCATAGGCCTTTATGGTGATCTTCTTTCGAGGATCAATAGCCATCTCTGAGAATCCCAACTATGTGATTAAGTTGTAAGAACAAATGTTGAGGCCTGTGCCCCCATCTATCAACACACGTTTGACTTGACGGTTCTGGATCAAGACTTCTATGTGTAAGGGCTGATTATGTGGGTGACTCAAAGAGTTTTCATCTTCCTCTAAAAAGGAGACATATTGCAGAGATGTTAGATGACCAACCATAGTCTAGAACCTGTCTAAATCTAGATCATCAGGAACACTAGAGCCAAGCAAAGCTTTGTCTAGGATATCTCTATGAGCTGGAGATATTTGAAGTAACTCAAACATAGAGATTTTGGCATTGGTATGCTGGAGTTGTTGGATGATGCTGTAAGATGTAGGTCTTGTATCCTTTGGATTAGAAGATTTCAAGGTAGCCTTCTGTTTAGAAGCAGATATGAGATTGAAAGGTATCTTAGGGATATTAGATGAACTTGGTGTTTGTCCTTTTAGATGAGCCTGAGCTTGTGATCTGGTAACCGCATTAGCTGAGGAATGATTTTTGTCTCTTTGTACAATCGTGATGACATTGCAGCTCTCAGAGAGACATGGTTCAACCATATTGATGACAACATTGTTTCCAGGGTAGGCATAGTTGACTTTTGCCCCCATGTTAGGCTGAGAAGTGGAAACTCCCTTGCCATGTCGTGGAAATGGTTCTGTAAATGCTGTGTGATCATTATTGCTGGTAGGATTATCGATTGTGATGTCTCCTTGATCTATCAAGTCTTGAATGGTATGCTTCAAGTGGAAGCATCCATTAGTTTTGTGGCCTTTAGTCTGATGGAAAGCACAGAATTCATTATCTTTCCACCAATATGGTTTTGGATCCGGATCAAGGTTTCAGATTGGTGGTAAAGAGATCATGTTATCAGCTATTAGGGTTCTTAGGGCAGATTCCAAAGATTCTCCCAGGGGAGTAAACTTTCATTTATTATCCCATCATTTGAATGGCTTCTTTGGAGATGGTTCAACAAATTTTTGCTCTGAAGCTTCAATGGCTTTGGTGGCAAGGGTGAGATTGTAGGCCGGTGCCTTTGATGGGGTGCGGATAGTGTCAACAACACCATCAAAGATGATACCTTTGTTTCTATTCCAGCTCTTTTTTTTATCTTTTGAGCTAGATCTAGATTCAGACTTGTCCTTTTGAAGTGTGATTTCTCCTTTCTTGACAAGTACTTTCTCAATCTTGATTGCATTATCCACCATTTTATCAAAAGATACATGATCTTGCATTTGTAACGGATAGTTGAGCTCTGGAACAAGGTTATTGATAAAGATTTCAAGTTTCTCCATTTCGGGAATTTGTCTAGCATATAGAGAGAACTTCTTTCTCCACCTCTTGAGGAAAGTTAGGAATGATTCCCCTGGATATTGCTTGAGGTTACAGATATCAATCATGGCAATCAGATGTTGAATGTTGTAGGAATATTGTTGATAAAACAATTTAATCAATTCCTCAAAATTTTTGATCGTAGAAGGTAATCTTGAAAACCACTGAATGGATGCTCCTCCCAAGGATCTAGGAAAAAGACGCATGGGTAAGTGCACAAAGATGGGGGACCAAAAAGGGGGTATAAGATGCCACTTTTTTCCTGACATCAGCAACCTCTAAACTTCAACAACAAATTGAAGATAGTTAGACTCAAAATTTTAAGATGTGACAAAAACAAGAGTTGTAATACTCTAAATCTAGTTCCTAAACTACTAACTTATTTTGAAAATAGTGTAGATTAAGGCCCTCAAAAAGGGGGAGCACAAAAAGTGGTCCTATTTTTTGTGAAAAAACATAACATAGCGTCTGGTGTGCTCCCCCTAAAATGTTAACTTTTTTTTTGAATTTTTTTAATCGCTCCAGTGAGAAGTTAGCTAACACCACATAGTTTATCCCAGAATTTTTTGGTAATTTTTTGATGAATGTATAATTTTTTATGAATTTATGAAGTGCACACATCCTAAAAACATGAAATTTTTGTGTGCTCCCCCTAGAAATCATTTAAAACTAATCAAAAATCAATTTTTTTTTTTAAAAAAGTGTGTAGAATGGAGTCTAGTTTCTAAAAATGTAACTTGTTGCAAAATTTGATGAACGAGCCAAAATCTATTCCCAAAATACTAAATGTTGGTTTTTTACAAAAAATAGACATACACACAAAAGAAATTAGAGTTGAAAAACTTAACATAATTAGAATTCAAAATAAATTATATGCTTAGATAGCTAACAGAGAGATCTACAATATCATGTTGTCTAATTTTTACGTTCTTGAACTACGAGTAAACCTGACGAGGAGGACACAAAAAAACATGTTATTTTTTTGTATGTTTGCTGGAAAACATGTCTCGGGCCTGTTTGAATCATCCAAGCCTTTGGGTTGGATTTCCAAGGCAAATCCAAGCCTTAGGATTGGTAAATTCCAATGCCTTGAAAAGCACGTGCACCCTATAGGGTGCATGTGCTATAGCGTGAGTGTGCTATTGAAAACTATGGCTTTCATAGCGTGTGTGTGCTATGAAAGTCATAGTTTTCAATAGTGCGCGCGCCCTATAGCGCGTGCGTGCTATATTGAATTGAGAGGAAAAGAGAGAGATAGAGAGCACTCTCTCTTCCTCTCTCTCTTTCCAAAATAGAGATTCTCTAAAATTTGTATACAAAGGCATCCTACAAGAAGGATGAAATGTTTCCTAAAGAATATCCACAATTCATATACAAAAGCATCATACAATAAAAATGACAAAAAATAATAGCTAAAAGATAAAATTTACCATTAACATCGATAGCACCAAGGTCATATCCACTGTCAAATCTTGGCCTATGATGTGAAAAATAAGCAAAGCAAGTGAAATGAAAGGGAAGGGATAGATCAAATAGTGAAGGTGCATCAAATCGGATCCAAATTTCAACCCTTTTATGGATTTACAAGTTTAATTGCGAGCCCATGGAATTGGCTAAGAGAAAAATGTGATTGTATATCAACTGATTACAAAATGTGCAGTTGAGGAGAAAATATTGCAATGATGAAGAAGAAAATTGGCTATGGAAAATCTAGTTATGAATTTTCTAAAGAATGAAACTATTAAGGAATTGCATGATATATCACTCAATGGTGCAAGGAATATTCTTGATGAACATGGGATTGCAGTTACATCTATTCAATATACCAAAGAAGATATAGAAAATCTTCTTAATAGAGAGATTAATGTGAGAGAAAGGGACATTTTAGAATCTAATGGTGATTTTTGGTGCCATCGAAGGTATGCCAATTACTTAGGACGAAGAGTAAAAGCCCACAATTAATGGAAAAGAGTGGGAAGAGCTTCTTGGACCCATGTCATGATAGAAGTTATAGATAAGGAAGAAGAGCTAGGAAGGGGAAAGCGGAAAAAGAAAGAAGTAAGATATGCATGTGAGCCTATGTTAGATGATGATGACAACATGAGTACTCACCATTTGCTAGTAGCTCAAGTAGTGACAGAAGCTCTTCAGTGCACATGTACACTAGAACACAAAAATTTCAGATAGAGAAGTAACAAGTGCTATGGAATTATCATAGAGTAATGTGAAATGAAGCCTCAAATTGGTTCATTAGCAAGAAAATAATTTGGCCATGCACTTCATTCTAGCACCACAAATATTTCTATTAGAAATGCCTATTCATCAATGGTCTTACGTTTACGGGACTTGGGAAACCTAGTTACTCATGTTGGGCAATATCCCTCAAATTATGTAAGTTCATTGGCACCTTTGGAAAGGTAGTCTCACTCCTCATTTTATAACAAAGGGTAGTCATCTATGGTCCAAGGTTATAATTCAACTGACAAACAAAGAGCTTCTCAAGGTACTAATCTCTTTCGTAGAGAAGTTCCCAATTCATCTCAAGGTTCTCATTTAGGTGAGCAACTCCTCGAAGGTCCTCAAATAGACCCATTCAATATCCCAAATTGGTAAAAGGGTAGATGCAATTTTGGAAAGAGTGGGAAGAGCTTCTTGGACCCATGATAGAAGTTACAGATAAGGAGGAAGAGCTAGGAAGGGGAAAGCGGCAAAGGAAAAAAGTAAGATATGCATGTGAGCCTATGTGAGATGATCATCACGAGTACTCACCATTTGCTAGTAGCTCAAGTAGTGACAGAAGCTCTTCAGTGGACATGTACACTGACACAAAAATTTTAGATAGAGAAGTAACAAGTGTTGTGGAATTATCCATAGAGCAATGTGAAATGAAGCCTTGAAAATTGGTTCATTAGTAGGCAAAGAATTTGTTCATGCACTTCAATCTAGCACCACAAATATTTCTATTAGAAATGCCTATTCATCAATGGCCTTACATTTACGGGACTTGGGAAACCCAGTTACTCATGTTGGGCAATATCCATCAAATTATGGAAGTTCATTGGCACCTTTGGAAAGGTAGTCTCACTGGACTCATTTTACAACAAAGGGCAGCCATCTATGGTCCAAGGTTTTAATTCAGTTGACAAGTGGAGAGATTATCAAGGTACTGATCTCTTTCATAGAGAAGTTCCTGATTCATCTCAACGTTCTCATTTAGGCAACCAACTCCTTGGAGGTCCTCAAATAGACCCATTCAATTTTTGAAATTGGTAAAAGGGTAGATGCAATTTTTGAAAGAGCATCCCAATTGAAGAGAAATGGAAATTCCAGTGAGCATAAAGTTATTGCAGATCCAATAGGTGTATCTCCTCTACTGACAAATATAATTGCTTCTAGAGACTTGAGTTTAAATGGAGACTGTTTGATCCCAAACATGCCCCAGTCGAGTAGATGAACCAGATGTTGCTTGAGTAAAGAAGATAGTGGTTTATTAAAGCATCTGCATTATCCCACTTGCTATCAATTCTCTCTCTCTCTCTCTCTCTCTAGATTGTCAAGGATTTCTAAAATTACAACTGCAAGTACGAAAATATTGCATATTGCATGCTTCTATAAGCATGTGAAATATATAATCTATTCAAACTGATTTTTTTGTCTAAAACTAACACAAATCTCCATGGATATTATCATGCTTAACATGATTTTCCAATGTTGTAGATATGCCATTGCCCTACTCTTTTGAGCATTGCAGGGCCTCTAGAATTGGTTTGGTCTATCTTGGTTGTCTGTTGCCATTAGGTATCATAACATACATAGCTCTTAAATGTTGGGTTAGATATACATTTGGGTACATTTAGATATAAATTGGGTACATTTGGTCTTTCTTGGTTATCTGTTGCCATTAGGTATCATAACATATATGAGTGTATTTTATCCTCAGGTAGTCATTCATCATCCCACCATCAGTCTACGTAGGATGCATCCATCCTTATGTCAAACATGTCAAATCTAATCTTTTTCTTCAATCATCTAATTTTGGCAAAAGATATTTGTTACATTTATGTTGACATTAGTTCTTTTGGATTTTTTTATATCTTTCTTGGAGTTCTCTTGTTTAGTCTCCTCAAGGTTACCATGATCCTTTATATCATGGTGTGTCGTGAATGATGAAACTTGTGACTTGTTTATGGTTTTATTTTCTTTTGTGTGTGGTCTAAATTTGTTCCTTGCACTTCCACATGTGATTCCAATAGTCACATGGTGCACTAGGTCATATCTCTTGCTTGTGTTCTTCCAACATCATTTGCACCAAAGTCCTTTATGGATCTTGTGTGATGCCAGTCAAACAGTTTCTATTTGTTGTGTCATGTCCTATGCACTATTTATGCCACAACCTTGGCTCTTCATACCTTGGCTATTCACTGATGTTACTAAATCAAAATAAGTGCTCGCTACATGACAAGCCATTTGCAAGGGTACTCAAGATCCATGATCATTTTTCATCACCATTTCGATTGCATTTTTATTCACCCATAATTCATCCTAACCTAGTTGCTTTTCCTAATTAAGCCTTTTACCCCCATCCTTGATTATGTCTTGGGGAGGTAAACTATCAGAGCATTTTCATTCTTATCTAGTCTATCTGCATAGTTATCTAATTTGCATATATGTTATATTATGACATTCTCAAGTTTTACTTGTGAGTGAACAATTGATTAACCCCACCACTCTTAGTTGTATTTACCTCCTTTTGGGCCTAA
The DNA here is from genome assembly GCA_027943335.1 of Chamaecyparis obtusa. Taxonomy (NCBI): domain Eukaryota; kingdom Viridiplantae; phylum Streptophyta; class Pinopsida; order Cupressales; family Cupressaceae; genus Chamaecyparis; species Chamaecyparis obtusa. The sequence goes on from BSBK01008959.1 coordinate 23,019, forward strand.
CATCTTTGTCACATGATCCCCTATGGATGAGGTTCCCTCTCCTTGTACCTTCATGGATGCTCTAGTCCTCCATATTGGTCCATGTACTAGATGGTGGTTGTGGTACCAATGTTGTCTTTGTCCTTGTCCTAGTACTTGTGGTTGTGCTTCTGCACCCTGATCAATGTCCATCATGGTAACACATCCCTACCCACTATCTCTTCCATATATCTAGGTTACCTATACCCATGGTCTTCCTCCATCTCCCCCTCTATCTTACCTAGCTACTCTTTTCTTGAACACCCTTTGGTAAAGTGTTTCTACCTGTCTTTGTACCCCCTCATAGGTGATGCTTCCTTTCTCTTCCTCCATAGTGCCACCACCACTGCTCTCCTCAAGCACTGAGCCAACTGGTATGCATCAACCTGGTGTCCTTGTATGTGCACCTCCCTCTTACACATCCATAGGGTAGGAATCCCTATCCTACACATATCTCTTGGTATCATCCTAACCCACCATATTGTATATGCTATAGTCACCCCTAGATTTGTTGGCCTAACACATAGATCCTAGTCAGATGACCTTATCTCAATCCACTCCCTCACGATCCCTCTCCAATCTAGAGTCCATCCAAACTATCCAACCATCTCCCATATCCAACCAAGGCTCAAACATACACATATTTATTGGTCTCTCAGTGCTACTGCTAGTGCCCGCGGCAAAATAAGTACTACTTGTAAGGACTACATTCATTCTCCTTCCCCTTGTCTATCTCCCTTTCCCCTTCTCTCTCTCTCTCTCTCAACTTCTCCCTCTCTCCTTCTCTCCTCTCCCTTTTTTATCACCTTCTCCCTCTCTCCCTTTTTCTTGTTTTATATAGCGTGTACGCGCTATGAAAAAGTAAAGACTATCACTCTAGTCTTTAGTTTTACATAGCGCGTGCGCGCTATGAAAAACTAAAGACTATCACTCTAGTCTTAGTTTTACATAGCGTGTGCACGCTATGAAAAAGTAAAGATGAGAGACTTTTAGTTTTGCATAGCGTGCTCGTGCTATGCAAAACTAAAAACAACGGTTAAATTGGCCATGAAACTCGTGATTGAGGCCCACTTTTGCTGTTTTTGTTTGATTTCTACATCTTAGCCAACAAGTTTTCTTCTTTTCATGGTGCTAAGTGACAAAAAAACATATTTTGTCAATTTGCACTATTTTATTGTTTAAAAATCAACATCAAATTGTGAAGGTCAATCATTATCAGCGAAATTTATTGATTGAGGTAAGTTTTTTAGTTTTTTACATGTCAAATGTGAATAAAGAGTATTTTGGTTTATAATTGGTATGATATATACTTGTTCAATGCATAATTTGATATAATTATAATAAATTTATATTATAATTTGTCATATTGTAAGAGGTTTAAATTAGAATTTGACTTATTGTTTTACATTTATATTATATTTTTAAAATTGTAATCAATTCATATGTAGAAATCATCATCATGCCGAGGAAACGAGCAAAGAATTTAACATCGAAAGAGCATGAAAGAGACAAAGAGAAGAAAAGGGAAAGAATGAGACAACTTCGTGAACACAAAAAATTAGAAACCATACAAGAAGATTTGTCTTTGGATGAGGAACATGAAACATCAATACAATGTAAAAGAGAATTGGAATTGGAAACAAAAAGACAATGAATGAGAAACTTGTGTGCAATGAGACAATTGAATTATGAAAATGCGAGGACATCATCTATGAGTTCCCAAGTTGAAGAGACATTGTCATCCAATGTTGGAGGCACACCAATGTATCATGTTGAAGGCACACCATTGTCTACTTCCGAAGGTGGAGGGACACCAATGTATCACATTGAAGGCACATCATCATCTACTTCCGAAGGTGGAGTCACACCAATGTGTCATGTTGAAGGCACACCCTTATATCATGTTGAAGGCACACCATTATCTACATCTGAAGGTGTAGCAACCACATCATCTCATGTTGATGACACTCAAGATGGTACGCAATTCACACATAATGTTTCTGATGCTCCTAGAATTATTTATAGAAAGCCAAAATATTTGATTGATATTGATAATAACATTTTGCAAGAAATGCCTGACAAGATTCTCAAGCGTACTTGTCAAAGAAATGCTAATCGTATTTGGAGATCATTTTTTGAGAATTTAAACATGACAGGAAGATGTCAACTATTTGTTGAAATGATGAGAAATCTTAAATTTAGGCCCATCATGAAGATTCTTGGGCTAAGAAAAATGGATGAGTCTAGCGAAAAATCTATTGTAAAGAATCTAATGACTGCATATGAGAGTGTGGGTTCTACATCACGCACGAAAGATAGTAATGTCACACATTGTGTACTTACATCAACAATAGTAAGAAATCAAATGAACAAATCTTGACTCATTAGAAAGACAAGCAAAATATTGAAAATAAGTAGAAAGTCTCTAATGAGAGCCCTGAGAACGCGTAAAAGAGTGGAAGATCCAAATAGCAATGAGTTATGGGCATTTTCTGGTACACTACCATGAAAAGATAAAGCAATTGTTGAAGCTTTGAAATCCTTGATTGAAGAATTTTGGAAGAATAATACACGGGTATCTCCTAATCAAAGAGATGTTGTAAGAAGGAGGATTGGTAGTCGAATTTGTGTTCCACATCCAAAACCTTTTTTGGATTCAACTCAGACACAATTCTTTTCAAAATTTATGCTTTCGTATCCTCAAATTAAAATTAGTCAGAGATATTTTGAAATGTGTAAACCTTTTTATGTCAAGATATATCACACACGCACAACTTGTTGTTGTAGGGTACATATTAAATTTTCTAACCATTTTGAAGTTTATAGGAATATATGTGTAGCTTTGCACTCTAACAATGTTTTGTAAGATTGTAACATAAATGTCCCACCTAGATCTTCAAGGGAATTAATATCTACCATTTTATGTGAAAGAGTGGATGGTCAACAATTTTACAAGCTCTCATGTTTGAATGGTACATGCATAGATTGCGGAGGTTTGTGATGTTTGCCAATTTGTCAACATATGGAGAGTACGCATGCAATCAGTAATGAAATAGTGGAATTTGGAAAATATAAGACCGTGACATACAATCTAAAAGATGGAAAAGAGGCTAAAAGATGTGATTTAGTAATTGAAAAAATTCCAGTGTATCAGTTCATGGAAATTTTTGTAAAAAAGTTATTTATGAGTATGCAAGGCATACACATAGAGCACGATGGTTAGATATGCAATTCAAGTTGTGCAAGGACACATTCCCACTTGAAACCATTGTTTCAGTTGTGGACTTTGCAGAGAACTACACACTACAACCACAAAATGAGGTGCAAGCAAAGTATTACAACTCTCAACAGGTTGCTATATTTGTTCATATAGCATTCATGCATGCACCAGATAGTACAGAGCAGAATAGGAAGATATTGAGGGAGTATCATTTTTATATCAGCGATGATCACTCACATTCTATAGAGTTTGTACATGGTTGCTTTCAACTATTTTATGGTCATTTGGCAAATAGGGGCATAAAATATCATCGACATATCATTTGGTCAGATAATTGTGCATTCGAATTCAAGAATTTGTGGATGTTTTATTGGTTGTGCAGGATGCATAAGATTACTGGAATTTAATATATGTGGAATTTTACAGAGGCCGGTCATGGAAAGGGAGAGCATGATGGCGCAGGTGCATGTATTAAAAGAGCTTTAGCACATGAAGAATTAAAGTACACAGAGAAAGCAACATTGTCAGATGCGAGATGTATTATCCAATGGTGTAATGCTACAATGGGTCTAGGTAATGAAGGTGAGTCTATGGTTCATAGATTTTTTTGGTTTATGGATGAAACTAACATTGCACCATATGAGGATTGTTGTACATTGATAGGATCGAGTGAGCTACACTCTTTTAGAAGTTGTAATGCAGATCCATGGAGTATCCACACATGACATATGGCGTGCTTTTGTTCATCATGTGTAGATGAAGATTGGGATGGGTGTGAGTCAAGGGAATGGGTTGACGAATGGTATACACATAGTTTGAGTCCACTTGCCTCCTATCATCCCCATGAATCACTACAACCGACAAAAATAGAATCATCCATTGACTTTGATTGCTTATCTGATCTAGTACAACCAGGTCAGTATTTTCCACATACAAATAATCTCAAATTTAGTACTTTATCATAAATATTTAGTAAACTAATGTCCTCATTATGTTTATATCATTACAGGCCATGTTTTTGCTGTTATTGCACCTGAAGACAATGAAGAAGGGATAGATTATTATTTGTGTCGTTGTGTAGAGGCAAAAAAGAAACTAGATCACTTAGTTATCGATGGTGAAGAATTGGAATACCCTATAGGAGCAGTGGTTGTAACTGGTACATGGCTTAGACGGTATGCTATGAAGAACCCTAGGTTGTGGTTGTTTGAAGATTGGGAGACACATAGAAAGATTCTTCATTATTCCAACCTCGTCGTTGCATCAAATGTCCACTTAATCAGATATGGGGGAAGACCACAAAATAAAACTCTTTGGAAGGTTCTTGAGTCAGACCACGAGGCAATACTTGAGACAATCAATGGTAGGGCAGACCCAATTGGTACATTGGACTAAATGGAGATACAAAATATCGTACCATGTCAAATTTATATAGCATTGTAAATTGGGTGGATTGTAAATTGCTCATGCATTACCCCGTATGTTTAACGAGAAGTTTGTAGCATTTAATGACCATCCTTTACTTCATTCTCTCCTTTCATACCATCTTGATGCAAAGCTCTCCACTATCACCTTAAATATGCTAACTCAACTTGAGGATTCAACAATTAACTTGGAATCAACTCAAGGAATTATTCCTATTCAAAGATCAAATGGAGTTCTCTGACTTTTTGACTAGGCCAATTATGGTGCAGGGCACCCTCCACTAGTAGAAATTTGTGTTGCTTTGTTAGTGTTTATAATAAATAGGATAGATATGTATAGATCATCCTAATTTTGGTTTGGAATCCTAATGTGTGATCAAGGATCTTTTGGAAAAGTTATAAGCCTAAGATACCTTAGGTCACAGGGTTCACCTAGATAGTGACAAATTGCTAGGTTAGATTTGTGAGGTTTTAAAGGTTAATTGGCCTAGGAAATAGGCGTGCAAGTCTAGTTTGCTATGGTATGGTTGTAAAAAGAACAAACCAAGAGTTGTTTCAGAGTCCTTAGGTCATATGAGGACCATCTACATGCTTGGGAGTGGTCAGGAAGTCCACTAGTGAAGAGTTCTAACTAAAGGCCAGGTTTAGGCGTAGGAAATTGGTGTGCAGGTCTAGTTTGCTATGGTATAGTTGTAAAGGGAACAAACCAAGAGTTTTTTTAGAGTCCTTCGGTCATATGAGGACCATCTACATGCTTTGGAGTGGTCAGGAAGTCCACTGGTGAAGATTTCTAACTAAAGGCTAGGTTTAGGCCTAGGAAATTAGTGTGCAGGTCTAGTTTGATATGGTATGGTTGTAAAAGTAACAAACCAAGAGTTGTTTCAGAGTTATTAGGTCATATGAGGACCATCTACATGTTTGGAAGTGGTCAGGAAATCCATTGGTGAAGATTTCTAACTAAACACTAGGTTTAGGCCTAGGAAATTAGCGTGCAGGTGTAGTTTGCTATGGGATGATTGTAAAAGAAATGAACCAAGAGTTGTTTCAGAGTCCTTAGGTCATATGAGGACCATCTGGATGCTTGGAAGTGGTCAGGAAGTTCGCTGGTGAAGAGTTCTAACTAAAGGCCAGGTTTAGGCATAGGAAATTCGCGTGCAGTTCTAGTTTGCTATGGTATGGTTGTAAAAGGAACAAACCAAGACTTATTTCAGACTCCTTAGGTCATATGAGGACCATCTACATGCTTGGGAGTGGTCAGGAAGTCCACTGGTGAAGAGTTCTAACTAAAGGCTAGGTTTAGGCCTAGGAAATTGGCGTGCAGGTCTAGTTTGATATGGTATGGTTGTAAAAGTAACAAACTAAGAGTTGTTTCAGAGTTCTTAGGTCATATGAGGAGCATCTACATGCTTTGGAGTGGTCAGGAAGTCCATTGGTGAAGAGTTTCAACAATAAGTCACTTTTAGGCCTAGTTTCCCTAAAGCCAAAAAGACATTGAGCTTTGATTAAGTGTCTAACTTTGCAAAGGAAGTTTATTAGGATAGAAACTCACTTAATTGATTCTGTTACACCATCCTAAGTGATTGGGAATACCCATAAGTCATTACAGGTGATTGGTGAAATGTGAGAGTCAAGTGAAGGGCACACTACTTTTCGGCTGTCACCTCTGCATTAAATTAGGTCTGTGTCCAAGGTGAGTGTTAGGTTGTGCTGGAGTGGAGTTGGAAAACAAGGCTTTGGGATGTTAAATAACTTTGAAATGGGTGTCTAAAAATATCCTGATTGTGTCAAGATACCAAGTTGTGAATAAGTTAGAGTGGAAAATTGAGGTTGAGAAGGCTACAAGGAAAAGTGCGTGCAGGTCTAGTTCACTATAGTACGGTCTTAATGGGAATGAACCAGTTGTTATTTCAGAGGCCTTAGGTCAAATGAGGACTATTTACATGCTTGGGATTGGTCAGGAAGTCCACTGGTGAAGAGTTTCAGCAATAAGTCACTTTTAGACCTAGTTTCCCTAAAGCCAAAAAGACATTGAACTTTGATTAAGTGTCTAACTTTGGGAAGGGAGTTTATTGGGATAGAAACTCACTTAATTGATTATGTTACACCATCCTAAGAGATTGGAAATACCTTTAAGTCATTACAGGTGATTGGTGAATTATGGGACTCAAGTGAAGGGCACACTACTTTTCGGTTGTCACCTCTGCATTAAATTAGGTCTGTCTCCAAGGTGAGTGTTAGGTGGTGTTGGAGTGGAGTTGGAAAACAAGGCTTTGGCATCTTAAATAACTTCTAAATGGGTGTCTAAAAATATCTTGATTGTGTCAAGATACCAAGTTGTGAAGAAGTTAGAGTGGAAAATCAAAGTTGAGAAGGCTACAAGAAAATTGGTGTGTAGGTCTAGTTTGTTATCATATGGTTGTAAAGGGAGAAAACTAAGAGTTGTTTTAGAGTCCTAGGTCATATGAGGACCATCTACATGCTTGGGAGTTGTCAAGAAGTCCACTGGTGAAGAGTTCTATTTAAAAGCTAGGTTTAGGCATAGGAAATTGGCGTGCAGGTCTAGTTTACTATGGTATGGTCGTAAAGGGAACAAACCAATAGTTGTTTCAGAGTCCTTAGGTCATATGAGGACTATCTACATGCTTGGGAGTGGTCAGGAAGTCCACTGGTGAAGATTTCTAACTAAAGGCCAGGTTTAGGCCTAGAAAATTGGCATGCAGATCTAGTTTGCTATGGTATGGTTGTAAAGGGAACAAACCAAGAGTTTTTTTAGAGTCTTTAGGTCATATGAGGACCATCTACATGCTTGGGAGTGGTCAAGAAGTCAACTGGTGAAGAGTTCTAACTAAAGGCTAAGTTTAGGCCTAGGAAATTAGCGTGCAGGTTTAGTTTGATATGGTATGGTTGTAAAAGTAACAAACTAAGAGTTTTTTCAGAGTTCTTAGGTCATATGATGACCATCTACATGCTTTGGAGTGGTCAAAAAGTCCATTGGTGAAGAGTTTCAGCAATAAGTCACTTTTAGGCCTAGTTTCCCTAAAGTCAAAAAGACATTGAACTTTGATTAAGTGTCTAACTTTGCAAAGGGAGTTTATTGGGATAGAAACTCACTTAATTGACTGTGTTACACCATCCTAAGAGATTTGGAATACCCATAAGTCATTACAGGTGATTGGTGAATTGTGGGAGTCAAGTGAAGGGCACACTACTTTTCGGCTGTCACCTCTGCATTAAATTAGGTCTGTGTCCAAGGTGAGTGTTAGGTTGTGCTGGAGTGGAGTTGGAAAATAAAGCTTTGAGATGTTAAATAACTTTGAAATGGGTGTCTAAAAATATCTTGATTGTGTCAAGATACCAAGTTGTGAATAAGTTAGAGTGGAAAATCGAGGTTGAGAAGGCTACAAGGAAAAGTGCATGCAGGTCTAGTTCACTATAGTACGGTCTTAATGGGAATGAAATAGTTGTTATTTCAGAGGCCTTAGGTCAAATGAAGACTATTTACATACTTGGGATTGGTCAGGAAGTCCACTGGTGAAGAGTTTCAGCAATAAGTCACTTTTAGGCCTAGTTTCCCTAAAGCCAAAAAGACATTGAACTTTGATTAAGTGTCTAACTTTGTGAAGGGAGTTTATTGGGATAGAAACTCACTTAATTGATTTTTTTACACCATCCTAAGAGATTGAGAATACCCTTAAGTCATTACAGGTGATTGGTGAATTGTGGGAGTCAAGTGAAGGGCACACTACTTTTCGGCTGTAACCTCTACATTAAATTAGGTCTGTGTCCAAGGTGAGTGTTAGGTTGTGCTGTAGTGGAGTTAGAAAAAAAAGCTTTGGGATGTTAAATAACTTTCAAATAGGTGTCTAAAAATATCTTGATTCTGTCAAGATACCAAGTTGTGAATAAGTTATAGTGGAAAATCGAGGTTGAGAAGGCGACAAGGAAAAGTGCATGCAGGTCTAGTTCACTATGGTACAGTCTTGATGGAAATGAACCAGTTGTTATTTCAGAGGCCTTAGGTCAAATGAGGACCATTTACATTCTTGGGATTGGCAAGGAAGTCCACTGGTGAAGAGTTTCAGCAATAAGTCACTTTTAGGCCTAGTTTTCCTAAAGCCAAAAAGACATTGAACTTTGATTAAGTGTCTAACTTTAGGAAGGGAGTTTATTAGGATAGAAACTCACTTAATTGATTTTGTTACACCATCCTAAGAGATTGGGAATACCCTTAAGTCATTACAGGTGATTGGTGAATTGTGGGAGTCAAGTGAAGGGCACACTACTTTTCGGCTGTCACCTCTGCATTAAATTAGGTCTGTCTCCAAGGTGAGTGTTAGGTGGTGTTGGACTAGAGTTGGAAAACAAGGCTTTGGGATCTTAAATAACTTCTAAATGGGTGTCTAAAAATATTTTGATTGTGTCAAGATACCAAGTTGTGAAGAAGTTAGAGTGGAAAATCGAAGTTGAGAAGGCTACAAGAAAATTGGCGTGCAGGTCTAGTTTGCTATGGTATGGTTGTAAAGGGAGCAAACCAAGAGTTGTTTCAGAGTCCTTAGGTCATATGAGGACCATCTACATGCTTGGGAGTGGTCAAGAAGTCCACTGGTGAAGAGTTCTATTTAAAAGCTAGGTTTAGGCATAGGAAATTGACGTGCAGGTCTAGTTTGCCATGGTATGGTCGTAAAAGGAAGAAACGAACAGTTGTTTCAGAGTTCTTAAGTCATATAAGGACCATCTACATACTTGGAAGTGGTCAGGAAGTCCACTGGTGAATATTTCTAACTAAAGGCTAGGTTTAGGCCTAGGAAATTGGCGTGCAAGTCTAGTTTGCTATGGTATGGTTGTAAAGAGAAAAAAACAAGAGTTTTCTCAAAGTCCTTAAGTCATATGAGGACCATCTACATGCTTGGGAGTGGTCAGGAATTTCATTGGTGAAGAGTTCTAACTAAAGGCTAGGTTGAGGCTTAGGAAATTAGTGTGCAGGTCTAGTTTGCTATGGGATGATTATAAAAGGAACAAACCAAGAGTTTTTTCAGAGTCTTTAGGTCATATGAGGACCATCTAGATGCTTGGGAGTGGTCAGGAAGTCCACTGGTGAAGAGTTCTAACTAAAGGCTAGGTTTAGGCCTAGAAAATTGGTGTGCAGGTCTAGTTTGCGATGGGATGATTCTAAAGGAAACAAACCAAGAGTTTTTTCAGAGTCTTTAGGTCATATGAGGACCATCTAAATGTTTGGAAGTGGTCAGGAAATCCACTGGTGAAGAGTTCTAACTAAACGCTAGGTTTAGGCCTAGGAAATTGGCATACAGGTCTAGTTTGCTATGGGATGATTGTAAAGGGAATGAACCAAGAGTTGTTTTAGAGTCCTTAGGTCATATGAGGACCATCTGGATGCTTGGGAGTGGTCAGGAAGTCCGCTAGTGAAGAGTTCTAACTAAAGGTCAGGTTTAGGCGTAGGAAATTGGCATGCAGTTCTAGTTTGCTATGGTATGGTTGTAAAGGGAACAAACCAAGACTTGTTTTAGACTCCTTAGGTCATATGAGGACCATCTACATGCTTGAGAGTGTTTAGGAAGTCCACTCATGAAGATTTCTAACTAAAGGCTAGGTTTAGGCCTAGGAAATTGGCGTGCAGGTCTAGTTTGCTATGTTATGGTTGTAAAAGGAACAAACTAAGAGTTTTTTTAGAGTCCTTAGGTCATATGAGGACCATCTACATGCTTCAGAGTGGTTAGGAAGTCCACTAGTAAAGAGTTCTAACTAATGGCTAGGTTTAGGCCTAGTGTCCCTAAAGCCAAAACGGTATTGAAATTTGATTGTTTTGGGTTTGGAACAGAATTTTGGGTGATATAATAACATAATAACATCATTTTTCATCTATATTGAATGATTATATAATCTTTTTTGCTTCAAATTTGGAAAGTTGCTGTAGGTGGTCATTTTGGTGCATTGAAATAACTCTATTTTGGTCTTTTTGATGATATAATGGGCCATTCAATGAATTTAAATAATTTTTTTCATTGAATAGACCATATGTAACATATGTATGATTTTACTAACCATTTGGATGCAGGATAAGTTGTTTTAGTGGGTGTACACCATGACGAAGAGTGGGAAATTGATACAAAATTGATGCCACAAGTGTAGCAGCAAAGGATCCGCCTTAACAAGGGTATAATTTTATTTGAAACAACAGAAGTATATGTCAAATGAAAGGTGAATCCACAAGGAGGAGTTCTGGAAACAAGTTTTGAGTTGTTTTTAATAAGGCCCTAGTTTTGAAGGCCTAGAGGGAGCAATTTGGCATTTTTGGGTATAGAAAGCCTATAGGATCCAATTGACTTCAAATTTCTCTAATTGGGACCATATTAGCACTCTATGAAAAGTGGCAAGGTTGGGTATTAAGTTTTTAATAGGGTTCCTTTGTAAAAGTGACCTATTACGTCTAGGAAGGAAAGTGGAGCAGCAATTTTTAGGGGTTGTGTTCCAAATTAACCCTACCTAATTCTGAGATATGTTTTGTAAAACCATAAAAGGTATCTGAATATGTAATTTATTTTGGAATTTTTTTGGGAAAACTAAGAGTTATTTGGGAAAAACTCGCTGGTTAAGACTACAAGGATAAAGAGCCTAGAGTGTGGATTGAGGGTAAGATCTTGGAGTAGGACTTCAAGAACCACTTGAACATTGTTAGATTCATATTTTAAGCCATATTGAATCCCTATAATAGTAAGGTAGTTGGGAGAAGTCAGATTGATAGGTTAGTGGCATATTGGCACTTGGGGCCACTTGGGTAAGGAACACCTTTGAGGAAACCAAGAAAACTTTATTTATAAAATAACCCCAATCTAACCTACCTATTTGCATCAAATTTTCAACCAAGCTATAAACAAATTGTTGAAGCATTAGTATCTGGATTTGTTATAATTTCTTTAAAAAATTATCATTGCAAGAACAAGAGCCACTTAGGCTTCTTACATATTATATTTATACATTTATGCATTCATTTCATTACTTTTGTTATTATTACAGTTAAGGAATTGACTTTTATTGAGGACAGTGACTAGCATTTGTAGCACAGTTAGCAAGTTAAACATACAAGCATAACTATAAGGCATGGGAAATTTACAAAGCAAAGACATGAACATAAACATAATTTAGTATACATCAATACACCAAACACATGAATTGCATACCTAAAACATAAAAAATATATATTCGTAGGGCATGAAGTCAAATATATATGTCCAATAATGTCATACATTGAATATATTCAATAAAACTAGCTTCCTGAAAGCCAAATGGATGTACAACGTATCATTGATACAATATACAAAAAATATGTCCACTAATGCCATATAGGCATACAATCCATATCCCTAATCTAGTCCTTTCCCGCTAGGGGAAGAAAACAAATCCCGAGCTGTCTTCAATCATCGTGTCGATGGAGATGCAGTGGATGCTGTAGTCTTCCGAGTGCACTCACTCGTCCTCCTATCTAGACTCTTCTGTAGCTCGACCTGATAAAAAATAAAATTAGATAGAGATAACTAATATACATCAAAATTGAATTACACAATGACATAAAATTGAATATTGGCTTACCGCTAGCAGATAGTCACTATGTTCATCCACCGAAGGTGCATGCTAGTGATCTGGAGTCATAAGTCCCTACAACAATGATCAAAATAATAATTAAAATACATACATGGATATCATTATAAAATTCAATACAAACTATTAAAATAACAATTAAAGTTAAGTGATCTCTTTCATACCTCAGTCAGTGCTTCAGAACTAGCTACTGCTGCAGCTACTCCGCGATCCAAAGTATCACGGATAGAAGGAGGAGTCTCTGATGTCAAAAGCTAAAAATGAAACAAAAAAATTAAACTATGTAGTTATCAAGATTACATATATTTTTTACAACCCTACTAATGAGTAAATGATACCTCTGTGAAGGTTCCACCGCATCCTCCAGTGTGTGGCGGTGAAGTGTAAACGGGGACATTAGGATCATTGCCACTTCCACCACCACCATCACTGTCACTGACACTCTTGCCCTGAATTTTCATCATAAACAATAGATACTACAAATTAAATACTTATTCTTTTATAAATGAAATATGATCAAAGCAATTTCATGAACTTGGAAATATTTACCTATGTGTCAATGCCAAATGTCGTATTTAGAAAGCTATCGGTCATAAATCTAGGATCATCTTCCTCTCTCTCACCAGTACCATATGTGCACAAGCATCCACATGATCAACAAATATGGCCCCTCGAGGATTGACCACGGTCACCCTCAACTAAAGGAGTGGCACACTGAATGAGAGTCTGTGTCAGAGCACTAATTGTGCCTAGTGTGTCTGTCTCTACATGTTCCTTCACAGCAGAAGGAATACTAACATGATCTACCTATGGCTTGCCAATAACAGGCCTAGGTGCATTAGGGTCACGATGTGCCCCTTCTCGATCAAATGATGACCCCCCTCCTCTACCCTGAGAATCTAGAATGTCAAAATAATTTGGCACCTCTTTGAATACAAACTCACAATAGAGTTTCATCAAGAAATATGTAGGAACTTCATGATTGTTACAAGGAGGTGCATCAAAGACCATCCACCATCTATCCCAAAAATTGTTTTTAATGTCTTCATTTGTGCACCAATGAATTGGGAACCTCTTTGTTGTAGTTCTAAGAGTATTTGCGTCCCCTGGTTTTTTAAATAGCAAACAAATGTCATCTTTTGTATTTTTTTCTTCTTTATGTCAGCATAAGATAATTTATTTGTATAATATCTTTTTTGTTCTTCTCTTTTATCCTGCCATATATTAAGTTGCCCACTAACCGCACTTACGTTGGTCAAGATTGTTCCTAATGATTTTCCTAGACTTTCCCATCTTGGATTTGTACCTCTAGAATCTCTTAACCTACTAATTAAAGATTCTAATTCTTTTTGCTCTTTTTCAATTTGGTTCATCAAATTTTCTTGGGTTCCAGGAGCAAGTTTCTCAATTGTTGGAGGAGGCAATTCAGGTTCACTTTGTTCTTCATGAGGAGATGGAGAGTTTGGAGGAGTGTTTGGTGGAGGGTTTGGTGGAGGGAGATTATTTCTTCCTGAAAATTAAAAAAATTACATTTTAAAATCTTCACTATACAAAGAATTTAAACAAAAATAAATTAAAGAAAAATAAATTGCAAAAAAATTGAAATTTTAAAACAAATAAGAGGCATAAGTTGTAGAAACACTTACCTCTTCTTCTCAATCGACTTCGTTGACGCAGTGGAGCCATTTGATCAATCGATGAAGGAAAATAATAGCAGCAGGTGGAAGGCATGCGCGCTTTGGGAGGTTTTCTTCACTGCACATGCGGGTTTGAGAAAGAAAAATGAGTTTTGGGCTTTCTCAAACCCGCATTTTCCATTTATATTAGCTTTTTCAAAGCACGTGCGCGCTATAGCGCGCATGCGCTTTATTTTGGATTGCCCAAGCCTAAGGCTCAGGCAACCCAAGCCATAGGGCATGCGCGCTATAGCATGCACGTGCTTTAGTGCATATGCACTATGTACGATGGGGGGCCAGAAAGAAAAGTGGCATCTTTTTGGTCCCCCATCTTTGTGTATATACCCGCATCAGATAAGTCGGTTCATGCATGAATTCCATGGATTGCGTACAGAACTCTCTGACATGATCTTGAGGATCAGAGTGTCCATCATATTTGTCGTACTTTGGCATCTCCACTCTTTTTGGGAATGGAGGCATATACAAGTCTTTGTCAAAATGGAAAGGACAAAGGGCCTCCATGGAGAATTCCTTGGGTTCCTTCTCTTTCTCAATTTTATTCATTTTGACCTGCATAGCGTGCAGCTAGTTCATTATGGCCATCATCAAAGTTTCTTCCTCATGCGTGATGATATCTTTGACATTGAAGTGAGGAGGAAGTTTAGTTCCTTCTTGGGCTAATTGCAAAAAGTATGCCTCTCTATCCACTTTCAAGAAATGCCTCATCATTCTCTTGAATTCATCGTCATTCTGACATCGATGGATTTCAGAGGGTGTAGGTTCTTGGTCGGCATTATGTTGAGAATGGTGTCCCTGGGATCCTCCTCCTAGAGAACCATGGTTTGTCCCTGCTTGAGACATGGTAGGAGTTTTTGGGCTCCCTGGAATAGATTGAGGAGGAGTTTGCTGATTACCTTTGTGAGTTGATAAAGGAGGTATGTAACCATTTTTCAATCGAAAGTTATCGAGACCGTCGTCTTCGTAGATACCTGACTTGATGAGTTGTTCAAAAGTTGGACCTGGGGTATTGGTCAAAAGTAAGTTCTGAGATGTTTCTTCTGATTTCTTGTGTGAAGAAGCTCTGGTCTCCACCATTAACTTTGAATGAAACGGAAGAAAAGGATGAAGACAACTGAAGAACAATTTGATTCAAGAAAATCAGATGATGCAACCTTGTCAAGATTATGATAGTTTTGAAGATTTGATGAGACGTGGGTGAAGGATACTGTGCCCTGGATGTATGGGATAGATCGCCCAAAAGATAGCGGACATGAGTTCTCAATACTTAGTCTATTTTTGAAGATTGATTGATTGAAGATTGATAGTTATGACAAGGTTTTGACACAAGATAAGAAGGACTCAAATTGATCAAATAGAAGACCAGATCAGATTCAAAAGATCAATCTCAAAAAATGGTAGAATGCTCAATAGCTACTGCTCTGTTCCTGACACAATGATATTTTTGACAGATTCTGGAACTAGGCTGGAAACATTAGATATCTTGCAATTTGACAATTTCGGACAACTCTCTCAAATTTTTCCAAATGACACTCTGTAGACTCGTACGACACTGGGTAGTCTATGAAATGACAGTTGCTAAACTTGTACGATAGTTGGGTAGCAATGAAATGACAGTTGACAAAACTTGTATGACAGTTGCTAACAGGGTTTTGACTTTCTTGAATTTGCTGGTTTGAAAACTCGTATGACACTGGGTTCTCAATCGTACGACAAATGGGCAATACTGAAATGACACTTGACAAAACTCGTACGACTTTTGACTTCTTGAAATGACTTTTGACTCCAGAAAGATTTTACATCAATTTTTGCAAAATTTAAGGTCTTCAGTTTTGGATTGTTTGCAAATTGTACTGTCCAAATTTTGAAGGTTATACCAGATTTGATCATTTTTAATAGCCAAGTAGATAAACAAGCATGCAGAACAGCAAGCAAGTGATTCCAAGCACATCTAAAAATAATGAACAAGGGCCAAAGCAACCTTGCGCATGAACAATCAAGTGACCAAATTGTGTTAATCCCTGAGAGTACTAATTGTGTATGTTCTAAAAAGTTTTGCAATAACACACATATACTTGAAAGTGAAAAATTGGCCTCTCTAAGGTTTTTAGTAATGGTTTGACTCTGCAACTTTTATGATTCAAAGGGGTGAACTCCAATCCCGGTGCACCAGGGTTTTGACACAGTCCAAGAAATTAATCTTCAAGAGCTTCTAGGGAGATCTGACAACCCAACAATGAACCATACTCATGGAGATTTCTTCCACAAGGACATTTATATAGCGGCTGTCACTACCATGGTGAAAATGGCTATTACCGCTTGAGGTTCTGTCAACGCAGTTTTCCCTATGAAGAGATTGTCCACTATGGTTAACCCTCTCTAAAGGTGACTCACAGATTTATACCACAAGGGGACTTGGCTCCAGATCTAAGGTTTTTGACACCTTTTCACTTTTAACCCAAACAAAGCAAGCAGATTAATCTGACACACTAAGACAAAGTTTTGTTCCACCAAGGTCTGTGATATCAACTCCACATGATCTATCAACCTCTCCGGGGAGAGAATGTATCAATCAATAAGAGAAGATGCACTAACCAATTTTGATTCACCAAAGCTTGTGATATCAAACCCACGTGATCTATCAACCTCTTCGGAGAGAGAATGTGTCGATCAATAAGAGAAGATGCACTAACCAAGCTGAATATGAAACGCACTAAGTATCCTCCCTACCTACAAGGATTTTGTCATTAAGAAAGATTTCTCTAGGAATCCAATCTCTCAAGAATCATGAATAGTGTTCATAGGGCCTAATTACTATGTGAGCACAAATATATTCCCGAAAGCAAATCTACCAAAAGTACCCAAAAATCAGAAAGAAGAACACTTAACACTTAAAGAAAATATAAGATGAGTCCACAAGGTGGAACATTTAACACCTCACACAAGCTGAAAATGAGTCCCCAACTTAGAAAATAAGTGAGTTCCTAAAAGCACAAAAGGGTTGCCAAGTGGAACACTTAACGCTTCTGTCTTGTTGACCCCTCCCCTTTATGGCACTGAGATTGCAACCATGGGATGGAAATGAGGGGCCGATAGATTAGCAAGTCCAATAACCCAAGATAGCAATCAAGATCAATCACAAGTATCTAAGACTACTTAATGAATCCTTAAGGGGTCACAACCTAGTATCAATTATGCAAGTGTGTAGAACAAAAGTATGAAAAGAATCACTCAAGCTAGACACACGAGAGATTTATTTTAAGGCCAAATTGAAATGTTATTAGATGAAGGAGAATACTTGGGATCCTTGCAATGCACTTAGTAGATTTTACCTGATTTTTAGCAATTCTTGTTGAGCTTTTCCATGCAAGCAAGTGACAAACTCCCCAACAAGAAAACAAGATATGCAAAATATATTCAACTTATGAAAACCATAGGGTTGGCTCTAAAAATGAATTATTATCAGTAATAATAACCAGCAATTAACCCAAATGACAACTCATATCATTCATTGAACCATGTAAAAAAAAAAGTGCATACCCATCACAAAACTTAATTTTTTTTGCTGCATTTGACCTAATCAACAAGATCTGATTTTGTTGATATGATTTTTGTCAGAAAAATAGAAATTTAGAATAGATACCCCTACTAAAAAATAGAGAGCTTTCCAAAAATGCAAAAATTTTAGAAAAATCTCTTCATTTGTGCCCTAGAGACCTGTTTTATCAAAATAGACCAGTTTTTGCAAATTGACTATTTGAGCTATTAAATTACATCCAAATTTAAAACACAAATAATAGACCCCCTATATAATTTAAGGAGATTTCCAAAAATGTAAAATTTTTTGAAAAATATGCTGATTTGCGTTAGATATTAATTTTTAATGAAAAATTATAAAAAAATTATTAAAAATAAAAAATAATTTAGAAAATTCCAAAAAAAATTTTGAAGCTTCCCTGATATGTCTCCAACTTGAAAAAAATATTTCAGACCAAAAATCAAAGCCGTTTGGGAGATAAAATTAAATCTTTGAAACTTTGAGGTTTTAGCTCCCAAAAAAATCAAAACTAGCATGCAAAGGTGGGTTGCCCCACGGTGGGCACTAGAAATATGTGTGTGAATTTTGTACCTAATTTGTAGACAAAAAACTTTAGTAAAACATTAGAGGTTAGCTATAATCAAAATCGTGCAAAATTGAAAACTAATCTAACCAAGCGATTTACTGCCTTCTAATAGGTGCGAGATTGATGTTCTCAGATTGTAATTGAGATCAATGACCTAGATGACACCTAAATGAAGGATTTGAATGCAATTGATATAGATATGAATTGAATGCAATTAATCTATTTTTTTGGATTTTCTATGCAATAAGAATGAAAAACTTGATATGAAACTATCTAAGAATGATATGAAAAAAAAAAGATTGATTTCACAAAGATGTTGATTCGCAAAAGCTTTGATTCTCCCAATTCCAATTCTCCAGCATGATTGTGTAAAAATATGAGATGCTTGGATGCAAATTTGAGAGATGAATTATGAAGAGTTGAGCTTTGTTTTTATAGAAATCCAGGGCTTTGGAGGTGCATGGGAAAAAAAGCCATAAATCACTCAAATAACTCAGGTTGATTTTTGAGTTATTTTTAAATAAAGGATAATTAACTCACAAAAACATGCAAAAGCTAAGTTTTAACTCAAAATAGAGTTTAGCTTTAATTGATAATTGATAGTTGTCTACTTTTATGATTGTGCATGTTTTATTTATGAATTAATTTAATAATAAAGTGATTTATTTCTAACTTAACTGCTTTTAAAAATAAAACAATTGATTTATGGGTTAATCAATTATTTAATCAAACTTTTATTAAAAACTATATTATTAAATAATGACAACTTGCTTTAATTAATTAAATAAAAATTTAATCAATTATTCATAGGATATTGGATTTATTGTCAAAATTAAATAATACAATTAATAATAGATAGAATTAAATTTAATTAAACAATTAAGTGGCAAGATATTAAATCTAATTAATTAAATATGAAAATATTCAATTAATCAAACTTTAGGATAAATGTGATTTATTGCCAAATAATTATAAAATTAAAGATAATTATGATGATTAGGAATATTACTAGGAATATTCTTCGATGTAGAATTTAAGATAATCAATTATGATTCGATGATGTTTAGATGTGCCTTAGATTAGGACTTTGATGTCGATTTCATATGATTTGTTGATATAGGAGATTAATGAACATATAGCCCATTTTTGGGGTATTACATCAACTAGCATCAATAGCTTCTGAGACTGAATACTCTTCTTTGATAAATGGTACAAGTCAATTATGGATAGAGAAACTACTTCGAACTCCACAAACTGATACTTCTTTACATAACCTTTTCTATCATGGTCAAATGTATCGCTTGCATTTTGCATCAAGGTTAGACACATTATGGAACAAACAGGTCATACAAAGATGGGGACCACATGGCTGTTACTTATCTATACCTATACGTGAATGTATAAAAAAGATTGTAAGGGAACAAATACCTACATGGACCCAAAACACTTATAAACTGTACCCAAGTATTAATGTTCATACACAGAACTGGGGTGTGGGTATGTGCAAGATCATGAGGGGCCAAACTATGCCCTTAAGTGGCAATGAAAAATCAGCAAATCAGGGTTATTCAACTTGATGTGAAAATTTCAACTAGCTATGAACCTAATATCAAAAAGTTGTAAGAATAGAATCTATAGAAAATTGAATGTAGTTTCTAAAATAGTAGGCCTTTTTTGAGAAAAAGTTAGTATGATTGGTGAAAAGTATAGATTTCAATGCAACAGTACAAAAATTTCAGGAAAAAAATAAGAAGTAGGTGTATGTCTAACCACCTTAATCATAATAAAATGATAATATTTTATTATAATATTTTATATATAAGTAGTAGACTCATGTTTGGATGTGACGCATATTTTTTTGTAATTTTATTCTAAAAAAATAATTAATTATGAATTTTTTGCTATAACATTTTTAGAATTAAAAAACTCTCATGTCTGACCACCTTAACTCATTCAAAACTTTACAAAATTCAATTTTTCTTTTTTTTTCCTTATAGTAGGCAAAGCATAGAATGTGATGCATTTTTCGAATTTCAAAAATGTTATACCATCTGAAAGTTATAGTCATTTTTCAATCAGTATATAAATCAACACTTTAGAGGTAGCTCAATTAGAAAATAACTAATAATTACTTACCAAATTCAAAAATTGACAGCAATTATATTGATAGAAAGTTGATAATATCTTTAAGATACCATTTTTGTTTTATCAAATTTGGGTGAAAAAAAAATCGTCAACTACATTGTCAAAGTTTTGAACTAACATCCCCACTTTTTGGCCCCTCATGATCTTGCACATAACCGTGTACTACGTCGAACATCCGAACATCTTTACTGGTTTGATGATTTGAATCTCATGAACGGTCAACCCATGGGTTATGAAGCTATTCTTTAAGACTGTAAGTTTTGTTAGTTTGTAAAATACTAGATCTCTACTACTTGTGTATAAGGAGATTTAGGTCTACCTCCTTGAACAAATCCACCATATTTGTTTAGAATCGAAATGGTTATGTTTTCAATTTTCTATACAAAATCAATAACTTTTTACAAATAGATAATATTTATATCTTTCAATAATTAGTTATACAAATATGTATGCCACCATTTTTTATGCTTAAATATAAATGATTGATTTTCTATTATTTATACAGGTAATACTTGTAATTTAATGCTTATTCCAATTTGATATTATGGGTTCACAATGCAGTATACGTTACTTCATAGTCATATTGTAGCTTATTTTGTAGTTATTTAAATCTTATTTTAGTTTTCTTTTTGACCATTCAATGTTTGATGTTTCATGTTTCATACTTGATGTTTTATCTTAACTTTTTTTGAGAGACTTAGTGAATACAATGACTCTCTTAATCACCAAAACTTTTTTGACTTTTATAAATTTAATGCATAATATTCAACCTTGGTAATGTGAAGAGGTAACGATTATAGACTATTCTTTAAATCACAACAATTTGTAATACATTTTGATGTACTTTCTATTGAAAGTCACCCACAATAGCCTATTTCATTATCTATGATATATTTATCATTTACTAAATTCATTCTAAGTCTCTCGACTAACATTAGATCCTAATCTATATATATAGAATATTTAGTTAGATAAACTATTTGGTTGTTGTTCAATGTTAATCGACATGTTGTTGTACAATAGTGTTAAATTTTTTAGTGACTTAATGGAGATAATTTGAGAGAAAAAAAATGAAGTTCTATTAGTCCATTTATGAATTACAGAGTTATCTTTGAACAATATCTATTTCAGCATTGTTACATGAGTTTGTCTTTTACATCTTTGTCAAGGATATCAATGGCTATCCTAAATGTGCCACACTGCAATTGTGATGAAGGAACTTGCATTTTGAAAACCTCAAACACTAAGAAAAACCCTCAAAAATTTTTTTGGACCTATCCACTTAGCAAGAAGGTTAATGTTGGACATGTATTCTATGTTTACAAAAAATGTACAGACTATACATTATAGTATGTACTAATGTAAAGTTGATATTGTAGGGCAGATGATGTGGGAAGGTGATGTCTCAAATGCATATGTCACACCATTTGCACCAATTGTCAATGAAACTCATTAGTGTAGCTTGCGCTCTCAAGAGGGCACTATGGCTGAGATTGTGTCAATGGAAAAGGCTGAAATAAATTTTTTACGATGACTTCACACCATATTAATTGCATTTATTTGTATTTTAATTCTGTTTGTTTTCTAGAACCATATAAAAATATAAACTTCCAATGTATCCCAATTTATTCGAAACAAAATGTGGACATGTAACTAGTTTTAAATGTAGTAAAATATAACTGCTAGCTTGTTTAAAAATTTGTCATGTCAATATTTATATACGTGGTAACTTCTTTGTAACGTTGTTATGCAAATTATTAAGTTTCTACTTCACTTTTCCTATCAATACAAAAATGTATAAAATTAAAAAAATAAACAACAAAATTGATTAGAATTTTTAAATTAAAATTTGTAAGAAAATAATTGTATATTATAATCTTAATTGTAATAAATAAATAATACATACTTTGATTTCAAAGATAAAAGCCTTTTGGCATGCATAACCAATGTTACTTTAACAAGAACATTAGATTCAAACAATTTTTGTTTCACTGCATATGTAGAAACATGTTATGGGCTTAATAATACTCTTTTGACGTAGAGATTAACTTCTTATATTTCTTTGTTATTTTTTAATGAAAATAAAGTTTAGAAACACCAAAGGTCTTGTAGAGTTGTTTAAAGCTTTTTAATAAATTTAGTGACAAATTTTATTGCACCTATATATCTAATAATTTAAAAAAAAATTTAAAAATTTATATGAATTCTAAACATGATAGAAGAACCATATGAAATGCTCTTCGGTTAAATAGTCATAATGGTCAAAACTTGAGTAGAAGATAATTGACATAATGGTAATAAAGTAAAATAGTAAATTAATCAATTTATTAATTTAGACGTATGTTTATTTTGAAAATAATTATTACTAAATAAATAAAAGATATATGATATGGTTAAAAGAATTATGTCACATTACAAGCACTTGTAAATTTTTAAACAGTGTGAACTGACATTTCAATTGTAGTTGCGAGAAAAATAAACTATTTCAATGCAACATATATTGTAAATCTTAAAATGGTCATATATTCTAATTGTAAATTGGCAAAACCTCAAGGATGACTGAATAATTTTTAGTAACACATACTATAAATGAAAGATAATTAGTTCAATGTAAAGTATATGTATACTATAATTCATAAATCAAGTAATAAAGTTTGTAATTTTTCTATCTGATTATCTCCATTCTGTCCCTCCAAAAATTAACACAACATACCTGACAATCATAACATACCTGCCATTACTTTTGTCCAAAGACAAATTTGTAATTCAATATTGGACTGAAACAACTTCACTATTTTTCTCTCAAATTATCTCCATTGAGTCACTAAAAACTTTAACATCATAGTACAACAACATGTCCGTTAACATTGAACAACAACCAAATAGTTTATCTAACTTCATATTCTATATTCATATCAGACCTTGCTCAATCAAATCCACAATATAACAGACAAACTAAAAATTCATTCAAAGATGACGATATAAAATAAACAAGTTTCTAACATCATCTTCACCCAAATTATATGATAACAATTTCCACAAACCAAATGCCCTAAATCTAAAAAATATCCAATGAAAACCAATTTTCGTATAATTCTATCAATACTATATTGAGTACCAAGATTACTAAACAAATCTCACACAAATTAGACCTAAAATACTGTATCTTAGCATCATAAATTATCAACATTCATCAAACTCAAAATTTGGCAAACCAATAGAGAAATCATTTACATGAATACACAAGTTTCTAACATCATCTTCACCCAGATTATATGATAACATTTTAGAGAAACCAAATTCCCTAAATCTAAAATATATCCAATGAAAACCAATTTTCATATAATTCCATCAATACTACACAGACTACTAAGTTTCCCAAACAAATCTCACAAAGAAGCAGACCTAAAATACTTTATTTCAACTTCATAAATTATCAACAATTCATCAAACTCAATATTTTGCAAACCAAAATAGGAGTCATTTAATTAAAGCAAAATAACTACAATAAGCAATGTAAAAACATTATAGGCAAAAACTGTAAGAAAACTAGTCTATAAAATTACTTCGCTTACATATTTATATGTATTTAGATTTGAAACAATGAATGGACTTTTCACAATAACAAAAAAAAAAATAGTAGTTAAATTCAAATATACATAGAAACTTAAACTACATAATAACAAAGTTTATAATATGCATCATCTCGATATATGCATTATCATTCCTTATCATCAAGTATTCATAATTGCTTTTAATTGTTTTGATTTGTTCAGAAATGCTTCCCATGTTTTTATTTAAAAAATAACACCCTTCTACATGAACATGTACAATTATTTGTTTTCTCTAATTAAGCTCAAAAAACAACTAAAAATTCTACGATTCTCTATCATAACTACTCACATTAACCTTGAAGCACAATTCTTGTCAACCATAACATACCTAGCATTACTTTTGTTCAAAGACAACTCTATAATTTATAAATGGACTAATAAAACTTCATTATTTTTCTCTCAAATTATCTCCATTAAGTCCCTAAAAACTTTAACACTATTGTACAACAATATGTCCATTAACATTGAACAACAACCAAATTGTTTATCTAACTTCATATTCTATATTTATATCAGACCTTGCTCAATCAAATCCACAATATAACGGACAAAATAAAAGACCACTGCAACATGACAATATAAATTAGACAAGTTTCCAACATCATCTTCACCCAAACTATATGATAACAATTTACAAAAACCAGATGTCCTAAATCTAAAAAATATCCAATGAAAACCAGTTTTCATATAATTCTATCAATACTACATAGAATACCACATTTACAAAACAAATCACACAGAGAATCAAACCTAAAATACTGTATATCAACTTCATAAATTATCAACAATTCATCAAACTCAATATTTTGCAAACCAAGAGACAACTCATTTACATGAATAGACAAGTTTCTAACATCATCTTCACCCAAACTATATGATAACAGTTTATGGAAACCAGATACCCTAAATCTAACAAATATCCACTGAAATCCAATTTTCATATAATTCCATCAATACTACACATAGTACCAAGTTTACCAAACAAATCTCACAGAGAAGCAGACCTAAAATACTGTATTTCAGCTTCATAAATTATCAACAATTAATCAAACTCAATATTTTACAAACCAATAGAGAAATCATTTAATTAAAGCAAAATAGGTGCAATAAGCAATGTAAAAACATCATAGGCAAAAAATGATTATATCCATTCTATCCCTCCAAAACATAACACCCTTCTACATGAACATGTACAATTATTTGTTTTCTCCAATTAAGCTCAAAAAACAAATAAAAATTCTATGATTATCTATCAGAACTACTCACATTAACCTTGAATAAAAATTCATGTCAACCATAACATACATGCTATTACTGTTGTCCAAAGACAACTCTGAAATTCATAAATGGAGTGATACAACTTCACTATTTTTCTCTCATATTATCTCCATTAAATCATTCAAAAATTTAACACCGTTATACAACAACATGTCAATTAACATTGAACAACAACCAAATAGTTTATCTAACTTCATATTATATATTCATATCAAACCTTGCTCAATCAAATCCACAATATAACAAACAAAGTAAAAAATAACTGCAAGATGATGATATAAAATAGACAAGTTTCGAACATCATCTTCACCCAAATTATATGATAACAATTTACACAAACCAAATACCCTAAATCTAAAAAATATCCAATGAAAACTAGTTTTCATATAATTCCATCAATACTACATAGAGTACCAATTTTACCAAGAAAATCTCACAAAAAACTACACCTAAAATACTGTATTTCAGCTTCATAAATTATCAACAATTCATTTTAAACAAATTTGGCATTTGGTTGATCAGTTTATAGAGGTTACAATCTCACATACCTTGCGAGAAGGAAACAGAGTGGTGAATTTTATTTCTAATCCAGGGTGTGATGGTGTCACTGTCAATACAAATCAGCCCACATCATTCATTCAGCAATTCGACCCACTTCAAGCATTGATTTCATCTGAGTTCATTTTATGATGATTTCATAATACATTTAAATATGGGCAGCCTTTTCAATTATATCATTTGAATTTCAATTCATTTTTTTGCCACCATTGTCCATAGTATTAAACTTAGAAATGGTACATTACAATTATTTATCAATCGAATGGCTCTTTTAACTAGGTGGGTATTGTGCACGATGTGTGTGGTTGCATACAACAATTCAACAATTCACATGGCAATTAGTTCTTTGAAATTTTTGCACATACCAAATCTACCTTCCGTTCCACCTCGCACGAACTGAAGTTAATAAATTTATCCCAATTCTCAAGATGTTTGCATTCAGAACTATCATTTTGGTCTCTGCATTCGATTGGTGGGCGGACATTTGCTTCAACTGCGATGCCTGTAATCAATTTCACAGGTCAATATTGCCAAAGAATTACCACATTAGAATTGAGCTGAGTCTGGACGAAGAAGTCTTTCCCTTGCATATCAATGATGCTGCCTTGGAGGTAATATTTTGGATAAATTCACCCTCAATCTGCAAGGCAGTTAAGCATTTGATAGGTGAAGAAATTTTAAATCCATCTTCAAAACAATTTCTCTTCCCTTCAAACTTGGTTTCCATTTTCTTTTCAAATGTGATGGACCTTCTTCAATCTGTGTGTCTATTGGAAATGGTGGCCATGAAGTGTGTTCAGGAGAAATTTTGGAATGAGAATTATTTGAAAAGAGCCATGCAAAATTATGATTTATGGTTAGGCAGTGCTCTTGTTGGCAGATTATTTCAAAGATCTTAGTTATTGCAAAAACATGAATTTTTTGTTATGTTTGAGGCTTTGCAGAAGAGTTTTGAAATGGGGTCTCCTAAGTTCATGAAATTAGGGTTACAAGTCTCTGGTTGTGCTTTGGGCTTTCAATTGGAGGAGCGTGTGAAGAGAACAGGGTATGCTCTGTTAGCTATGTTATCTTTTTCAAATCAAAATTTCAATGTTCGGGTTTCGCAATGGTCTTCTTCTTCTGGAGTTAATGTTGGTGTCAATACTTGGGTGTTAGGCCATGAATGTGTACAATTTATGCTGGAAGGGAACAGCCCTATATCTTTCCTCAAGATGGTACACCTGAGATTGGGTCTGCGAGTGTGTTTGGGGTATTGCAAAGCCCAATCATTGGTAGTGGTGATGCAAATTTGATGGTTCCTACTCAGTCACATCAAGAAGAGGATATAGGTTTTGGTTGGGATGTTAGTGAGCCTTTGCCACAACCTTCCGATTGGGGTCCTGAATTTGAAAATGTTCCTAGTACCATTGAAGATGATTGTACTGATATGGAGGAGTGATTGATATAGGTTGAATGTAAATATTTTTGTCTGATTCGATTACATCTTACATTGTAATATCTCAAGGTTTTTGAAGTTTCTCATATGGTTAGAATTTAGAGTATGGTATACTTTTATGAGCTTTGATACTGTCGATGTAATATCTATTATAAATATTGACAAATATCTTTATGTAAATTTGTATATAAGCGATGATTCCAGGTTTTCTTTCTGGTTCTTTCCTGGTTGAGCTTTTGAACCAGTTTTATTTATAAATATATTCAGTGGCTAGCCCACTTTTGCCTAAAAAAAAATAAAAATTCATTAAACTCAAAATTTTGCAAACCAAAAGAGAAATCATTTACATGAATAGACAAGTTATATGCATGAACTAAGTAAGTAAAGGTGTTTTAAATAAGAGATTACAATTCAAAAATATATAGTTAAAACATTTTTGAATCCTTTTTAGAATAAGCATGTAATAAGCCTCGAATTTGTTTATCCCTGAACCTAAAAACAAGAAAAAATTAAAAACAATTAAGGCTCTCAGGTGATGGAAAGACTAAAAACTTTTGCACTCATCTGATCTTCCTTAATTGATAATTGAAACCTTTGTTTGGAGATATTTTTGATAACTTCATTGAGTTATTACAAGATATGGTGACCACCATTTCAGGCTAACCTGCACCATTCTTCATAAATAGTTACCATCCCTATGCTCTATGTTAGCACGTGCAAAAAATTTTATGGCTTCATTATCTTTCCCCTAGTCTTTGTATCATTTTTCATGTCTCTGGCTAAAGCCCTAAGCAGAATATTCAAAAAACTAGCCGTTACATTTCAAACCCTTTGTTTTTCCTAGGCCCTATTCTAATTTTAAGTTACCTTTATTCCAGCCACTTAAAGTCCTATTTTGCATGTGCTTTATATTTTTGGTCAACTTGCAGTGGTTTTCCTTTAATTTTTCATAAGTTTCTATACCTACCCGATGACCTTTAATATTTCCTAAGTCCTGCGCCTTTATTTCCCTTAGTTTGCTGCTTTAATATTTCCAAGGTTTCACCCCTTTAAAATATGTGGTTGTCATTAATTCACAAGACTGTTTGGTGTCAGAGGTCTCTAACATGAAAATTTGTGACCGTGTGCCATCTATCCCAACGAGCCTTGTCTTCCTTCCCTGTTGGCTTGTTAACGAGTGAGCAAAATCAATGATCATCGCTATACCGCTGAGGGAAGATGCGTGGGTTTTAACATAATGCTTTAACGATGGTCGTCTGATGCGTTCCCTAAAGAGGGGTCAATGTGGGTCCATTGCCATGTCATGCTGCCATGCCAGTTTCTCATTGGTCATGTCAGTGATTAGTTGGATGTTCTGTCAGGCGAGCCCGGTATCTCAGTGTGAAGATTCAAAATCTACGGTGGGTGAATGATCTCAAGGAATCTTAGGAGCCCTTGAGATTATACACCGGCCATCTGATCTTCCATGAGTTAAAGGCTGACAAAGGTGGGTCCAAAGTGACATGTATGCATAGATGGCAAGCTTTGATTGGTCCACGAGGTCTTGACTTGGCAGGTGTCAGTGGGTCCTGGTATCCGACGTGTCAAGGGGCCCTGACATCTATCAAAAAATCTACGAATGGCGTAAGATCTCATAGAATGTGTAAGAGGCTTGAGATTATGCAATAGCCGCTGATTTCATCTAGTGTCTGAGGGTTGTCAGGGTAGGGTAAGATTGTTCATCCCATGGTGGGCGTGTGATCTGAAGGAATCTAGGACATCTATCCGAAGATGAGACGGCTGTTGATCTTCTTGTGCGGGCCCATTAAAATTGCCTCAGTCTTTTGGCGGTCCTGATAAAGTGTTTGGCAATTATGACAATTTTTAATGCTTTTCACTCATTCACGAAATGAAATGGTGATATTCTAAAATGGCTGGCGATTCAGCGAGTGTGTATTCGCGTGATTGCTAAACTATTTGGCAGATAGATAAAGTTCTTCACGAACTGACGAAAGCCTTTGGTCACCAGTTCGCTAGATGTAGCTGAGATGAGTTAAATTCCTTTGGTCTCTAGTTCATGGGGTTAAGTGGTGAGTTAAGTTTTTATTTCACAAATAAGAAATGCCTTATCGCGTAGTTGCTAAAAGGTAACCCGAGGGTGGCAGTTGGGTTAAAGACGTAAAGGCCGTGAAAAAGAAAGATCAGACGATCAAGACTTAAAGTTGATCGAGATTCAAATTTTGACCGCCGATTTGTTGCTGGCGCCATGAATGTGACCTTTTTTTTTCAAATTTGAATCTCTGAGGGTTTCTCAGTGATAGAAAGGACCATAATTGAATTCTTTCATGGCCGAATTTGATTTGTTTGGTGGTGCTTACTATTGCAGTGTGGTCCAGGGTGTGCCATGATTGTCTACAGGGGTTTGTACTATGTTTTTTGTGGTTATGGTGTGCTGCAGGTGGCCAAACAGGTTGACATTTTGGGCATTTTTGTGATTCTCAGTACCTTCTTAGTGAGATTTGTCATGATTGGGATCTCTCTGAGATTTTCTTTCTCTTGGTTTCCTAGGTTTCTTCCCCTGTAATAAATTTGTGACCATTTCTAGTGGGTTTGGTGGGTGAAACTCTAACCCTAGTCAGCCGAAGCTTGATGCATCCTCTTTGAGGATTCCAAGGTGACTAGTGGTGGTATATATTACAGCATTTTTTATTTTTTAAGGGTTGTTGTTGATGGTATTATACTAAGGAGAGCCTGGATTTTGGGTCTGTTTCTTTGGCATTTTGTTGTTTGATAATGTATTGATTTTGCAAGTCTTAATGAGAATATAGTTGAATTCCAATCTCATAGTGGTGTATGTCTTTTTGTTTTGTTCTTGAGCTCATATATGTTAACTTTACAAAGTGGGTTAGTATATGGTAAACAAAGAGTATTTTGAGATTATCTTTGAGTTCCTAACAAAGTTAGGATTAAAGTCTTTCAGGTAGTTTCAGTGAGTTCATGGCTTGATAAGAATTTGATGTCCTGGTATGTGAGTGAGAGGGATAATAGGCAAAGCACTTATCCTGAATTCAAGTGTGTTTGAGTTAGGGTCTTCGGTTGATGTATGCTATTAGGTGACTCTATGCCCTAGTTAAGGCACTGATCCTTTCTCTAGATGTAGTCCATCATCATCAATCACACACACAATTCAAATGATAAAATCTTCAATCAATTAGTAAGGGGTATAGTTGTATATTATTTTGTGATTCCTTTGAAGAAGTGAATCAAGGGTACACCTGCCTGAGCATTAAGTCTCAAAGTGTAGGAGGATCTCTTTTGATCCTTGTTAATTGGCCCTCTTCCTTGTAGACTTTGGAGTGGTGATAGAGTCAAAGTTATATTAAATTTATCCATCAAAGTATAAATCTGCAAGTTGAAGATCAAAGGGAACTCCCAACACTCTGATACGGAGAGGGAATGAACTAATCACTAGTTCATGCCACTAGTCTTCCACTGAGACCTAAGGTGTCTTATAAGATCACCACCTAGATCTATAGGATCCTCACACTTCTTGTGACCCCCAATGCAAACCCCACTCTTCTATCTTGTGCAAAACTCCAAGCTTTCCCACTTCTAGGTACTCATCTTAGGTGAGGAATACACTAGACTCCTTAGCTTTTCTAAGGTCTAACTACTCACAACTCTCCAAGATTCTTGCAAGGTTATGGAGGTGTTATATAACCTTCCAATGAACTATTTTCAATGCTTAAGATAACCTCATGCATTCATTCATCTTACTGATTTCAAGATTTGCTGTCAAAATAGGGCTACAAGGAAAGCGTCCCTATTAGCCCTCCTGCTTTGAGAAATTAGGGAATAAATCAATTTTTCTCCATTAACCCCTCAAAAATTCCTTCAGAGACTCCTATTCTTTCAACTAGGTCTCAAGGATTTTGGGGTTTTTGGGCCTCTAAATGGCCGTACAGTACCTTGAGACAAGATGAGGGTTTTTGAGGTTTCTAGGATTTGTTAAGGTTTGTTTGTTCCTCAAATTGATTAGCTACCTTCTAGGATTGGTAGGAACCCTTCCTTCACACCAAAGAACATTTACTCAATCCCCTATCCACTCCATACTTGCATTCTTCCATATCTTCATAACCCTACAAATTAGAACCTCTACAACTTCACTCTTCCCTAACCAGGCATGCAATGGCTCACCTAGGGAAAGAGCTTAAAAATGCTTCCATGGATTTTGAGGGCCCTTCCTCCTACAAGAAATAATAAAATATAGTACAATCACTATCCCCAAGAGGTCGTACTATTCCTACAATGGGATAGTGAGCTACATGACTCTCAATACCAACTGCTTGGTTCAAGACAGTGAACTGGCAAAAAGAAAAGATTTACAAACTTGAAAAGAAACACACACACACACACCTAATCTATTGAATCAAAAATACTCTAAATAAACCAAAATACAAAGCCAAATTGTTATAGTAACCAGATTAACACACAAAAGCTTCCATTAGCTCTTTGTTGAGTCTTTTACATACAAATTTCACTCTATAGCATATTGTTCGTACACTAACACACACACTTCTGGCAATATTAGGGTTTGGTAGGCTTATATTTTACTTCTTAGGTCTTTTCCCATCATAGATAGGGTTACTATTAGTCCTTAAGTCTAATCCACCATTTTAGGAAGTGGATATAAAATGTTGTCGAGCAACATTTACAAAGTTGCAAAGTTGCACTTTGCAACTTTTACAACTTTTACTCTTTTGCCACAATGGCTAACTCTTAGCTTCCTAAGACTAAAGACCCTTCCTGGGTGACTTCTAGGAATAAAAAACTTGTTTCCAACTACTAACATCTTGAAAAGCCTCCAAAATAACTCATGTCCTTTCAGTAGGACTTCATGACAAAGAGTACCTCACTAGCCTTGAGGTCTACCCAAAGACTCTTAGGATTTCTAATCACCTAACTAACATTGCCAAAACACACAACCTGGTCATCAGACCTTTATTTCATTTAAAAGACTCTCTTAGAGAAAGACACAACAAAATTTCTATTGGTGAGGGCCCTATGTTGATTAGGTGCCCCAATACCATGCTCATAGGTCAGGTGTCAGATTTTCAGATGAGATCTTCATTCTTCATCAAGAATGTCAAGGTCATTCACTAGAGGCCTTTTCTTCTTAAACTTTTTTACTATTATATTGATCCATTGCTCTAATTACATCAAGCATTTCTTGTTCCTATGGTATGATAATATTTTCACTTCTTACAATCAAGCATTCATAATTCCTTTTAATTATTTTGATTTGTTAAAAAATGCTTCCTATGTCTTCATTTACAGTTGTTAATAAGTCTTTGATTGCACTCAATTTGTATATATCTCCTTCCTCATATGCCTCTTTCCTGATAATACTTTGAAGATACAATTCATAATTTTTCTTCATCATTTCTATATCTAGAGCATCTTCAACATTGACTACATCAATATTGCAACCCATATCAGTAAACATATTTTCCATATGTGTAATGCCCATATTGACTGTTTCAATTAGATTTTGTACTTCTTTAATTAAATCTATGCTCATCTCTATTTTTAATTTGATTGAAAAAATCCACTTCTGTAGAGGTGTGTCAGTGGATTTGATAATTTTTACATTCACATCTTCTTCACTGTCCATATCTTTTACATATTGCAATACCTTTTCTTGTCTACTATATATGTTTTATGTTCTTTGAGCATCTGCAATTTTGTAAATAAAATAATTTTGAGATCAATATATATTTTGTAATACTTGCCTACACAATCAATGAGATGCACACCTCCTGAATTGAGATATTGTAACCATTCTTCTGAGAGTTGTGCCATCTATCTTTCTTCATGCATTTTCTTGATAATTTGTTCACTCAAATGAAGTGATGGATCAAAAATATCTTCTCTTTGACTTTCTCTTTGAGAAGAGATAGGACCTAACATTTTTTAGATATAATCAGATAGATGTTTGATAGTAGATTTCAGAATGTTCTTTTCATCTTTTAATTTCTCCATTATCTCTCTTACCTCATGATGTGTGAACTCCCACATATCAACTATACGATCATGGAATGTAGGTCCTATGTCAATTTGATTTACATCAAAATTTGCTGCATTTAGATCAAAAAAATTACTATCTTGTTTTGGTTCTACAACTTTTATTATTACATGCCCTATTTCATGATGTTTTTGAAGAGCAGCTAGTTTGCCTCTTTGCTTTTTTTTCCTTGAACCAGTACTTTCATTTATGATTTGAGAAACTAAATCTTCAGTAGGAATTATATCCTCTTTTCTTTTTCTTTTTCTTTGCATTATTTCTTCTAACCATGAAGCAGTGCCTAGAATTTGTGAGGCAAAGGCTAAACTTTCATTATCAAACAATTTCCTGACTATTGTAGGGCTTTATTTCATGACCTAAACTTTTAAATTTGGGTACTATATTTTTAATACATGTTACACTACCTTGAATTAAATCTCTTTTTGATTTAGTGGTTCTTCTTCAAAAGATTGCATTGTTGCATTCTGTTCTGATTGATCTATTTCATCTTCTTGTTCTATTTTTTCTCCTTCCTCTATACTATATATGTTAATCAATGCAAGTGAACCACTACCACAAGTCTTTCTTATAGCTTTGTCTTTATTTGGTGGTTGATCATCCCCTCCTATCATTTGTTGAATGGATTGAACTATTTTTTTCATTGTTGGTAAAAGTACTTGAACTGAAGCTATTGTTTGAGCTTCTCTTGTTGATTATCCTTCTGTGTTTGATGTCTCCTTGGTTGTTTGCTTGTACTGAACCCATTTTTTGGTTCTTTTTATTATCTGTTCCATTCTCTCTTCAAGATTACCTAATTCGGGTTCTTCAAATTGTACAGGTTGCAAAGGTGCCCCTTTTATTTTGGCCAAATAATGATCGAAAAATAATTTAGATTGATCATCATATAATCCTTTCACATCTATATTAATATTATAAAGTTGAATCTTCTCAATAGTGAGTCGGGACCATGATCTTTCTCTCATTTCAAAGTCATCTTTACAATTAGGCCATAAATCTTCTAATGAAGGAATATGATTAAACTAGGGCCTAGTTGCGGGTTTTGTTTAACATAATTTGAAAGGTCCAAATGATGCCTAATAACATTATATTCATCAAATTTATATCTTTTTATAGATGATTTGATGACATTCATTGCAAAAGAACTAGAAAAGCATGTATAAGCACCTATCAAAATTGGAAAATGAATACCTTCTTTATGTCATTCATTGCATCTATTGTTGACCTCAATAATTTTTTTGCACAACTCTATTAAAGCCATTTTATCATCTAGATATTTAGGCAATTTGTATTGAAACCCATCGAAAGCTCCAATCCTAATATATGTAAATGTAGGATATTGAGTATAATAGCTACCAAATTGCATTATTGTTTGTGCAGCTACATCTGATAATCTGCATTCTAGACAACCCTGAAATTCATGGCATAACTTCATTGGAAAAAATCATTAGCCCTTCAAAAATTTCCATAGTTGTTTTCGAGTTGTATCCATGGATAGAAATCACAAACCTAAATATTTTCATCATATTCAACAACACTAGGTAGGTCATTCCCTATATGTTCACATGCTAGGGCATAGATGAGGAAAGATGATATTGCAAATTTGTATGAATGCTTTGCTGAGATAAGCATTTCAGTAAGTCTATCACTTATGAGTTGTGCCCAATCTATATAAATATTATTTTTACCCATAGATTGCACAAGGAAAAACCACCATTCTTGAAAATTTAGGGCTTGTTCACTCCTGATTCTATGCAGAAGTACTAGAATATCAACAATCTCTTTTTTTAAATCTATTCCATATAGGGTTTTAGGTAACTTTGAACTGGTTGGTCTAGTGGTTTCAAACCATCTATTTGAAATTATAGCTCACCATCGTGACCTTTTTAAGCTAAAATTTGATGCTGATGGAGAGAAATTCCATTCTTTAAAATATTGTTCTCTTGAAGGTAAAACAAAGAACTTTTGTATTGACTCTCTGTTCAAAAAAATGACTACTTCATTGTTTTCTTTCTTTATTTCTCTACTATGTGGATCAGATCTTTGAATGCATTCCATAATTAGTTCTAGTACCTGAATAGAAATTGGAAATCCTATAGTCTATTAATCCACTATCAGTGAGCCTTTGTGTAATGGGATGAACTGGTTCTAATTTAATCCTTCTGTGAAGATCATTTAAATTGTAAAAATAAAGGTTTGTATCTATGATTTCTTTCCATGCATTTTCTATTCCATCGAGATGATCGTAACTATTTATTTTGCTAGCCATTCAGTAAAGGGTTATAGATTGGTAACCATTTGCTCTTCAAGATATACACAATTCAAACAATCAAATGATAGATACTGCAAGTTTATTAATTTTAAATCATAATTTAATAGACATAAAATCTATAAAAGGTAAAAGGAATTAATGTTCTTGTTTTCAAAAATTATTCTTTTCACTTGCAGTTATCATCAGTATATGTATTGAATATAGGAAATATTAGTAAAGATGGTGCATAGAATGACATATGGCTTTAATTTCTTTTTTATCGATCAGTGTGTTTTTCCAAGTACTGTCAGAGCAATAATTTTTTTCAAAATCATTAATCAATTATGATGTCATGCTCACTAAATATTCTCGCAAAGACAAATAAGTTTTTTTTTTAAATCGCATTTAGAAGTTAGTAACAACTAAATTCGAAAGTGTTGAGTTTGTTCAAAAAATTGATTCTTGTAAAATAATTATTGGATTTAGTTGTTATTGACTTCTAAATCCGAATTTTCTACTAGCTAGAACCCTGCCGAAGGAGAAACAAAATTCCCAAACATCTCGAGAATGGGAGATTTTCATACATTCTCTGAATTTTTTTCCGGTTAGAAGGTTCATTCAGAGATAATGAGAAAAGGGTACAGTCCCCAATTAAATGTTTCTTTTGACATATCGGATTAAGCTGTTCATGGCTACTAAATCCAAAATTAATTATTTTGAGTTCTCGGTAGGGTTTTTTTAAAATAAAATGTGTTAACTATGTGTCTAAACATTTATGAGATCGAGCGACTTTAATGTTTTTTTCCCAAAATATAACTACAATCAGCTAATCTCTTCATCAATTATACCCTCACTTCAGCAATCTCTAGAAAGAATGGATATATGAGAAAACATTAAGCGACTATGATATAACTATTGTCGTTAGGTCTCCAAAAGTAAGAAAACAACTTTATTTTCCAATAGTCGCAAAATCTCCTGAAAAGATCAAATTCAAAATTTAATTTGGAGATTAAGAGATTTCATTTAAACCGTCATGTCAAAGTTATAAAGGTATGTAGTACAATGTAAGATTTAGTAGTTGGTGACATATAAATCCAATGCATGAAAACCTTGTATTGAAAAATAATCATTAACATGTTGCATCATTGTTCAACTTTGTATTATTGAAAATATTATAGTACATTTATTTTAATTGAAAAATTATAGTCGATGAATACTTATAAAAAGACATAACAAGCTATAAAATTCAGCGACTGTCTTTTCTTCCTATAATCAATAAGTCTTTAAAATCAAAACTACTAGATGACTCTCTGGATAGAATCATGAAAATGTCAAATATTGAGCAACTATCATTCAAACCTAGCTTGTTAAGTCAACAAATAAATTTTTACTGGTAAATTTATCATTGATTATAAAACACTTTCTTTAGTCACCAAATCGGTATACAAAATTAAAATATGAAAACTCTTTTACAGACTACTACAATCTATATAATCACTTGACATAATCTATATAAATGTAACCCAAAAAAAATATCAACGACATTTTATACATATAACTCGGAGAGTAAAAACAAGTTAACATATTTTTATAAATAAATTAATTAAAACATATTTTAGAATATCAAAAAAAACATATTCGCTATTCAATTACCTATATTTCATTGGAAACACTGAATAGCATTTCCAGATTTCTAAAAATATTCTGATTCTGTATAAAAAATTCATATACTCAAATGTATTTTCTTTTACAATATCATTTATGCAAAACAAAATGTAAACCAAATAATTTAACAAGAACGTATTTTACTACAAATATGAACAACCTGCCATATAAAATTCAAAATCTTTTCTCCCGCTTATCTTAGTTTCCAAAAGTATAAGCTTTAGCCTACCTGAATTAAAACATACAAAAAACTGATAAAAATGATGAAAATTAATGTTATGGTTTTTAAAGTGTAATAAGATATAAATATTATAGTAATTACCTTAGTTTTTTATCAGCTTGCAAAATTTTCAACTATCCTTCATCTTAGTTGACAAAAACTATGACAACGTTTCAGATAGATGATTGGCATCCTCAATGGAACTTGATTTGTTGTAAAAGCTTGATAATTCCAATGTTTTCTTTTTATTTGTATATAGATAGAACATTTATATTGTGGAAAGACAACCAAAAATATTGATGCAGCTTCAAATTGTTTATATTCCTTGATTTCTTTACATAGATTTACCCATTGATTTTCGATATCCCTTTTTGTAAATCTCTCTGTCTATTGACATTGGCCATCGTAGAAATGGTAAAATACCTATCTTTTCAATGTCTTCTTTGTTTACAAAACACTTATTGTACTCAAAACCTTGACCTGGTTGTGCGTATTCTAGCAAAAAATTAAGTCCGTGAATCAAATCTTTAGGAAAAAGAGAAATCATGACAAATGAATAGTCTGAACATTTTCTCCTATTTCTAAACCCCAACCATTAACATAGCAGCAATATCAGCATTTAATTTCCATCGATGAGAAGGATTATGAAATTCTTTGCCTAATGTCCGTTGAACTGCTTGCACAACAGAGTTAGTCTTGCAGAGTAATAAATTTTTTAAATATGTATGTTCTACTCTCCCAAAAAAAGCTATTTGTTGTGTGCTTGTTTGAAAAGTAAATGTAGCTTCCATTGCTAATAGTTGATTTATAGTAATCTATATTATCTTCTCTAATGATCTTTACAACAAATTGATTTTCTTGTTCATCCTTTCATAGTAACGTTAGCTTTTACACATGTATGGCTTTCTATAAGTTTTACAAGATTATTAATTAACAAAATCTTTAGTAGATTTTGTACGGATGTGCTTTAATTGTTAAAGACTGTTGTAACTTAATTTCATGACTTATATCGATGTCATATTAAGTGAAATCTAACACATTTAAGTTATGTTATATGCAAAACACTTTAGATTTAATATCAGATGTGACATCTTATAAAATTCCAAAAACAATTTAATATCATTTTAGAACAAAATCTTTATTAGATTTTTTATGGATGTACTTTAAATCTTGTCATTATTGTCAGTTAATTTGATGTATAATATTGATGTCATCAAATGCAAATTCTAATAGAGATAACTTATCTAATATCTCATTTAGATCAGAATTTGCTAAGGAAATTCTAAAATTTTAATATTATTTTAATTTTTAATTTTTTTTAATTTTAAATGGTTTTTTTTTGTGATATCAGAATTAATTGTTCATGACTACTAAATCTAGAATCAGTAGTTACTGCCATATAAATCTGATTATAAAATACCGTGCATTGAATATAAATATTTTACTTTCTATACCATTTCAAAGAGTATTAATTAACAAAATCTTTCTTAGATTTGTCACAGATGTGCATTACATGTTTTGACTCTCCTCATCTAATATTACCTATAATATCGATGTCATCTAATGTGAAACCTACCACTCTTAATTTCTGTGATATATAGTACACTTATTAATTTGGTAACTTAATTATAAGATTTAAAGAACAATACAACTTTTCAATTTTGTTTTAATTTAAATAAAGATATAGAATGTATTTGATCAAATAATCATTAACATGTTGCATCATTATACAACTATATATTCTTACAAATATTATAGTACAATGCTCTTAGTTCACATATCAGATGTACATGTTCATGACCTTAAAATCCGTCATTTAATAGAATTGGATTTAGTAATAACTACCTTCAAAACCGGCTTTCACCCATTAATTTTTTTTTTGGCATTTCGGATTTAGCTGTTCATGGCTACTAAATTAGAAATTAATTATTTTCAATTCTCCATATGGTTTTTGTTTTTAAATATCTGTTAATTATGCTATATAAATGACTTACTAAAATCCTTCTACTCGAAAAGTGTGCCTACTTGATACAATGTCAGATATAGTTGCTGCTGGCATATAAATTCAATGCTTTAATATTGTATTGAAAACCAAAATTTGATTTTGTATACGATTAGGAAAAGTATTAATTAACAAAATCTTTAGATTTATCACGGATGT